>LR990091.1:7481802-7806802 GCA_905147235.1 Erynnis tages
GTCGTTATTGATTCGTTTTTTATTTATAGTGAAGATTAAACAATTTAAAAAATAACGACGATGTGTAAGTAGGTAAATACAGTATCTTAAAAGTTGTAATATTTAAGATGCATGAAGCTGCAGCATCAAAGTGCGCTATTTCTCATCCAGCATCCCTTATCTTATCTCCGGTGTCGTTCGCGAGAGCAAGTTCCTTTCATTGATGACTTACCTGAAATGTGTTTAGAAAGGTGTTGGAAACGAGTTAACCTGAAATTTCTCGCAAGTTTTTTTTTCCAAATTTTTGGTATTTTGTTTATTTTCAAAGTTTAACTTTGACGTAAAATTTATTTTTATTTTTCACTGTATGAGCTCTACACCAGTTAGTGAGCTCTGATTCTATCTAACGATGTACGTATCAGAGACCAAAATAAAGTAAAAACTTAACATTTTTTATATCTAGTCTAAAACAGATTTTAAAAATGTTAGGTATAGAGGTAAGTAAACAGGTACAATTTCGATGAAAACGGAAAAATTAACAAAAAAGTCTTTGAAAAAAATAGAGGGTCAGTGAGTTTTTCTGCTCCCCGAACACGCCCACTTGGTTTGTCGAACCCTCTACCAAACACCCTGTAGGTATATGAGACACAAACTGCACCCCATACAAATAAGTACCTAGTAGTAGCACTAATAGGCTATGTGGGCGGGATAGGCGTACCCTAGGTTCAGCTCAGCTGTCTGTAACCCACTGATGGCCCGCTACATGGTAGGGTCTCCGCTCAGAATGAGAGGGATAGGGCCTTAGTCCACCACGCTGGCCTGATGCGGTTTGGTGGACTTCACATGCCTTTGAGAACATTTTTTGTGGACTCTCAGGCATGCAGGTTTCTTCACGATGTTTTCCTTCACCGTAACAGCTGGTGATATTTAATTTTACAAATCGCACATATTTAAGTCATTGATATGCGTGCTACTGGGATTCGAACACAGATGCCTCGAATGGGAGGCCGAATTCATTAATAAAGAAATACAAAAATCTTTGAATTTGTGTTTGGGTTTTGAGCAAACATTCAAGTTTCCAAATGTTTTCGTGCTACATTCATTGCATCCGAAGGTAATGCTCACATCAATGCCAGTATCATACTGGCAGCATGCCAGCTTCTAATAACTGGAAAATATCATCTTGCAAATGTACCTCAAATCCAATATATTTTGCTAAACTTTTAAACTTTTTATGATTGTTGTTTTTTTGATTAACTACAAATTCTCAAAGTAGTCGAATTTCAACTATTTTTTTGAATTTTTTTTTTATTGAAATTTGAATTTGATACGTAACGGAATGTACGTACACGTCATGTGTGCATATCACAGTACTCAAACTTATGGTAGTGTGCGTGGCGTGTTGCTGAATATCATGTACTTTTACCGACTTCAGAAAAGATGGTAATCAATTCGACACGTAGGTTATAATATTAACGGAACTGCATCATATTTACATATGCTGGTCTATTACGGCTTCTAAACAAGTATGCCAAATTTCATAGGTGTATGAGTTAATATTGAATTTGAAGACAACAGAAAATACCACCTAATAACGTAAGACACCGATATTACTTCCCATCGTACTCTATGGGAACTTATCTATCGAGTTGTCGAAACGTTAGAGAAGCAATCCCGCTGTTTCTACTGGCACCACGCCAGCCACTAATGACAAGAATATCATTTCGCAAATGCACTTCCAATATCATTTCTGGAATATGAACCGAAAAATTCTCAGTTACTTTTCTCTCAATCTGTGTTTATAATATCGGAATATACTCGTAGCAACAGGAAACATCAAACGTTAGAATGAAATAAAAACATCTTTGTAGTAAACTTTAAATGTTCGTGGCCTAAAATATCTTAAATAGATAAAGGTAAATTAACCCCTAGTTGGGTTAATTGCTGATTCAGTGAAGAGCTGAAAGGAAGAAAAAAGACAAAAGACAAGGACAAAAATGCTTTTTCATCAATCCATAATTTACCATTTTAGTAAATTGGATATTTCTAAAGTTCAAGTTCTTAAGTATTATATTTTTCTTCTGGCTTTATCTCTTTCCCATCCACAGCAAATCTCTCTCGCCAGCTACATAAATAAAAAAGGGAATTGAAATTCTTAGTTGCACCAGCTTTTCCTACAACAATTACCAACTAACTTCACGGCCTGCTAACTGAAAGCGCAAATAAAACGCTAATTTTCGTTTAATTACTTAGAAATGTCGCCGAAGTCTAGTCTAGACTGTTTAAGTTCCTTTATAAGTTGTAAGTTGTAATAAGTAAGTGTATTCTTTATATTCGATATTGGTGAGAGCCCTGGTTTGTCTGGTTCTTAGCCCAGTGGCTAAAAACTCGGCTTATATAGAGTTCCGGGTTTGAATCCAGTAGCACGTACCAGTTTTTTGTTTTCAAATTCAATATATTTTTTATTTTTTTTATTTTTTTATTTAAGCTGCTGGTTCCAGAGGCAGTCAAGACTGTGTTTCGAGAACCAGCAGCTTTAATGCTGCTGTAATGATCAAAGACAATATAGTGAGGAAACCTGCATGCCTAAGAGTGCAATAATGTTCTCAAAAGCATGTAGGGACTCTACATGCTCTGCCAACCCGCGCTAGACCAGTGTAAGCCTTAAGCCTATCCTTCTAATTGTGAGAGGAGACCCGGACCCAAAGTGGATCACTATTTACTCGTAATTACAGACAGATTCTCTATTCATTTAGTATTTTTTCAGAATCTTATTTCTAAAACATTTTATGAACAAAACACAAACATTTATGTAATGTAATTAACACTGGCAACTTGGTAGAAAGTCGTATAGTTTTTGGTATAATCTTACGCTCGTGGTTTAATGGATGGCTGCAGCCTTTTTTCTCTGAAATGGAAGTGTGAAGCTTCGTCGGCAGAGCACTAGTTATTCATTGGGTAGAGCGGTTAGCTGCGTATGTATAATGTACCTAACCCACGACACCGACTGACACCAAACCATTTTCCATTTCAAATTTTTTTGCTTTGTCCACCCCACAAGTAATGGAATGTTAATTTGGAAATACAAGCTATGGACTCCATGCAATGGTAATGGTACTTCAAGATATAAAATTTGAAGCTACTGGACTCCACATATGAGTCTTCGAGTTATAACATTTAGTAACTTTAAATAAGTAATCTGTACCTAAGTCTGTATCATTTATCTATCTGTCAAACTTCTTGTTTTCTGTTTTTGTCTCATAGAAACTTATTCTCAATAAGGTATTCATTTAAGAACCTTTAATCTTTTTAAATTAAAAAAAATTGTGCCTAAGAACGTCGCAGCATCGACTTATCTAGATGCTTACTAATAAATAAATAGGTACTTAATTCCACGATTCCTGGGAGCTGAAAAAAATGTTAATCAAAGTTATCGTACTTTGTTGGTTTAAAAGTGTTGAAATAAAATGTAGAGTTCACATGTTTTATATTAATGAAATCAATCAAACAATCAGTTATATCTGAAACCATAGAGCCATGTCAGGTACCTACATATCGTATCTAACACAAGAGTTTCCCAAGGAACACCAGTCACAACTGCCTGTATGCAGTTACAAAGAAAATCTTATTACGTGGCATGCCATCACAAAGGTCCCGACGTCTTGCAATTCCATTATGGCTGGACGGCAGTTTAATTAGTTAAAAGCAAACATGTCTTTGAGACGAAAAGCTGTTTTAATTCTATTAAACTCCGGCTAGTAAGTCTAGGTTAAAAGACTGGCGAAGTTATTTGCCAAAATGTAAGATACATTGTAAGTCTGATAAAAAGATGGTGAATAAAAGGATGAATAAAATTAATGAACTCTAAACAAATATAGAAGAAAATACCGCTTTTTTTTCAATTTTAAACGGTTTTTTAAGGATTTTCTTTATGGGCGTCTTATTTATCCGTCTTGTTCTCAATCTGTCCATCATTTTTTTTACCCCAGAAGATATTTAAGTGGGCAATTTATAAAACTGACAATTTTTATATACACTGAAAAATCAAAAAGTCAAAAAAATATATAGTAAAGATTAGCTCTCCATTTTTCATTTTTGGCCCCAGTCAGACCGACTTAGTTGGTCAGTTTTGCTGTAGCGGCAGACTAATCGGATTTAACATGGCTTTGGGTGGAATTAGATAAATAGCAAGCGGGCCAACTAAGTTATATTAGTTGCGGCCACAGATATACATCTAAATGGATAACGCAAGTTATCAGTATGAAGACCAAGCATGCCTTTTTAGTTACCTACTGAGACAAAATAGAAACATTTTAGTGATGGGCATTTTACATCAACGCAAAGCCCAATCAAAAGCACCAGTACGAATAATATGAATAATCTATTAATTATTAATCATCATTCGAATCAGTTTCAACTCTTCATAATAGTGACGAAGATCAAACAAATCGATTTTATTCGGGTGACGAATGATAAATCTGACGTAATGTGAACAACGGGGGAACATGGACTAAATGAAACAGCGACGACGTTTGTGCATTGCACAGCCTTTTTCAAGAAAAGGAGGTTCTCAGTTATGACCTGTATGTATGTATGTTTATCCGCGATTTCTCCAACAAATTGTGGGCCGATTCCATTTAATTAACTTGACATGGGAAGTACCTACTAACATTTGCGTGATCTGTTTAGATCATATCTGTGGTTGCTGTCCTACCGCGTGTGCGCTAACTAGCCAACTTCAATGGACCGCCTCTATTTGTTCACTTCTTTTGTTGCTCTTCGGAAAGTTGGTCCGTTGTAGGGGTCCGGTCAATGACACAGAACTTTGTTTTTGGCTATGGAAGAGAATATTTTGGTGTCTGATGATGGAGAGAATTTTTTGGGACGAGCTTCTTAGACAATGTTTATTGTTCCTCTTATTCATAGATTTTTTAATACGCCTTAGTCAACTTAAACTCTGTCTGAACACATTAATGACTAACTACAGGGTCGGGTCTCCTCTAATAATGAGAGAGATGTAGGTGCTAGACCATTAGCCCACCATGCTAGCCTAATGCGGGTTGGTGGACTTCACATGCCTTTGAGAATATTTTTTTGTTAGTTTTAAAACTAGTACTAGGTGGTACTGGTGACACGAAATACTATCACCACACAACAGTGAACTATAGACTATTGTCAGCCGCTTGATCTCCATGTTAGTAGGCTAATATATTCCGATAGGTCGTCGTTGTCACCTAAATTATTGTAATGGGCGCTCGCAAATGGAATCTCCAAACAGCCGGTACTCAATTACCGGGATCTAATGCTGAACGAATTGCTTGTCGGGACTGAATCTTGAGGTCATTCTTCAATCGTCCGTTTTGTACACGAATTTCTTCATGTTAGCAGACTAACAACGACTACATAGCCAAATAGACGCCTCATTACACATTAGACTTAAAAGACCACAGTAGAAAGAGCGCGAAATCAATACTAGTACCGACCACTTTCTTGAGCCGTGTGCATCTCCTTCGATCGGAACTAATTCGAATAATTAGGAACATGGCTACTTACGTACGTGAAACTTGTGCAATAAAATAACATTTTGGAAATATTTAATCGGAAAATACAATTGCTTTAAGTAATACAAATTGCCTCAATGTAGAAATAGAATGTGTAGCGTCGCAAAATTACAAGCGGAAAAAGTACAAACACCTATGTAGAGATTCGTTTAAGGACCCACGGAGGCGGTGATTCAACAAATTCGAATACATGACTATGTGCGCGGGAAATCACTTAGCATATGACAAATAGTGCGCGAGTGACATGCTTTTAGACACAACCACTCTCCGCGGGAACTTGTGCGATAAAATAACATTTTGCTTACCTGAAATTTGGGTGATATTTGAGTCGTGAATTTTATGTTTGGTTTAAAACAGATTCAATCACTAGATATTGCAAATATTGACGCTCAAAACCTTTGATAATAACAAAATCTGAATGTGAAATAGCTCAGGTTGTTCCAACTGAGGAATATTTTTAACACAGCAAAAAGGTACCTAGTAGCTCCATAACGGCACATGAATAAATAATCATCAATAACTTGCTTGAACCACTTGGCGGTCCCGTGAGACACATGTCTCACTCTTGCCTTGTTTAACTAATGTCTATTTACTGGACAGGCAAGATGTTACAATAATTTTACACCTCTTCTTGTGAATCGCGTGTTCTGCAGAATTCTACACGGTCATGTCCTCAAAATGTTTTGACGATCAGTAAAAAAAATCAAATCATAAAACATACTATATCTGTATGTTTTATGATTTAGGAAACGTGTAAACGGCTATGGCTGTGATTCGACAAATGCCGTGTACGCGGGAAATCACTTAGCATATGACAAATAGTGCACGAGTGCTTTTTGACACAATCACTCTCTACGCGTGAAATCGTACGACAAAATAAAATGTCGCATGATAAATATTTGGAGCTTTTAGGTTTGTTTTTTTTAAATCTTTAATTGCTATCCACAGACTCTAGGTCCGTGCCTTTTTTTTGCATCACGTTACTAGTAATATTTTTGCTCCAGAAAAAGTTATTTGTCAATTTTGGCGCGGTGTCTCCTTGGATCGTCCCGGGCGTTCCTTTAGGGTTTCTGCAATGACTGTCGCGTCTTTAGGTTTGTTAGATATGCTACACTAATATTCTAATCATAAGAGTAGCAAAATACTCTGTAATAAAACTAACAAACCTTGGAAATAAATGTTAACTTGATGCTAGCTGAATGACTTGCGAGTGTCACCTTGTGGGTATGAAATTCATCAAAAACACGCCACGCACACTATCATAAGTTTCAGTACTTTGACATGCACACGGATGCAACTTGACGTGTACGTACATTCCTTTACATGTGGAATTCAAATTTCAATGAACTACAGTCGAATTTCATCTTTGCGATCACTGGTATCTATACACTTGCAAACGCATGCCAAAAACGACTTAAAGAACATTGAGTATCGTAAATTTGGACTGAGGAGTACAACCATTAACAATTAGGTCTGCGATTACGTCTGACATGCGCATGTTTCACGATTGTAGAACGCCGTGCTGCGAGCCGATAGCGACAATTACAATAACTCAAGCACAATGCTTCGTCCCATCTAGGCTCTTCGTAGCTGATTTATATTCTGATGGATGCAATTAACAAAACAATGCTGGAAACACCTCATTGTGCTGAAGAGAAGACTTAATAAATTCAGCATATTGTGGTGAAAAAACAAGAGTAAATTTGAAGTCTTGCAGAAATGTGGACTCTCCCTAAAATATGAACAGGCTTTGAGTACACCCCAATCGCTTTTCTAATGCAGATTGGTGGGAATTACATACCCTTTTATTGATAATAGCCCAGTGGCTAAGAATCCGGTATCTCACTGCGGAGATCCGGGTTCATATCCCAGTAGCATGCACCAATGACTTTCCTAAAAATATGTGCGTTTTACAAAATTAAATGTCGTCTGCTTTAACGGTGGAGGAAAACATAGTGAAACCTGCATGCCTGCCAGTTCTCCATAACATGTGAAGTCCACCAAGCCGCGTTAAGCTAGCGTGGTGGACTAAGGCCTATATCCTTCCCATTGTGTGACCCCATACTACAACGGGCGTCTAATAGGTTATAGAAAGTTACAGATACATAATTATACGCTCTTATTCATCCACCAACAACTTACAATATGAAAATTTCGTACAGAACAGAATAATTTTGCATTTTCGGTTCTTTAGTAAAATGCCTTCAAACAAAGCGCTTCGAATAAGTCGGTAGCCAATAAACCAGAACAGAGATAGCGTCTGTCAGAATCAGCCCGGACTATTGGCACGAACAGAAAAAGTCTGAGACCTGTATGCATTGGTTTTTCTTTATTTTGGGTTACTTTTGTTTTCCATTCTTCGTTTTACAGAAATTCAATGATTCGTGAAATCAAATGCAATGTATTTATTTGCACAAATGTGGTTTAACAAATAGGATGTACAACACAAAATGTGACACTTTTGTAATATATACGTATGTCCTAATCGACAACTGAAACCACAAGTCACAAAACTTCTTATCCAAAGACCAACTAAACAAAATCCCTTAAAGATAAACATGAGCATTTTAGTTCCTTTTAAAATGGACCGAGTATTGAATAGAGCACTCCGGGATGTTGCAAAGTTCGCCGCTAAGCCTCCCCGGTACAAAAGTTAGGCGCCAGACCGGATCCCGCACGGAACTTTCTGAATTTTAAGCGTTTTATTTTTAAAATCGCTTCGAAACTTAACGCCAGAGGATTTGGGAGATTTGGCTCATTGCTGTTCGGTTCGCGATTCAGGATTGTTGGAGAAATAAAAAGAAGTGCGCAGGCGTATTATTACCTCGTTTTTATAATAAATAAAGTCATGCTGACCTTAACTTGACGACCTGAGTGGCGCAGTGGTTAAGATGCCGGATGCGTGGAGAGTCCTGAGTTCGATTCCCAGCGGAGCAGAGGTTGGAAAAAGAGTTTAAATTTCTGTTTATGGTCTGGGTGTGTTTTTGTCTTGTGTGTATGGTATGGCACCCACGACACAGAAAATCCTAGAGTAGGGCTATGAGTGTAAAGCGTGATTGTGAGTGTAGTTAGTTAACTTTGAAGCCGACTTCATAAGCGCGGCTCGACCATGATGTAAGGAATGCCAGAGGGCGAAACTGGAAGGAAATGAAACAAAATATGCAAGTTCTTATTTTAAACTCTATCGGCAGCCGGCAGGACTAGCTTATTGGTCAGTTTTGTTCTCCTCCCGCACCCCGCTTTTAATAGGAGAGTCGCGCTTACAATGGTCGACCTTTACTGGTACATAGACATGTCCGTTCCCGAATGGACTATGGCCTATATCCTTCATAATATGCGTGTAAGTTAGTTTATTTATATTATTATTATGGAGAACTCTTGTCTCTCTGCATGTGGGTCTTCTTTAGATGTTTTTCTTCACCCTTACAGCAGGTAACATTTATTTTGTAAAACGCACGTGCCTTAGAAAATGATAGATGAATGCGAGAAATTACCTTTTGTTGAGGTTGAGTTGTTAGCCACTGAGATATCACCGCTATCTATTCCTAAAATTTACAATGTTAGTTAATGTAGCTAGCACAAATTTTTGTACATTTGTTTGTTTTACGACAATAATTTAATAACTCGACAAAATTCATAGGTTGTAAAATAAATAGAATTCTTCGAAATACCCCGTTCAAAAATGCCTATAAATTTTGTTTGGCGAAAATCGGAGCGGAATTTCGGTACAAAAACTGTATAGGGAAATTTCAGACATTTTTGGTTGCCATGCTCGCCAAAGTGCAAGTCTATTGTTCCAGTTTTTTATTTACTGCTATCAAATCGAGTGAGAGTAACCATTACCAAGAATTTTTGTATCGGAATACTATCCGTTGCAGGTTTGTAACAACTAAAAATCGTCAAGTAGTCGAAAATCGACTACTTATAATTGAACTTGAGTTTGATACGTAGGTACATACATACGTAACGAAATGTATGTACATCTGTATGTCGTAACGTCATGATTATTGATGTGTACGTGACAAAGTACTTTGCGTGGCGTGTTTTTGATGAATAGCACACATTTCTTAAATATTTTATTTAAAAATATTAGAATTCGTGCATTCTTCTCCATATCAACTTTAATTGTGCCAAATTTCAAACTGATCCGTTCGCGTAGTGAGCTGTAAATTGTACTCAAAATTTTTACTTCACGTATAATAAAGTGTGTCTAAGTATAATTATAATAAAGTATAATAATATTAAAAATTAAATATCTGAACAGTAAAAATAGTTTTATGCATAAAACTTCTGTGTACAAAACAGCGTATTTTGTAAGAGAAACACGTCAGTTTTTAAGAAACTTTTAAAATAAAGTTGTACTGTGTTAGATTGTTATTTCCCACTAAACTCCAAAACATCTGAGTTGTAAACATAGAACTAGACGGATCGATGTCCACAATTGCGGGTCGCATCAGCGGCAGACGGCTCATTGTGATGGCATTTCAATAAGCGGATTATTCAGCGATCTGCATCGCCACAGACAACTCTATTTCCATGTCAAACCCTCAACTGGAACAACAACTATTCTGGAACACAGACAGAGCAGTACTCAGTTCTGGCGACGATAAATTTGCATAGAATCAAATGTTGCCGACACCAAACCCATTGTGTTACTTTTAGTTAAGTGCTAAACGCGCTTGTGTAAAAGAAGTCTTAAATAAACGCGCATGTGTAAAAGAAGTCTCAAAAACTGCTTAAGTACCTATACAGTAGGAAAAAGAAATTTTACGTAATAATTTAAATTGAAATTAAAATACATAATAAGTATTAATTTGTTCATTTGTATATTTAAGTATATTCGTCACGGACAACTTAATATCCATGTCAAACCCTCAACTGGAACAACAACTGTTCTGGAACACAGAGCTCACTACAAGGGAAATTTGCATAGAATCAAATGTAAGTACGCGACACCGAATTTCGTGCTTGTTCTATTTAGATGGTTTTGTAAAGAAACGTCTTAAAATGTCTGCTTAAATGTAACAGTAGAATAAGAAACTTGAAAGTTAATTAAAAAAAAACTTAAAATATATAAATGCATTCTTGAATCTATTATTAGATTATTAATGACCCAAGAATAAGGTATACCACTAGGATTCGAACCTGGTCGCCGCCGAATACCTACTAAGCCACTGTGCGGCACTAGTACCTATGTATTTTAATGCCATGCCATGCCAGTAACCCATTAATGACCCACTACAGGGTCGGGTCTCCTTCCCGTAATGAGAGGGATGTAGGCCTTAGTCCACCACGCTGGCCTACTGCGGGTTGGTGTATTTTATTAAGACTTTATTTTCCTATGCCAATTTGTGTAGGAAAACGTTTTTAGTTACTAGCCTGGCCTAGTCAGACTTAGTTAAAAAACAGTCTTTGTGACGTAACGGGGAGAGAATTGATGCTGAATTTTAAACGGTTTTTCGAAAACGACTGATGAATATACAAAATTTCGTTTGAGAGAGGGCGAAGCGGCACTATCAAAGTGTTGTTTTTGCCTTCTACGTGACTTTTGCAAGTCAATTTATGGGGAAGATCAACCTGTTTTACTATTGCGTATGTTAAATGTATGTACTAGTAAATAAAGTATCAATTCGACTCAAAGTGATCATGACTTCCAAACAAATATAAGAATAAGAATAATTTACCAAACTTTAATTTATCAAATTTCTGTCCGTCTGTGTTTAAGTCAAATCTCTGCCCTGCGGGGAATCGAACCCAGGACCCTCGACGCAAAGCATCGGTATCTTAACCGCTACTTAAGTTTGCAACGTGTGTCGTTAACTCAAAAATTTTAATAAGCCTGGACAATTAGTTGGCTAGATGTTTGAACTGAAAAGGGACTTAAGGAAAACGTAAATAACTTATCTGATTAATTATTGTCAAGAATCCAAATAGCCTACCACATAACCTTCCACTGGACCTTACAAGGGCTAGTAATTCGATGTCCTTCCACCCTCTGTATCGACCCTATTAACAGAAGCAAATCAGGAGTTACGCAGTGCCATCACGGGCTAATAAGTGCCGTTTGAACGAAGCGGACCTATGGGCCCTGTTCATATTAGGGGACTGACGCAGTAATGTCAAAAAATAAGTTTTATATTTTTTCATAAAACATAATATTTGGAGCTTTAATTCCTTTTTGTTAATTCGAACACTTTGACATAATGTCAATACAATATAATTAAAATGCTTTTATGATGGCGTCATAATGGCAAATGGCATACATACAACAATATGTGGTACATACATACAAGTCCAACTTCAAATATAGGAACTCGTAAATATAAGTAAACGTGTAAAAATTAAAAATTACTTTCATAATTACTATTTTTGAAGTAGGTATTACAATTTTGAAATAACGTTATGTTTATAACTGTTATATTTAATTAAATAATAGCCCTAGAACAATAAAATTTAGTATTTTTGCTATAGGAAATGATCCATTTTTCCGTTGGTCCACTTCTTACAGGCCACCCGGAAAAAAGATTAGATATCGTAACGTCATGTATAGTAGCACAATCGGGACACAGTGATTGTAAAACTTTTCCCGTAAAATAAGATATAACCTCACGAAGATCACTCAAAGTTGTAAGAGGAATTTATGTTTTATGGAGAAAAATCGCGCCAACGCGCCGCACCGGCATACCTAATAGGTACTCGGCCATTTTGGATACATTTCACCGGTATTCTTACCAGAAGCAACGTATTACATATACTAAGTAATTTTTTACACTTGTTCTATTATGTAAACAGTCATGACATGTCTTTTTAATTTAAAAATAACGCTGACAAAAAAATATAATTTTTTTAAAACTAATTGTCATTTATTGCTGAAACACTTTTATAGGAACTGTAAAGGAATATGGCAATGGAGAGAGCTATGCTTGGTATTTCTCTACGAGACAGAATCAGAAATGATGAAATCCGTAGAAGAACGAAGGTGACCGACATAGCTCTCAAAATTTGCAAATTAAAGTGGCAATGGGCTGGCCACATCGTTCGCAGGACTGACAACCGATGGGGAAAAAAGGTCCTCGAATGGCGACCACGTTTAGGCAAAAGGAGTACAGGCCGCCCTCCGACCAGGTGGACTGATGACCTGAAGAAGACAGCGGGAAACCGTTGGATTCAGAGGGCCCAGGACCAGTGGCGTCGATTAGGGGAGGCCCATGTCCAGCAGTGGACTACTAAGGGCTGAAAGGAAGGAAGGAAGGAAGGAAAGGAAATATAAAGTAAAGCAAATTTTGTAAGGCAAGTATAAAAAAACAGACTGTAGGTTAGGACTGCCTACCTCATCTTGACGCGAGGTACATTTTTAATATCCTTTATACTTTTTGTTGTATAAATTGCGTATACCATTTCCAAAATAATACTTGAAATTCTTCACATACCAGTCGTAACTGCAAATGCATTGCGCCTATTAATTTTACATGCGACAGTTTATGTACGTTTTGTTGTAAATTTACAATCGTTTCGCGCAATTATTAGCGAAATTAAATTGCACTTTACGGCTAAAGCAAGTCATAAACAGAACTGGTAACGTGTAATTTTATATCTCAATCAACCTAAATATCTGTACGTAAAAATTTATTTTCCCTTTTTTCTGTTGGAATTAATTTCAATCACACGAGATCAAAACACACTCACCCAGACCAAAAACAGAAATTTTAACCCATCATTTAAATCTCTGCTCTACTGGGAATCGAACCCTGAACCCTCTGCACATTGCACCAGCGCAAAAACCATTAAGTGAGGTCATCTTCACAAGCGACGCCTCATTTGGTCTCACACAACAGAGGCTCGCAAATGATTCGAATTATTTTTACTAACGGTTAATGATAAGGAACACAGCCATTTCGTTGCAAAACCCCAAAATTGATCATATTTCAGTTTCGCCTCTAGAATTTTTTGCTTCAACGCGGTATTTTTAATAAACTGTTATTTGGAAACATACTAGGGCCGACTGTTGCATGTAGTATGCCGAGTAGTAGGTATGCAATAACGTGACTGTTATTCCGCTGTTATTCGTATTATGTAACGAGGAGTTATAACAAGCTATCGTATGATCCTCTTTCATTGTGAAGAGCAAAAACGAAACGTAGAAAAAAACATTTTTAAATAAATGTTTAATGAATTAAATAGATATGTGTAACAATAAAAATGTTTCATCTATAAAGTGCTATCATTTAAGCCACCGTGGGTAATTTGGACTCCAAATTGTAAAAATATATCTACCTTTCTTCTTAAAATCCTTTATTTCTTTTCTTGGACATCTTAAAAAACGGATGCTAATGAATTAGATTAATAGTATTTACACTATTTCAGAACATAACTGAGGACTGAAAATGGTCAAAAATTGGCTAAATATAGGTGTCAATTTTCATATTACCTAATACTAAAGGAACCTTATTGACTGAATAGACCCACGCGTTGTATCCGATTTCCATTATTTATTATACTTTTCTCTAGAAATAAACGTATTAACGCTCAGTTTAATATCTAATTACCTACACAGGTTAGTTAGCTGAGGATAACAGTTTAACCCCACATTGAACTAGGTAATTTAACTTGAATTCGCTAAGGTATTTCTATCCAGTATCGCGCGATAATATTTCCGACAACATAGTTCGCGAAAGCTCAACTATTTAACTTTTGCGATCCATTATTGGTTCATATATCGCCTAATATGTTAAATTCCTGCGGTTTACTAAAGATCGAATTTTTATGTCCCACTGTTAGACACGGGTCTCGTCCCACAACAGAAGAAGCCTAGAGCATACTCTACCAGGCTGCTCTAATACGTATAAGTCAAGTCACGGGGTGTCGTCGGATGTTTTCCAACCGCCCAGGAGTCTGTCTTATCGATAACAATCGAGACCGACGGTTTTACGTGCCCTCCGAAGCATTTAAGCGCGCATTTAAATCGCCACTAGCGGTCACCCATCCAGGTACTGACCGCGCCCGACGTGCTTAACTGTTTCGACCGCTTGCAATATCGATACTCAAGCAGCGGAGCTATGTGCGCTTCAGAATTAATAAATTATCTTCTTATTAGATTAAATTACACAGCTTTAAGGTTCAGAGTAGAATGGAGCCGTGTACATCAAGAAGATGAAGACAGATCGCTTCCGCGACCCTCGGTCGCCCTGTCCTGTTAGAGTGCTGTCAGACAGTTCTTTATTTTAGAGTAATCGATCTGGCAGGCTACGTCCTGTCTTTAAATTAGATAGTCTATCCAAAGTTCTGCTCAGATACATGACTCAAAGTTTGTCACTTTTACTTTCACCCAAAGTCACCCCTCTTTCCTCTTTCTCTCTAAAAATCTAAATTTCCAAAAAATCGATATCGATACGATGGAATGATAGAAGATAGAACTAACCAGAAAGTATTGTATTGATATATTTTATAACGTACGCCCAAGTTGGGCATGTTGGCGTATTTATGTCGTATACACTCCGATGTTTCCATATTATAATCCATTCGCTAATAAGCACAAGGAGAATACATGCCCTCGTATTGAAATAAAACCCCAAAAGGAGATTGAGCAAGCATCGTGGTACGTGGTGTCCATCGATCTTCATCTGGTTCGGGATGGGCGCGGCTCCATTGTCCACACGTGATGTATTGTCGGATTTCTATTATTTTCCGTTTGAAGACCAGTTCTGACAGTCACAGTATTGTTTCATTGTGCATTGTGGAGTATTCAAAACAATTTCATGTTTTGTTGTTTTCAAATTTATTTTGTTGATGCGAAGCAACCGATTTCATTGCCTATCCTTATCCTAATTGGCTGTCATAATTTCGCAAACCGACACGATTGACCGACCAACCAACGCGATAAAAGTCAAAAACACGCCTTTGAATAGAGCTATTCTAACTGGCAATACGCTGTGACATGCTATAAATGTATGCAATGATGTTGTCTTACGACAAACTTGACACAAGTGACCGATTTCGCAATTAGAAAAAAAGGTCACACTGTCGTATTATGTCTGGACTGGAAAATATCGTGGAGAAACCACCAACACGCACTAGGCCGTGACGTGATGTATTGCGTTGCTACGTTTCTATGCAAGATGCGTTAACGATCTATGTGTATTGTCAGTTTATGACAGAATTTTGTATTCATACTGTTGTCCACATACTCAATTGTAACAAACAATTAAATGTATGTATAACAGATAGTTAGACAATTGAAAAACTATGTCTCATCATAATATCATGGCGCCGCGCGGGTGCTGGATATTCCTCGTGGGCGAAAACGCGGGTGAATTTAGTAAAGACTTTTTTATAAACGATCTACTCGTAAATGATTCCTAACTTTTTCCTTTTTTATTCTTATTTCAAATATCTCGTTCTTCTATCAGTCAGTCAAATGTCGTGTCGTGTGCGACAGTGGCGCCGCGCGGGTGACGGATAGTCCCCGTGTAATGGCGGATTGAGCGATCGCCTGCAATCTGACAAGTTAGTTCTCGGCTGATGGATGCTCGCACGCCGATCCGTTATTGATTGACTTTTTCGCCTCACTGACTCTGTGTAAGATTCGGTACGTAATGCCATGGATTTTGGTGGTTTACTAAAGATATAGCGTGTTTTTCTTGTTCTATTTGGTAATAATCTTGGCACTCCTTTTTGAAAAAAGATTTAAATTGCTTTAAAAATATATTTCATCTATTTATTTTCTAATTATTCTAGTAACAATTTGTTTTTAAATCTTTATAATATTTGTCTGCGTTATTTTTGCTTATTTTTGTTACCATTGTTTACCAAATAGGACAAGTGCATAACAATGGTCTATTAGTACCAGAATGGGGTATGGATGGGTTCATTAAAAGATGTAAAACGTATCAATTTGTCACAAACAAATTAAATTCTTTACACAAAACGCTTGTTAAAGAGCTTCCGCCTACAATAGTTTATACGGAACTCAATTCCAACCCTGAATGGGTCTGTACTGTGGATTTTAATTAAATAATTAAATCGACCGATTTCCACTTAAACCGATGCGATGGCCGCCAGCGTGTGCGGCCCATAAACGAATAAAGAAATCCTTGCTAAATCCTACTACCTACTATTATAAATGTGAAAGTTTGTGAGGATGGATGAATGTTTGTTACTCTTTTACGTGACAACGGCTGAACAGAGATTTAGATGCAATTTGGTACACAGATACATATAAAATACTTTTTATACCTCTCTGTGTAAAATTATTAGGTCTATGTGGATGGAGTCGCAGGCGAAAGCTAATAAAGAATAAACCTAACTAACCCCTTCTCCCAATTATGTCAACAAAATCGGTCGCCTCCGACAAGCTCGTCGCACGACAACGGCATTTCGTACAATTCGTCGCATCATGTCAGTGTCGCATTTTTCATCTAGGTAATTTTTAAGTACTTATACTCTAACTGATAAGTTGTAAGGAATATTCAAGGCTACATAAACAGAAAAATATTCTCCAGGGCATGAGAAAACTACGCAATATTTCCAAAAACTCGGGTATAAATGCGAGCCAGTAAATATGAATCATGTAGAAAAAGGAATAAATTTAGCAGAACGATGTTACAATATCGCAGAATGTAAGAGGGAGTATGCAAAAAATCCTTTTATTGAAACTAGCCCGGCTGTTATCCATAATGTATTAGGCACTTGTAGACGCGTTTCCACTATATCAAGAGTAATTTTTATAAAATAAAATCAATGTGATGTGACTTTTTTTATTTTAACTTTTTTTCTTATTTAAAGCAACATTTTATTGATTTTAAATTTTGTTATTAGCTTGGAGGAAGTAAGTTTAAGAAGTAACACAGTGAAATTTGTATAGAAGAGTAAGTTTCTGACGTAAAAATTTACAGGTCATACCTAGTCATACATAGCAGTAAATGGAGAAATATTATATTCGCTTGTCGCTTTCGTTCTAGACGTACATAATAATTATATACCTACTTTAACAGCAATCAACATTCTTCTACCAAAGAAACTTCCTAATTTATAGTATCTTTCAAACGCCAGACAATCCCATATTTTCCACTTGGTTCAATAACAGGCTGGCACAATGTAAACATACTTATATCTAAGGTGACCTATCATAGCGTAACACGTCTGTTCATCTGTGCTTTCCTTAAAAAACAAAATAAAAGGGAGAATGGCTCTTATAAAAAAACTCTACAACGTTCTAAAACAATGGCGAATTGAACGTTACTCAAGACGTGTGACGTCGTGCCGTCTGTTCATATGGGAACACGCGTCAATAATGCGAACATATCTGCAATATTCAGTTCAGTCGTCCACCTAGTCCCAGAGGGCTCATCCCATATGAGATGTAGCTTTTTGTCACCATATCGCGCCTTCAAATAGTTTTTTTAGGCGCCGAAAATGTAAGGGTGTGTTTAAATATGTTCGTATTCCGTCTAGTGTTGGGGGTGTAGGACATAATCGATTAAGCAATACAACACAGTGTGGTGTAGTTACATGGTCGTATAGGGCCTCCTCCCTAGGCCCTTGTCCTAATTTACTGTCGGAAATCAACATAACCGAGCGACCAACCAATGCGACAAAAATCAAACATAAGTCTTCGAATGAAGCTCTCCTTTCTGGAATATACGCTCTGACATGCAACAAATTTCGTCAATGACCAATTTCGTCGTCGTATTTAGGACACGGGGTAACTTATAACTAGCAAATCATAAGTGTCCTGTACATTATTCCTTATTTTCTAGCTATATTAGCTCATTGATCAGCAATTTGAGATAACTGGTTAATGATGAATTTTAATATCTTTTTCTGGTGTGTGTTGTTGTCTTTTGTACTACCGCATCAAGTAAACAAGAGAGCTTTGTTACTGCAGGTGTTTTTTAAGGCTCCGAAATATAATGGAGTTTTGTAACAGTTATTGTTTCGTAAAACAAGGGTTTTGGCAAAGGGAGAGGGATGTTTTACGACGGGTTAAGCAGCTGACGGTAAGGTGCCACCTAAAACCGACTTAGGTAAGCAAATACGGTCACAAATGTAACAATCCCCACATACCTATCTAATCATTCGGAATTAAATGACTGTATTTTTGTAACATGCGAAGATGAACGAAAAAAGTAAAAAATTCTTACAATACTCTCACATATCAGTGACAGTTTTATATATTAGAAATGAAAAAATGAATGTCTTGTCGTGTCCCCCGGCTATGTCACCCCCGAGATGGGTCGGAATGGGTCCCTTGAATACATTTGCTCATCCTTTATGATATGTACCCTTTTTGTCACCTAAACGTGCTACGCGATAGTTTTTTTAAGGTCCGAAATATAGTAAGAGTTTTGTAACTGTTATTGTTCATCGTAAAACAAGGGTTTTGGCAAAGCTAAGTCATGCTTGGAAAATATTTTTTTTAATATTCATAACTTACTAAGGTACGAGAAAAAGGCGGACTGAATTAAATTCTAGAAGCATTCTTTCCCAGTTAACGTTCTCAAAGGCACGCGAAGTCCAGCAAACCTCAATAGGCCAGCGTGATGGACTAAGGACTATCCTTCTCATTGTAAGAGAAGATTGAACCCTGCGGTCAATAATCGAGAAATGAAAAATAAGAGAGGGAAGTTGCAGCCACTAACGAATAAAAGATCAGTTTTTTAGTTCATACACACAAAACTTCCGACACACAATTATTAAAAAGCGAATTGCTACAAAGATAACATAGTAGGTACTTCCCACAAATGCAACGAAACAAATTTTCCCGGTCGACGGTCCACTCAAATAACATTTATTTGTAACATTATCGCAACAAAAAAGCGACGTTTTCAAAAGCGTCCATCAAAATGATTTGGTCCAAAAGTAATCGGTTGTCCTTTCAAAAACGCGGACAATTTCGCACGGGACCGTCCTCGCTGTACCCACATCATGGGCACAATACACGTGACGTTTCCAAAAAGTTGTTATGGAAAAATCACGGAAAATCGGGCACTGACAAATGAAATTATGTTTGCTTTCATACTATACAAACTGCGCTCGCGAATTGACCGAGGTACAAATTCGAATTCTGTCTGAAAGTGAAAAAAATTACGTTAAGAAACATTTTTTGAAAAGTTTTTTTGTTTTTCTAATGTCCGCCGCAAGCTCTTTCATTTGATACCCATATCATGGGAACGCAAAAAATACGACAATGGCCGTAACTCTGTTAAAATAGATCATATCGGCGTCTTAAAAAATAATTTGAAGCTTGAAGTCTCGAGTGTTCAGATCTAAGGCTTTTAAGTAATATTGCATAATGTTGTTAACTCAGTGATTCGTTTTGTTTCTGATTTGATTCAGTATTCAACAGACGCGGTGATTCTCCAATGAGCGACCGCTACGAATGCAAACAAGTCTTCAGGGTGCGGGCACAGACTTATTCTGATACATGAAGCCTCATAGTCAACGACGAAAAAGCACACTGTGCGTTGGGAAAAGAAATGATGGGAATAATACGTATAATTTAACACATAATATAAGTCAGTTCACCAACCCCCATTGGCCCTTATGGTAGAAATCTATATCTACATAGTATAATAAAAGTATAACGAGATAAACTCTGCATCAGAAATCAGTCAGTCGGTAACCCATTAATGACCCACTACAGGGTCGGATCTCCACTCACAATGAGAGGGATGTAAGCCTTAGTCGGTCGTAGGTCATAGGCCTTAAATCAGAAATCAGTATTTATGACAAATCCATCATTAGATAGTATAATTTTTGTCTGTATGTATGTGACAACCTCAGGAACTTTTGAGAGGATTTCGAAGATACGTGATACACAGATAGCTGGAATCAGTGGAAGGTTAAAGGAAATATTTTCGTCAAAATAGTAGATATAACAGATTTCGCTAGAAATACAAGTATTTAGAAAAAGCATAGGCACAACCAAAGTAATGACATGACTAATAACTCTTTATAATAAAATTATATTCATTTATTTCTCTTAGTTTTATTTTCTCTTGTATCATGTTTTCGCCACGGCTTCCAAGGATCACCAAGGACGGTAATTATAGGTTATTTTATTCCATTATTTATCGGATTTTCTTAATTCCATTTAATTCCGAAATTCCAGAATATTCTCCGGCTGCGGGTCGCGGTCACGCTAATGAGTTCCTCTGCGGCGCGGCTTGCATTCCAGATGAGTCCGCGTTCATCTCATCGCCTAATAATGACATTTCAACTGCCTTTGAGATAACCAAGATCTTGTTATCTGGTATAGACTTAAGGATTTCCTTTGTTTATATTTTAAACGCTTTATTTACCCAAGTTTGGAAGTATGGAGCTCTTTATTAATGGATAAATAATAGTTTCTGTCCTTTTTCTGCTACAACTATAGTGCATATTATAATAATTTCTATATCGGCTTCAGAGGACCTTTCTAATTATGATTCCATTCTTCCATTCGTCTATTCGTCCCATGGGTTGAAGTAAACATTGAACATTAGTAAGTGAACATATTCATTTAAAATGTGGCTTTTATAAATATTGTAAACAAGTTATTCTATACATGACTTAGTAGACATAAAAACATCAAATACGCAAAGTTTGTTACTCTAGAGTAGGTAATATCTGTTTACATGTTAAGTATCTATAATATAGCTTATCATATCGAGTATGGGTATAAATAAATCGTGTTCGGTTTAATCAAGGCAACTAGTTAACTAGGTTGGTAATAGAAGTATGAAGCCTCGTAAACGCCATATTAAACGCAACTTCCAACAATTTTACCGCTTATATACAGTACTTAGTTGTATCGAATGTGTTGAACGTGTGGGTTTTATGAAATTATATTGATAGCACAGTGGCTAAGGATGAGGTTGTTAAGCGCGAGTCGAATCCGAACAAAGGCATTTGGTGAATTCTGTCCCTTCAGTCGCATTTCATTTAGGGCAGCTCCATACAGAACCCTGTGTTGAATCTTTGTCGTGTTGATCGATCGATTTAAGCCAATTAGGACTAGAACTTAGTAGTACGTAAACTGTACCTACATATTATTCCCTAACGTTAAGCGAATTTTCATTCTATGGTGTGTCTGAATCGCTTTATTTTTAAATACGCTATAAAAGTTGAGCCCAGTTTTAATTTTTCTCAAAAAAGGTTCAGTATCACTCCGTCTCTAAAAGTCTTTGACTTTCAAGACATACCCATAAATACATACCAGGAAGTCGCTAATGAGATTAATATACGCGAAGTAAGGCGGCCTACTTTACTTACCCTGTTTGAGACGCTTTTGATGCTTAAGGAAGGCTAGGCTTCTCCGTCATTTTAACTTGGTAGAGATGTTCATATGCACTCGTGCCTATGGGTAGTCATGTGTATGTCAGTTTGGGAGGTGCGTTACTAAGCAACGTCATATTAAATTAACTTAAATAACTAAGAAAGGTCTTCAAACGGCGACCGCGTCTAGGCAAAAGGAGTACAGACCGCCCTCCGACCAGGTGGACTGATGACCTGAAGAAGACAGCGGGATTAAAAAAACCGTTGAATTCAAAGGGACAGCCCACGTCCACCAGTGGACTACGAAGGGCTAAAAGAAAGGAAGGAAGCGTTTTTTTTTTTTTTTTTTTTAATCGAAGACATACATTTTTTTTAAACTAAAAAAGAGATTTTTCAAACTAAGACATTTAATTTATAAATGGAGAGAGTTCCAAAGCCCCGTGTTTTAATTTTTGTCATGTTGTTTGGTCAGTTATGTCAGACAATAAAGAAAAGACCTTACCACTGCAATCCAGTACTGTCAAGCGAAAACAGCGTAAACGTAATTCATTTGTGCGATAAAGCCCACTTGGAGTCTACCTACATATCTGCAATCTGCAAGGCAAAGCAAGATTAGAAATGCAAATACGGCAGAACTGACAAAAACTATTCTTATGGAGACAGGGATTACCCGTGGTACTTTGTGGGGATTACTCACACTTATCAGGCGGTTATAAATGCGGCTGTAAAGCGGTGATAGCCCAGTGGCGTAGAATTCAAACTGTTAATCCGGGTCCAGGTTAGAATCCCAGTAGAACACACCAATGATTTTATAAAAAAATCACCTCTGCACAGCACCTGAAGGAAAACATCGTGATGAAAACTGCATGCCTGAGAGTTCACAAAAAATGTTTTTTTTTGTTTTCAAAGGCACGTGAAGGCCACCAACCCGCATTAAGCCAGCGTGGACCCTGCAGTGGGTCCCTAATGGGCTACAGACATTCAGCATTGCGGAGTAAAATAGAAAACTCGAACTCAAAAGCACAACGTAGACTGGGAGAAAAAAGTGGGCAGAAAAAACTCCCATCACTCTTTTAAAAGTATAAATGAATTACTTTGCACGCCAGTATGACTAGAAGTAAACACACAATAAATACAGAGCTAGAGTTAAAGATAGGGGAGACACGAACGGAACTGAATAAATATAGCTTGTCCCTTTTGCGAGCAGATTGCAAGTTTCCGGTATGGTAATTAAGATATTTGGCCCGTGAAAGATGTGTGGGTATAAGTTATGGCCCTAACCGTCATTTCGTGAACTGAATTTCAATTGTGTTTTGTAGGTCGCATGAGAGAACACAAAGTACTCGTATATTAATACCTGAAAATTTTGGGTACTATTTACAGCTCATTTTTTAAAGCGATTTAAACTATTTTTCAATAAAAGTAGTACCAAGATTGTTTACCAAATAGGAGGAGTAAATAACGGACTGTAGGCATGGAATACCTTCTTCACATAGATAAGCATCGTAAACAAAACATCCGTATCGTTTAATTTGTTACCGGAACATAATCCCGCGTATCGCCATTAGTACACACGGCGGACTATCGGTGCGAACGGGATTTAAAGTTAAATTAACAAGGGGCCGAGGTGTCGACATTATCCACTGAATACGACGCTTTATCATACGTTTAAATCGGTTCAGATCATAGCTATGGGCCTAAATAGATCACGCAATTGTTATACGGCCCGTGTCAAAATATTTGAAAAAATTGTGGAAGGCACAAATATCGCCGCTGTTTCATTTAGTTTGCACTTCACTGTTGTTTACAAGGGACGTTATCATTCCTCCGATCCAATAACTCGAATAAAATCGATTTGATTGAAACTCGTCAATATTATGATGAGTTCATAAAGTAACTACTCTATGAACTAATCGAATAATTTATATTATTCGTACTGACGCTTTTAAATCGCGTTGACATAGGATTTCCATTACTAAAACGATTTTGTTTTGAACGTTTCAGTAGATAACAAAAAAGTGGCACGCTAGATCTTTATACTGATGGACGACCTTACATTATCTATTTACATCTATATCTGTGATTTGAATCATTTAAACTTTTAATCCATGTTTGCGGTATCGGCGACTGTACTCGCTACATACAGGGATTAATTATTCTTTCTGTTTATTTTACTTTTTTAAATGTGTAAATTTTATCGCACACTACATTTAGCCGTACACGGGGTGTTCTGCTCTGTCGTCGTAAACGAATAAACACGTCCTTTTTACGTTTATGTAACTGTTACTGCTCGTTGAACAGGTTACAGTACTTTACAATTTTTAACTTTCTGTATGGAAATTTGTTTCATTTGTGAGCCAGTTTTCAATAGAAATATTATTATCGAATGCGTAGATATTGTTCATATGGATTTAGAAATACAATTTAAGAGAAGAATAAACTTGTTTATAGCGCAAAAACTAATCTACTTGACCGGATACCTTGCAGGCAGATTAGACGCTAAGGAAGGTGAACTCACAGTTATCCAAATCCAGGGTTTCTCAAAGTACCACGAGGGGTACGCCATTACGGCATAGGTTAGCAATGAAATATATGAATTGGCGGCGGCTTGTGTCCTAAATTAAAACTATAATACATTTGAAAGTTTGTAAGGATGGACAGAAAGATGTTTGTTAGTAACAAACATCCATATTACAAACAACACATCCATATTATAACAAATTGTTACTATTTCAAATAAAAAGTGAACAGATTTAGATGAAATTGAATATGCACGTAGTCTATAACCTGGAATAACATATAAGATACTTACCCTCTCTCGGCCAACTTCTAAAATCTACGCAGACAAAGCCCCGGGCAAGTCTAGTATGTCATGTATTAAAATTAAAACGGCGTAAAATTGACTTAATTTGCAAATTGATTAACACACACAGAAACATACATAATCACCAACTTATGCTATGTTTTATATTGTTTTTTGTTTTAAAAACAAATAGGCACAGAATAGTTATACTTATCTTACGTGTTGTTTTTTTAATAAATCTCTGTATCTTGTAAAGTACTCGTAGTCTTTAAAATCTAATACAGGTACGTGGACCGCTAAGATTGAGAAACCCTGACTTAAACTAATGCAATTTAAGAAAAAGTAATAGTAGTAGGGGTTTCTGCAAAACGTATTTGCGTTGGCAAATTAGTTGACGTCTTTCAACAAGTTAGATTGCTTCGTAAGTTAGCCTGGAGACCTTTATTTTATGCCCCAAGTAGGTTAAGAGATAGCGGTGATAGCCCAGTGGCTTAGAAATCGGCCTCGAATCGAGGGGTCCGGATTCGAATCCAATCCAATAACTTTGTAAAAAAGTTATGGCCGCTTTATAAAATTAAGTAGGTAACACCTGTTAGCCCGCCTGTTACGGTGAAGTAAAACATCGTGAGGAAACCTGCATACCTGTGAGTTCACAAAAAAATGTTCTCAAAGGTATGTGAAGTCCACCAACCCGCAGTAGGCCAGCGTGGTGGACTAAGGCCTACATCCTTCTCATTGTGAGAGGAGACCCGACCGTGCAGTGGGTCATCAATGGGTTACTGACAGGTTAGGAGTCAATCTGGGTCCTCAGTACATCCGTCATTTGTCAGTTAGTCTTTAACCCATTATAATAGCATAATATTTTTATAATAGCATAATAAGCAATTACCTACAGCTGATCAAATAAGCAGTTTTAGAAACAGCAAAACAAATGATAGGCTGGTGTGTTTTTTCAAATTAATGTAGAGAACGGCGCCGTGGCTTAGTTGGTTAAAGCGCCTGTCTAGTAAACAGGAGATCACGAGTTCGAATCTCGTCGGGGCCTTTGCCGATTCTTTATTTTTTTGTTATCACCTCCTTATTTTCCTCGTTTTTAGATTGATTTAAAAACGAGCGTAGAATAACAAACGATGGGTTCGTAGCTTTCAAGAGTAGCTTTCAATAGTATTACAATTCTTCGTATATTCTAAACCAGCGTCTTTTAAGGTGGGGTACGCGTTCCTCTGAACGACAGTTTGCTTGCATCACATTCATTTAAATTTTCATTTACGATTTTTTTTCTCCAATAGAATTGGTGGAATAATAAGATTGAGAAACCCCGTACTAAACAATTCAGACAGATCTTATATCTTATATTCTACAATAAAATAAATTAAGAAAAATTACTTACAGCAAGTTTGCGCAAAATGTGTTTGCGTTGACAAATTAGATGCCGTTTCTCTCAACAAGCGGGATTGCCTCAGAACTCGACAGAAACTACTATTTTATGCCTCAAACGTGTCTATCTTTTGCCTATTTATACACAACTCGCTTCTTCCCACGACTTAGTCCACGTGGACATAGGAATTTCACACAGACAGGCATATAAAGTATCTTATGTAGTAATCTAGATTCAAATCTACCTGAGTACCGAATATCACCCAAATTTGTTCAACCATTTTTGCGTCACAGAGTAACAAACAAACAACCATCAATACTTACAAACTTTCGCATTTATAATAGCAGCAGAACTGATTAAAAGTTATAGGAACATCCCATAACAGAGTTTAAAGAAACAGTATTATTTTACACAGTAGACCGGTATGTTATTCAGTCTCAAACTGGCATAAAATAGACCTAATTTCACCGACAAATTAAGTGTAAGGAAATATACATTTCATAATTGTTCTACTAAGTTTCAAATAAGTATAATTGTTCTCGTAGTGTGCATTTAATACCTTAACATAATACGAATAGTATAATAAGCAATTACAGCTGAACAAATTAATTACCTACTTATTTCGTCATAATAATATATCCATAATTTATCCGATATAATTTCTTTTACATGGTAAATTTCTTTACATTGAATATATCGGCGCCGTGGCTTAGTTGGTTAAAGCGCCTGTCTAGTAAACAGGAGATCACGAGTTCGAATCTCGTCGGGGCCTATAGCACTTTTCTATTTTTTTGCAAAAGGCGACAAAAAACAAATTAAATTAATTTAACGAATTCAAATTCAAAAGCTTTTATTCATTATTAGGTACAATTTATGCACACTTAATGAACGTCATACATTTAACATTATACAAACGCTTCACACTCATAGCCCTACACTAGGATTCCCTATGTCACGGCTGGTAAGGGCACACACAAAAGAAGAACACATGCCTAATCAGACCAAAAACATAAATTTCAACTCATCATCAAATGCTCTGCTCCGCTGGGAATTGAACCTAGGACCAGTGTGTTAACCACTGCGCCACTCAGAACATCCTCAAATTCATCTCAGTGCACATTTCGCTGGCCTTCGCATATAGAAGTATAACTAAGTAGTTAAAATAATTCTTCTCAGACTAAGAATAAAGAAATCGTTTAAGCACAGTTTCTTCTCAAAGAAAAATTCTCATTTGAAACCATGAAGGCGAAGCGGGAACTCGCGGAAATATTTAATGGGACGCCTGTTTACCTCGGAATACAGTTCCCGACAAGTTTTCAAAATTAACTCTTCAGTTATAAGACTCTAGCCTGTGAAATTGTGTTTCAATACTACTTGAAAGAACTGGAATCGCGCATAGCCCCGCTTGTTGTAAAGGTACTCGTAATCATAATTATTATCACGCTTAAAAATTCAGCAAATAGTCAGTCTTGCGTCGTCAATAGTTGAATGCGTGATACCTTGATGCGTGATACGTGATACATGAAACCTTCGGTCTTGGTTATTAATTTAAAAAAGTACTTACCGGAAGTATTGTAACATATTTTTTATAAACCATCCTCCGTGCACATAAGCTTTCAGAATTAAAAATTGTGATTCACTTAACTGCAATAGTTTTCTTTCCCTTTGAAAGTCACGTTCAAAGATTTAGTTAGTAGAACGAGAAGTTTGTGTGTGTACTTAATTGTGTGTGTTAGAGTGAGATATGAGTTTCTTTTCAAGTCTCTACCGCTGCTGGACGAAGTCGCGAGCAAAAGCAAGGCGAATAAAAGAAAACCAATAAAAGAATCAAAGACCACACCAATACACAAAGAAAGTCAGTACAAAAGATTTTTATACATCAAGATGGAGTGTCGGAATATTAAAAATGGGACACCTAAAATAAGCGTATCTACTTTTATTTTTAGATCGCTTGTTGTTTCGTTGAGCCCACTTTAACTTTTTCTTAAGTGTCCATTCATCTATAGAAGTCTGTGGTCAGTACGGGTAAGTGTTGGGTAAGTTAAGTAAGTAAAGTAAGTCGGCTTAACTTAACTCGCCAATACTGCGCCGGAATTCACCACGAAATAATCCCTACTGCCGGCTCTTTGCGCAAACTACTTACTTTATTTATGAGGATTGAGGATGTTCTTATTTCTTTAATTTTATTTACAGGGCACATAGTTGTGGATAAGCGATTATTGTGTATTGATAAAAAGCTTTTTTGTAGTACATAAATAATTGAGTATCAAACTCTTGGTCACTAGTCAGTGCAGCATGGATTAGACATTCAAATGATCTAACAATTAGATCATTAGGACTAACATGTACCAAACCCTTGCTTTACGACGGGTAATGAGGCTGGCGGTAAGGTGCCTCCCGGGCGAGCTACTATGACTCTACCAGCTAAATTGTATATTTTTTAACATTTAATTATTATAGCTACTTTTATCAATTACTTTTTTTTATTAATTACTACTATTATGCGAAAGTTTGGGAGGATGGATAGATGATTATTACTAATAAGTATTTCACGCAAAAACTGCTAAACGGATTTCTACTCATAATAATGTTGATTTTTCTGTTACGAAATCCCTTATAGGCGTAGATAAGTAGCTAATAAAAATTGCAAAGAAAACAGTGAAAGGCGCCACTACGAATAAACTAAGTGGTAAGCTACTCGTAGTAAGCGTTGGTACTAGAGTCGACTTAAGTTAAGCTTACCAATACCGCACGGGAACTTATCGGTATTTAATGAAATCCGCTCACTACCGACAAGTCGTACACTACTTTTAGAACTTGTTTAATATTTATGTTTTAACATAGCTCGTTACGTAACGTTAAGCAACGTCGGGCGCGGTCAGTACCTGGATGGGTGACCGCTAGTGGCGCTTGACACCATATTGTGACCATATTATAAAAATGCCTGCTAGGCTGTGACCGCACTTAAGTTTTCAATAAAAATATTGATAAGAGTTAAATAAAAGATAAGGCTGATAAAAAAATTTGACGATGTGTTTGTAACTAGTTGTAGTCTAATATCTCATATTTATAATCTTTACGCTCATACTCGTAAAATAACACGCAATAAACTATACAGCAGGTTTGCAAATTTTATTTAATTTTTGCAATTAATATAAAACCTTGTACATGAAAATATAAATTTGCTTTTTAATTACAAATAACGATAATTAGACAAGGCAGGTAATTTTGTTTCTGAAAATAAGTCTTGAGAAGAAAGAAACGGATATCTTTTAGGATTAACATTACCTACGCTTACTATACGTAACTTTGAACAGTGAGTGTAACGGCGCCGTGGCTTAGTTGGTTAAAGCGCCTGTCTAGTAAACAGGAGATCACGAGTTCGAATCTCGTCGGGGCCTAATCCAGACTGACGTACATTTTTTTCTGCTTTTTATCAAAAAAAAATTAAACCTCTTTTTTTCTCTCATTTATTATTTAAAAGCCGTTTTCAATTTTTTACGAGTAATACAGGCAGACAGTTAAATATTTTATTAGACATTCTATTAGAAATTTCGATAGTTTTGTCCAAATAACAAATGGAAAAACGTCATTGGAGATTTCCGGAGGTGTCCTGCATAATCCGCCGGGATAATACAGGACATGTTTTTTAACTTCTACCGTGTTTCGGTTGCACTGGTGTTGCCGGAGAAAAGTTGCCCTTTCAAAAAACAATAGATCCCTTCACAATAATAACTGCGATCAGTGCCTAGGTCCTGTTTTAGGTTGCCAGGGCCAATCTTAATAATCTAGGTCTGTCTCCAACCCTTTGTGATCCTCTGTAGGCTCGGGTCTCTTAGAATTAGAATGAGAAAGTAGGTTGTGCTGGACAAACGAGTTGCTAATGAGTGAACGGCCAGGCGATCCTTTATTTGGCGCCCTTTCATGTCTCATATTAAAATAAATTTTGTCAAATTTATTACCACAAAAATTAAGACTAACATTACATACCTACTACACTAATGTTAGTATTAATATAAATGTTTAATGTTATATTTTATATAAAATAGGGCGATGTTTATTCAAATTCATAAAATTAAACCACATTCATGAGAGGGGTTGGCTGAATAGACTTATTTATTTCTGAAAAATATCCTTGGGTAATAGTGAAATTAAAAGGTTACCAATATAAATGAAATAGGTGTCTCTTACACTAGTAATTATTATTGCTAAATTATATATATAAATAATGTTATAAAGTATTATGTTATGTTTATAAATAAAGTTATAATTAATTATTTTTTACAAATAATAAAGTTTGGAATTCAAAAAACTACCGTTTACGACATTCCATGTAAAAAAAACTAATTTGATAAAATAACTTTGACTTGACACTGCACTGACAGTTATAGTTACAACCAAAGTAAATAAGTAATTAGTAAATTGACAAGTAACAGAAAAACATTGTGGCTACGAAATTAAAACTAAAAAACTAAAAATATTTAACCACAATCCTAATTTTAGCAACCTTATCTACATTAATGTGGATTGTTACATGCAAAGGTGAAATTTGGTGTAAATTAACCATCAATGACTCGAAGAGGTTATGCTGCGTGACTCAATATGATTTTATAGTGAGATGATCATAACTTTTGGAAACCTGTAGGTCATCCTTATATGGGTTGAAAATACTTGAAAAGGTGCATAAGATCTGGTCAGTTCAAGTTAACGCTTCGAGATGAGTGAACGCGAGCAGGCGAGTGGATCCAGTCAAGGTGAAGACAAAGGCAAGGCTATGAGGATTCCCTCACAGCCTATTTCTACCGGATCAAGGTAAATCTTTGTCTAGTTTTAATCGTTATTATTTTTTATTCAAGTAATTAAGTATTTAAAATTGTTAGCCGAATTATGTTGTTTCTTCATAATTACCAGTTATAAGTACACATCTTTTGTAGAATTTATACATAAAAAGTTAATAACTATGTACTAGTAAAAGCGGAAGTGTTCTTTGTAGTATTACTGATGCCTTCAAGTATTTACGTCGTAGTTGCTTGTTGTTTTCTGTTGATAAAGTCCGCAGTTTAGGAGGCTTATGTCACTTATATTTATAAAATTAAATAGTAAACAATATTGTCTGAAGTTAAGCAATTATATCATTGCACGACATAACACTGTATGCCTGTATGTATGTTTATACTATATGTATGTAACCCACATTGCATTGTAATGTATAGTCAATTTCTTTACACTTGTGCAATTTGGTAAACTGTGATTTAAAAATAAAACAGTGCACAAAATTATGAAAATTTCATAAAAACAAACAGCCATTGATTAATACTGAAACAGATTTCTAGTAACCGTCATTTTTTAAAAGCAATTTCATATTTTTTTGCAATAAAATGTAGCGCCAAGAATCCAAGATTGTTTACCAAATGGTACAAGAGACAAAAAACTGAATGTGGTATTTTATCAAAATTTTCAGTGGTCGCAGCTTCTTTGCCAATGAGCCCCTCCAGTTCCGGGTGAGGGGCTCCACTATCACCGGAGCGTCTCCGCCCAAGTTCGTCACCCTGGAAGACATCATGAAGGCTGCACACGGAATGCAAAACATGGCGCTGGCTCATGAGATAGCCGTGGACCAAGACTTTAAGTTGGAGCCATTCGAACCACCAGACAATAGGTAGTGTTTCTTTTATAGGTATATGATTTTTGGAATTTTAACCATTTTCTTTTCATATTAATAGCCTCACTTTTAATTTTCAAATTGGAGATGTCGGCAAACTGAATTAATTGTCACCAAATTAATTATTATCTGTTATATTTCAATATGAGTTGTTTCAATATGGTTGCCGCCTTCATAGCTATGGTGTACCAGTGTGGTATGGCTCCCAAAGACATCAACTCTCAAACTCACACTAACATTCTTTTGAACTGACACCAGTCTGAACATTTTATTAAAAATGATTATTCTGCTTTTATTGATTTGCTTTGATTGTTTAATGCTACCCACATGAGCTCACCCAAATCAATAAGGTACCTCCTTTATAAGGGACAAGATATTTTCCAATCTTCACAAAAAAACTGCATGTATTTTTGCTCTGATGCTCTCAGATTTGAAGCATACTGTGCAAGTGTAATGTAAAAGTCTTACTGTGTGTGTGCCTTTGTGTGTAGAAGCAAGGTGAAAATGCTTTAGAACATGAACAATCGCATTATAATGACTCATACCAAGTTGTCTAGATGTATTTCCTTTGTTACATCACCATTACAAGTTTAATGGTCCTTAAACAGATTAAAGGTATTGGTTTATATTGCGATTTAAATTTGTACAATGAACAAAGAAACAAATGAAATAATATGTATGTAATATATGTATTATTCTATAGTATATGTATAAGCAGTTCAGAAGTTAGTATCATTCATTTTAAAACCATTAGGTTTTAAAAGTTTTGTTTTAGGATTCGTAGCGTTCCTCCACAGTCCGTTTTTCGCGTACGATTTTGCCTTGTACATGCAAACTTTGGAACAGTCTTCCGGCTGATGTATTCCCGCAGGACTATGACATGGGGTTCTTCAAGAAGGGCATAAAAAGCTCTCCTTCATAGCCGGCAACGCACTGGCGACCCCTGGTGTTGCACATGTCAGTAGGCGACGGTGAACACTTACCATCAGGTGGCCTGTCTGTCTGTTTGCTTGCTCTATTTATAAAAAAAAACTTGATTACTTATAAAAAAGCATTTGAAACACAAAAAGAACTTTAACCATATACAAACATAAAAAGTCATAAATTGGTAATTTCTGTCTACAATATTAAATTAAAATAATATTAATAAATGTATAAATTGTTATCAGATTCAATAAAGTTAAAAAGTGTTTTTAAAAGAATAGCTGTGGTGATCTGTACTCTCAAAAACTCTGGTCGAGCTACTAGTTGGGTTCAATTAAAATTTAGATAAAGTCTTGTCCCAACCTAATAGTTTAAATCTTGATGATGTTGGCATATATTATAATATGTGTTTCACTTTGTTACAGCTATCAAAAGTTAGTGAAGGAGACTATGCATAAAGCCTACTTCGACATTCTCAGGGAGCAACTCAATTCTGATCCCCCAGAATACAAACAAGCGTTGGTGCTATTGGAAGATGTTAAGCAGGTATTTGTTTTAAATTCAATTCAAGATCTTTAGAACATTTAAAAGTATTTAATTATATGTGCTGTGCAAGGAGACTCAATCCTGCAGTGCGTCGCTGATGATACAAAGATGACAGATAAAATAAATAACGAAAATTAGAGGACCTGAATGGCGCAGTGGACACAGGTGCGCTACGCCAAAGGTCCTGGGTTCGTTTCCCTGGGTTTTCAGCAGATCAGAGATTTGAATGATGAATTTCTGTTTCTGGCTTAGGTGTTTTGAGTTCTTATCTTGCGTCCATGGCACCCACGGCACATAGAATCCTAGTGTGGGCTATGAGCGGGTAGCGTTATTAAAATATATCACATCTTTCCAGGGTCTCTTCTCAATTCTCCTCCCCAGACACACGAGGATCAGGGAGATGATAGAGGAAGTCCTCGACAGTGACTTCATAAAGCAGCAAGCGGAGAACAACAGCCTGGACTTCCAGAAGTACGCCAGCTTCGTGATCGACCTGATGGGGAAGCTGGCGGCGCCTGCCCGCGACGAGATGATACAGAACATCACCACTCTGACTGACACTGTAAGTTTTGTGTCAAATTCAAATTCAATAGCTTTTATTCATTATTAGGTACAATTTGTACACACTTGTCAGTACCCATTAATGACCCACTACAGGGTTGGGTCTCCTCTCACAATGAAAAGGATGTAGGCCTTAGTCCACCACGCTGGCCTACTACGGGTTGGTGGACTTCGCATGCCTTTGAGAACGTACACACTTAATGGACGTCATACTGACGGTCATAAGGACTGAACGCGCTCCACGTTTTTATGATATGATATGATCTGGTATGACTTGTAATATTTTAAATGTTTTTTTTTATATTTTAATACTATATACTTTGGCGGTCATTTGCGTACGTAGCAATTTATTCTAGACATACCTTAGGCAGAAACCAAAGAAAATTGTGATAAACTGGTAAATGAGCAACATGCATAAATGAATAGCGGGACCAGTGGAAGAGACCGAAGCAAGCGCTGACCCTGTTATACTTAGAGATAGGTCACTTTTTCTTTACAGGATTAGGTATAGATTATGCTTATATAAACTGACCTTTTATGGTAAAATCGAGTGTTACAAGAATTTTGAGTGAAGTCACTTTAATTCTAAGGATGCGATGTCAGGTATCTGTAAGGTTCTGTAACCTTACCAAGTACAGCAAATTGATTGAGGTTATATAATATGTTTTGACACTTGCAGGTGGATATATTCCGGTCCATTCTAGAAGCGTTGGAGGTGCTAAAACTCGATCTGGCGAACACTCTAATAGCGATGATACGACCGCACGTCCAGAAAGAGAGTGTGCAGTACGAGAGGGCCAAGTTTGATGAGGTGTTGAAGATATCTGAAGGTAACTCTAGATTTAAGATTAATAAATAAATAAACAAATAAACGCTTCACACTAATAGCCCCACATTAGTGTAAGTTCAGCAAAGGGAGATCTCCCACCAGGCGAGGCGATCGTGCCCGGGGAGCGGCCGTGCTCCGATTACGTCATGTCGGGAGTTTTGTATATATGCTGGCGATGTAGAAAACTTCTATAGCGTGATTCAGGATCGTGTGGCGCCATCTATGACGAGTGGCGGAAGTCGCCACACTAGGATTCCCTGCGTCGTGGGTGCCATGGACACACAACAAGAGAACAACACCACACCCAGACCAGAAACAAACATTTAAACTCATAATTCAAATTTCTGCTTTGCTGGGAATCGAACCCAAATCCCTCCGCGCAGCGTCTTAACCACTACGCTATTCAAGTCGTTAGATAAAAAGAATATTTTTATGAAATTATATTTTTGACATTTAGAAAAATATATTTTAAAAATTTTCAGATGGCCTTCAACACACCAGAGAATGGTTGAAGCGGCACATCGATAAGACTGATTTAAGCCTTCCGGTAACCGACCAGATAGTTTTAAGGAATGTGACAGCCCAAACACTCGCTAAGGCATACCTAGAGCTGTTAGAATGGGACGAGAATAATAGTTATCCAGAGGTAAGTTTTTGTTATTTGCAACTTGGCAATCTGTTGTCACAATGAGCCAATCAATTGGCATTATTCCGAAATATATAGGTTTTATTTCGTTATAAGCAGTAAGCTGCATATGAAATTTCATCCAATCCATACAACTGTTTTCTTCATTATCGTAATGCTGAAAGCAACACAATCCTTGAGACGTCGAATCCAGCTATGAATTGGGAACAATGGCCATCATTTTGATGAACGTATTTTGTAAAAAATGATAATATCTTTAAGTTTGCCGTATGCCATTACTTTCCAGAATTCGTTCCTTATTCACTAATTCGATAGTGTCACTGACACTATCGAATGGTGTAATAATACAGAATGTGATTTTTTTATATTTTAAATCAACTGTTTCAATTCCTGGCTACGCATATTGATTTTATTTTTCAATAATCTAATGATGCAGTTTGTTTTCATCAAAATCGGGCACCAGACTCCTGTCAATATTTCCTCATAATTTCCGATTTCCCCATCCACACACTTGAATAATTCATTCTGTATATTCTAATTCTAATATTTCAGACTTGTAATTCTAATATGTCAGAATTCTAATATTTCAAACTTCTAATTCTGATATTTCAGACTTCTGATTCTAATATTTCAGAATTCTAATTCCAATATTTCAGACGGTCACCATCGACAGGCCAAGGTTCACGGAGCTGGGCACGCAGGTGTACCGGCTGGTGGCGGTGGCCGCCGTCATGCTGGCGAGCCCCTCCAGCGGCAGCGACCCCAACGCCCCCCACAAGCAGCGTTTGAAGGACAAGATCTTCATCATCATCGATAACGCCTCCAACGATGTGTGAGTGAAGTCTTATTGCTCACGGACGCCCACCATTGGGCATATGCCTTTCCAAGCCCCTTCCACTCTGCAGAACCATTAGCTCCTGACAAAGATGACAAAACTCTCCTTACTTACAATGTTGTGTCTCTCTCGCTTCTCATGGTTGTACTGTAAGTAAAGCGGTGGAGGTCCAGTGGTTAAGAATTCCATCTCTTGCTTAAAGTGACCGGGTCCGAATTCAACCAATGACATTCTTAAAAAAGTTGTGTGCGCTTTATATAAAATGAATGAAATGTCACCCGCTGTAACGGTGAAAGAAAACATTTTGAGAAAACCTGCATGCCTGAGTTTTCTCCATAATTATAGCTTATTTTTAGCCACAACTCTCACTAGACCAGCATGGAAGAACAACAACATCCTTCTCATTGTGTAAGGCGACCTGACTCTGAAGTGGGTTATTATCAAGGGGTTACTACCCTAAGCAATCATGTTTTAAAATTTAAACAAAACATCATTGCTTTATGATGGTCTTAGGAGTTTGTAGTAACCCCCCAGGTCTAAACGGTCTACGCAACATCGGCAGCATTGTTGTTTTGTTTTAAATTAAAATAAAACATCATTAAAACAAAACATCATTAAAACAAAACATCATTGCTAAATTAAAACAAAACATCATCAAAACAAAACATCATTGCTTTATGATGGTCTTAGGAGTTTGTAGTAACCCCCCAGGTCATCGACTATCACCCATTTTGGAGGATACATTTTAGACAGATTTATAGTTTGTAGGAACACCTACTCCATCGCAAAGTGATCTTATTGAACCTTATTTTTTCTTCTATTTTCAGGGAACTGAAAGCAGTACTGCCGTCTGTCGCCGAGGAGGTTGTATTGCAAACTGAGCAACTCCTGGAGAGCATGAGCCAAGAGCCCTTGACCGCTGACACTAAGGAACTGATCAGGACCCAGATCATCTCCCTTGGGGACCCTGAACATAGAGTGAGACAAATTGTTCGTAAGTATCGATCTTTACTTTTCTATTATCCGGTACAATTTGTGCACACTTAATGAACGTCACTTTGATCGCCCCTCAGGCAAAACGTAGACTGGGAGGAAAAAGCGGGCGGAAAAAACTCCCAGCAGTCTTAAAATTAAATATGACTTAATATTTAGTGCAGTATAACAAGGCCCAATCGTCCTTTTTATTAACATTTTTCTTTTTATTCCACGAATCTGTTTTAGTAGTAGAGCCATAGTAGCTCACCTGGGGGATACCTTACCGCCAGCTTCCTAAACTGTTGTAAAGCAGTATGTTCCCCATGTATTTCGGCTGAGAAGATATGGTTGCCAGAAATATTTAAGATGAACATGATGAACCCACATACAGGTCTTCAGATAGGAATTTACTGTCTGAGTTTTGGATGTGGGTGTCGATAAGCAGCAGTGAGCACATAACATCACTTTTGCTACTCATATAAAATAATTGTCACTATTTGAGAAGTTGCTAGTGTGAAGAATTATTTTAAAATTATCTCTCGACATGGCAAGATGTGCAAAAAGTGTCGTCGTACAATACAAAGAGGTCTGCTCTCAATTTCCAGGTCAAAGGATCCTAGAGTTCCTGAAAATGATCCTAGTGTGTGCGGGGGGATCCCGTCAGATACCCGTAGGCCTGTCCGCCTTCACGCGGGAACTGACCAGTGTGTCCGGCGCCTTACTCCGCTACGTGATGCACAATAAGGCGGTGTTCACACAGCACTACATGGACATCGTGCAAGAGGAGCTCAGTAAGCCTTAGCGGTCGCGGCTCTTCAAGGTATCCTGGAAGTATAGACGGAAATTAAAATGGATACAGTCCATTTTTTACACATATTTTTTTGTCCTATTTGGTAAACAATCTTAGCGAGTCTGTATGTTAATTTGCGATTTAAAAATGATGCTGGTACCTACCTAATAATAAAGCCTAATTAAAACAAATGGTCATTAAATGCTGAAACAAATTTCTATTACTAGCTGACCCCGCAAACGTTGTTTTGCCATAAAAGTTATCGAGCGGGTTGAAAAATGATTAAATTACTAAAAGGATGAAAATTTATTAACAAAATAAAAAAATTGTCCAAAAAATAAAATAAAATGTATCTTGCGTCTTAAGAAATATATAAAAAGAAAGATAATTAATTTTTTAAAGTATTTTCAAACTTTTTTTCAGTAAAAAGTAGTGCCAAGGTTGTTTACTAAATTGGACGAAAGTAAAAAAACGGACTGTATGTGTTTCGGAACGGCCCGAATAAATTCAAACCTCGGCCACCGCCACGACTTCGCCGCGACGGGAGCTCATGCTTAAGGACTTCAGATAGATCTGAAACTAGTCGGGCTATCCCGAAACAAATACACGAGGTGAGCCGTAAATTCATTAAAATGTTAAACGATACTCACGAATCTTTCACGTTTTTAAAAGGTACACTATTATACTAATACGAAAAAAAAATGTAAACAAACATCCCGAGGAATGAGAACGAGATTTAAATTAGCCTGTTCATTCGTATTGTTATTCGTTCTGCAACTATAAGATTATTAGTACTACAAATATCATCACAATTGATCGAGTTATGAAAGCGTAGCATAAACGTATTATAAACCTAAATTCGTTATTTAATTCTCTGGGAATCGAACCGAGGATTTCTCTGTACAACACACTGGCTCATTAATCATTGACCGTACCTCCTCTAATAGGAAGTAATATCATTAATCCAATTTGGAAAATGGAGCAGGAAATGACGCAAAACGTAATATCCTAATTTTTTAAATTTGAAAACCCTTTAGCAAAGTGCTGACTACTAAATTGAATAAATGAATAAATTAGTGAAGATCACTGTGTTGGGCCAGTCTCGATGAAATTTAATTTGAGGTACCTCTACAGTTTGTTTCCATTTTTTATACGCTTGAATGAATATGGCTTTTTTTAAACAATATTGTAGTGAAACAGACTCGTTAATCCTGTATTACATTTTTAATTATGTAGATTCCATAGTTATAAGATTTAAACTGAAGTATGAATATTATTATTATTTTATCCTCATTCCCTCTCCACCAACCCGCAGTAGGCCAGCGTGGTGGACTAAGGCCTACATCCTTCTCGTCATGAGAGGAGAACCGACCCTGCAGTGGGTCTCCAATCGGTTACAGACAATTCCTTTCCCTATTCCGCCTTAATTAAGGAACAAAAAATAATTCCTTCATTAAATTGATAATTTTTGGATGTATGATTGATTTCCATTTAAAATTCTATTGGAAAAAGTTTTGCATTGAAATTTTATTCCGCACTCGTATATAACGCGTTTAAAAAAATCCGCTTATTTTAATTGTATAAGTAAGGACGTCTGCTCTAAAATAAATCTATTTATATTCATTTGAATAAATAATTAAGTGAATTAAAAAGAAAATTTATATTTACAATAGCCTGTTGGTGCCTATTTTAAACATAATAATCAAGTTGATGAATAAATAAGGTTTTTTTTAATGAAATTCTCTCTGTTAAATTCCCTTTTTGGAAGTAAAATATTTAATGGAATGGATGGAATAACCCAACAAGAAAATTTATAGGTTTTTAGACCCATTCTTTTGAACTGTGTTAAATTTTATTTTCGTGTGTTCACATAATAATATTATATTATGAAATAATACTTTTTTTACTTTTTGTAACAATGATGCTGATGTGGTGGTTAATAAGTAAATTTTAACATATTTATTTTATTTTATTGCCAATTGTTGAAATCTGTAATGCAATATTTGCCTGAAATAATTTAATTAAACACAATTTTATCTTGTTTAAGATTGTAATCAGATATTTTAACAAAGTAAATAATTAGTGCCTTTTTTGCAATATATTTTAAACTAAAAGTAGTATAATTAATGGCACAAGTAATCTAAATTATAACTTGTAAACTGCTGTTTAAACAGTAACTGTTGTAACTCATAAAATTTCTTCGTGTTACATTCAGCAATAACATTACCAATAAGAAAAGTTACATGTTTCCAATTTGAATAATAAAACATTTTATTTGTTCAAATTGTAAACTTGAATAAATAAATAAATAAATTATCAATTTATTCATTCTGATTTGATTTAAGATTTATGTATTATGTCCTATTTTTTGGATATTTTTTGTGTCCAGACTTAAGACAATTATTGTAGTCTAACCTAATTAAATATGCTTCTTTATATAAAACCTATTTCCTTGATAGTGCATTTAAAAATGGCAATGTAATCCAATCCGCCAGTTAATAAATTTAAAAAAGGTTTTTAATTGTAACTTGTAGAATTTTAACCGTAGCTATATACACTTCAATATTTCCAAAATTAATGATAATATGAATTGTAAAATAATAGTAAACGCATTTATAAACTATAAATAAATTTGAGACCAAACTACCATGCAACATATATTAATTGTTTTTATACATAATCAAATAATAAAGTAACTAAAGCAATATTATTTTAAATTTTATTTTTACCTCTTTCCTTTGTATTTGAATAACACTACATACACTGGCTCAAATACATTATTTCATTGTTTCTATGCAGTTTATTGATATTGTTTAAAAGTTATTAAGCACCAGCCTCTTAACTCGTTCTTGACATTATGTTCACGCCTTGTGTTTCGGCCGGAGAGGTTTGGTTGCCGAAGATACTTTATATGGCGAACATCTTAGTAGCAAAGGGTACTTTTGTCTGATGCATACACCCTTAGATAGGATTTCTTCTCTATTTGAGGCTGAATGTGGGTGTCCACTGCTATTATTAGTTAACATCAGGTGGCCCGCACGCTTGTTTACTGCTTAACTACCACCAAAAATCCCATTGCTTGGATTGATTGAGGGATATTAAGCCTTTAAAGGCCACTTCTAAGAAACAAAACACTGTCGGATATTGATAGTCCTACTACTGCAGATTGGTTGTCAATATCCTCAATTACTTTGAAATAACTGGTGTTTCCTGGTTACCAAACTATAGTTAGGAACCATACCTGATGGTATGTTATTGAAACTGATTATTCAGTACAAATAAGAAGCCATAATTTCAACTGAATCACCTTTATTCTCACAAATATTCACGTTTACAAAACCATCACAACAGTCTTATCGAAAGATATTTTGAGGAGAGGAAAATCAAGACTTAAAACGAACTTAGTCCTGTAGATAAATACAAATAGCATTACTTGAACGAATGCCACTTTATTGTAAGACATGATACATTATTATATTTATTTGCATCTAGCTTCTGTTTGACACATTCATTGACTTTACAACTTGCCCCAAAGAAAAGTGGCATCCTAAGTTTTATTACCTTTATGTGTAGGTATACAGGTAGGTATAGCGGTGATAGCCCAGTGGCTTAGAATTCGACCTCGAATCGAGGGGTCCAGATTGGAATCCCAGTGGCACACACCAATTTCTTTGTAAAAAAGTTATGTGCGCTTTATAAAATAAAATATCACCTGCTGTTACGGTGAAGGAAAACATCGTGAGGAAACCTACATGCCTGAGTTCACAAAAAAAAAATGTTCTCAAAGGTATGTGAAGTCCACCAACCCGCAGTAGGCCAGCGGGGTGGACTAAGGCCTACATCCCTCTCATTACGAGAAGGAGACCCGACCCTGTAGTGGGTCATTAATGGGTTACTGGCATACAGGTTATCTCCTTCCTTCCTTTCTTTCAGCCCTTAGTAGTCCACTGCTGGACATTGGCCCTCCCTGATCAGAGCCACTCCGTCCGGTCCTGGGCCTTCTGAATCCAACGGTATCCGGCGTCTTCTTCAGGTCATCAGTCCACTTGGTCGGAGGGCGGTGTGTACTTTACTTCCCCATCGGTTGTGGATTGTCCTATTATGACTACATACTATATTTGACATGTTTCTTAATGTTTTACCAATGGATTTCAGAAGCTTACAACTGCCATCCTGTTTGAATATGGTGGTTTCGTTTGACATTATGTGCCAATAGACCAAAATTGGAATGGTTTCACAATGGCAAATTAGTAGACAGGCTGTCTTGATTGGTTCCAGTGTATACTAAAATATGTTCAAACTGTTACTAAATACAAGGAACCTTCAAATATATCTAATAACCACCATTGACAATCCTTAAAAATATTTTGTAAAATTTTGGATAGAATTGTATCGAGTTACAGATGTGGTTTAAAGCGTAGTTAAGTTTTTCTGTGAACTTATAGTAATATCTAGTCGGAGCCGCTATGCCTTGATGATGCACTCGACGCCGATGCACTGCGAGAGCCCTGAAAACGTTTAAAAAAACCGTTTAGAAATAAATAAATTAACAGAAAAGAAACCTACCAAAAACAAATAACTGTTGTTACTTAAGGTATATGCGGTTTGCAAAATAAATAAATAACGCTTCACACTCATAGCCCCACACTAGGATTCCCTGTGTCATGGGCGCCATGGACACACACAAGACAAGAACACAACACACCCAGACCAGAAACAGACATTCAAATTCATCATTCAAATCTCTGCTCTGCTGGGAATCGAACCCAGGACCTTCCGCGCAGCGCACCGGTGTCTTAGCCACTGCGCCACTCAGGTCATCAAATGCTTGAATGGTGTTATCCATACTGTTCTCGAAAGCATGTAGACCAGTGCAGAGGACGATTAGGCAGAGGAGAGGATAATAATTAGGCTAAATACAAATAGTGAAAAAGACGCCCTATACGCCGAACACTGAATAGCATACGAATATTCAGCATCTCTAATAAATAAAACTATGTTAGCTTTAACATGTTATTACCTGTTTGGAGCCACTGCGGGAGCGACTCCTCGACTTGTCAGATCCACTGCCGGAGCCCGAGTTCCGCCTCGAGCTGGCCTTCGAGGAGGCCTTGGACCCGGAGGCCTTGGAAGACGCGCGTGAAGACGCCCGCGACGACCGCCGACTGGCTCGCGACGACGCTCTCGAACTGGCCTTCGAACTAGCTTTTGATCCCTGGAATATGTCAAAGTCTTTATAACGTTATCCTTTATAACGATAAACTCCCTATAATGTTGAAGTGAGCCCAACTTGGTTGGTTTGCGTTAAAACCCATATTGAAACACTCTTTATAGCGATACGCCATTCTCTATTACGAAGAAATGTGTTCGACTTTGAAGCTCCGAAACATCCGAGGTCGGTCTAGCTTTTGTTAACCTTAATTGCCTTGAACACGTGCAGTATGATGCATTGTTTTCTCGGAAGTGATGGTCTTCGACCAAGCATACTGGGTACCTATCGTATTATCAGTCGTAAACCTACTTTGAAACTGTTAACATGGCCAGTAATCGGAAAGCGATTAGTGTTGAAAAATTCTTGTTAATTTGGTTGTTTTTTTGTTCATTCCATATAACTATAACTCTCTATAACGACAAAAAATGCTCAGTCCCTTGAGTTTCGTTATAAAGAGTTTACACTGTAATTACAATTTTAGTATGTGTTGTAAGAAGTTGTTTGGAGTTCGTAAGCGGTTACTGAAAATGGTTGAAGATACTGCCTTCACGGTCAATTCAAGGGCTAGGACTGGCTGGCGCAAAGGATGAAAAAGAACACGGATATTGAACATAAGAAAGTAACTATCACTATTGTTACAGACGTAATATAAAGTATGAAGTGGTGATATGCTATTTATTGGTGATGATATAAAAAATTTTCTATCTTTAATTGCTTTCCAGTTTCTAAGTACCTAAGGTATCGAGTACCTGGATGGGTGAGTGGCGAATTAAATGTGTTCTTCGGAGGGCACGTTAATCCGTCGGTCCCAGCTGTTATCGATACGATAGCAGCCGTTAAACCATTCCGGAAGCCCTATGACGGTTTGAAAACATCCGACAAGGGTTGGCCACTAGCCCGTTTCTCCACCAATCCGCATTGGAGCAGCGTGGTGGAGTATGCTCCAGGCTTGCCTCTGTTGTGGGGAGACCCGTGCCCAATAGTGCACCATGAAAGGGTTACAGCCAATGAAAGTGGACACTAGCCCATAAACCTGCTGCTCTCTAGGGACTACGGCTTGCGCTTCTCCCTCCCAAGAGAGGTCGCTTCCGATGAAGGCTTTGCGGTCATAAGACCAAAGCCAACTGCAGGTGGTATTTAGTGGGTATAGTTGCCGTCACGAGTGGTGAGCACAACTTTCATCGGTCGGTTTGACGTTGACTGCGCTGCGGTGCACACGATTGGTTCGACAAACGTCAGTTCGTCAGTGTGCGTCGTCTATTGGTCCAGCACGTTTTTCGGCTGCTGTACATTGGCCGAGTATACAATGATAATCCCTACCACTGATAATCTGTGCTCACGACTCATGACGGTTACTATACTCGTACTTGGGTAGGCACCTAGGTACACATGAGTGCCACATAACCGCCGGCTGTGTTGGTATGCATGAGTATTCACCACCTCCCTTCCGTCCGTTCCACCGGAGGGTAGCAGCCCGAGGGTAGAGGTAGAAGGTGGTAGGGTACGTAAAAAAAACCTGCGACGGTCACTCACCTTCCCGCTGGCCTTGGAGCCGGGCCGGGAGGCCTGGGGGCTGCGCGAGCTGGCGCGGGAGGCCTTGCCGCTCTTGGAGCTCGCGCGCGACGAGGCCCGGGACGACGCGCGGGACCCCGAGCGCGACCGGGACCGCGCCGAACCGGACCCGGACCTGGCAACCAGGAATTATTATTACTATAATATTATAATATTTAACCAGGAACAGTCAACTGACTAATTGTTGAAGTGATAACTTCTTATGGCAGGGTAAACCGCTTCGTAACGTAACGCGTTACGGCGTCACTCTGTCTTGTACTGACTGTCAAAAGGAAACATTCATAAATAATAAGTGTATTTTGTTATAGAAAAAAGCTAAATATTATAATTATTGTGATTTTGGATTCGACATTCGAACGTCATAATGTAGTAGAATTCATACTTTTAAGTAATGTTTAAACTATTATATCTTTTAAACCTATGGGCCTAGAACGATAAAATTTAGTGATTTTGATAAATAATGGTCCCCCCTATTACCAGTTTTCCGTTGGTCCAGTGATTACGGGACACCCTGTATACTAGGCGTCCCGAGCAAGAAGACGCTAGGATATAAAAATGGTACCCAAGATAATATCCGTATGTTTTAAAACATTGAAATCACATAAACTATTTTTGGAGTGAAAGCAGACATACCTCGCCGAGTGCGCGGACGCAGACCTACTCCTAGACTTCCTTGAGCCGGAGCCCGACCGGGACCGACTCCGGGACTTCGACTTAGATCTGGACCTGAAACGCGATGTGGACCTTACAATACAATACAAATTATTTTTATTTTTACGCAAAAAACATATTATTACAGGCGGTTTTTTTCTGTCTTGTCCATTTTGGTAAACAATCTTGGCACTGAATATTGAAAAATTTATATTGAAAAAAGCTTAAAGTTGGTTTAAAAAAATAAATTATAGCTACTAGAAATTTGTATCATAATGAAATGACAATTTGGCAAACCGTTTTTGCGTGAAAGTGTAACAAATCGTGTGTCAACCCATCTTTCCTCACAAACTTTTGCGTTTATCATAGTAGTAGCATGTTTACATCATTACATATTATGCAGTATAAAACAAAGTCCCTTCCCGCTGTCTGTCCCTAAATATGCTTGTTGTTTTAACCCATTAATGACCCAGTACAGGGTCGGGTCTCCTCTCGCAATGAGAGGGATGTAGGCCGCCGTCCACCACGCACCACTACTGCGGTTTGGTGGACTTCACATACCTTTGAGAACATTTTTTTTGTGAACTCTCAGGCATGCAGGTTTCCTCACGATGTTTTCCTTCACCGTAACAGCAGGTGATATTTAATTTTATAAATCGCACATAACTTTTTTACAAAGTCATTGGTGCGTGCCACTGGGATTCGAACCCGGACCCCTCGATTCGAGGTCGAATTCTAAGCCATTGGGCTATCACCGCTGCTTAGATCTTTAAAACTACCCAACGGATTCTAATGCAGCTTTTGTTAATAGATAGAGTAATTCAACGGGAAGGTTTATATGTATATAACATGCATAAAAAAGCTTGGATTATGGTCAAAATAAGCAGAGCGAAGTCTGCCGGGTCAGCTGGTGATATATAATACCTTGATTTGGACCTCGATTTAGATCGAGATTTGGACCTGGAGCGAGACCGGTCGCCCGAGCCTGAGCCCGAACGGGACCGCCGAGAGCCCTTCGACTTCTCTGATCCTTGCGGCGACTTCGAACCGGACTTGGAACGAGATCTGGACCTGTAATGGAGATATTTGGACTCTTAATTAACTTGTTAGCTTAATTGCAAAAATACAATACAACAATTACATAATAAATAATAATATTATAATAATAGATATTGTGGGACAACTCACACGTGGCTATCTGATCGCAAAGTAAGCTGTGAGCTTGTGTTATGGTAAACAGATAGCTGATAAACCTACATAATATATTTTTAAATACACCTATACAGACAATTTTCACCCAGACACAGAACAAACACTCGTGGTCATCACACAAATATTTGTCCTGGGTGGGAATCGAACCCACGACCTCCGGCGTAGTAGTTAGGGTCGCTAACCACTAGACCAACAGGCCAGTTAATTGATTCACATGATTAGTGGTGGGTTATTGTACACTATCGGCCAATATAATTAACGAGCGACGTACAGTGTACGATTGACAAACCAATCGCGTGAAATAATAGTGCAGTCAATGTCAAACCGACCAATAAAGATTGTGCTCACTACTTACATAATAGGGTATTACGGCCTATGTCAAAAAGTTTTTTATATGAATTCGTAATTCGAATTGCAAACAAATATTATGTAAAAAAAGACTTTTCAATTTAAATTTCAAAAATCCCCGCGAAAACACGGTCTGGGCCGTCTCGGCGCTGCCGCCATGCTTGTGACGTCACTCGCAGTGTAAACAATACATGTCAGTAAAGGAAGAAAGTTATACTCCATTGTTTATTTAAACTGCTAATGACGTCACGCCGATAGCTTTCATGGCGTATAGCGTTTTTGACATTTGAAAAACAGATTAAAAAACCTGAATTTTAAAATTGAAATAATAAATGTATACTACATTTTTCAGAACAGAAATCACAATTTTTCACTTGCTTTTAACAAAATCTATCAATATTACATAATTTTGTATTTTTCCTTGCATGGTGCGAAATACCCTATTATACTGACTAATATAGCACATTGAGCTCACAGCTTACCTCTCTTTGTCTCCATTCTGTTCCTGTTTGTCGTCATCTTCCTCATCATCATCGTCGTCCTCTTCTTCATCTTCTTCCTGCGACATTATTGCAGTGAAAATTATTTCCATTGGATTATTCATTTCAAATGGATGCATATTTATGCAACTTCTTTCATTTACCACAACTAACAAAAATCATAAACCTTCACTTCAGTAGTGCCTGTCCAACTTTTAGCAACTTCCCACTAAAAATTGAGTATTTTAATTTATTGTATCAGGTGTTACTTTGTGGAAATCCATTGTTATTTCATTAGTATTTAAATTTCTTTGCCATAATATGTAAGTTGTGTTGGCTTTGACTTCACAACCTACAATGTAGTCTACATCACCTGATAATGCTCTGTTTTGGGGCGAAAACGTGTCGTGTGAAACCCAATAGGGTATTAGTTGTGATGGTATATACTTCGAGACAAGGGAGAATTGTGGGTCCATGCCAAAAAACATTCCATATGTATGTATAAAAGAGTATTTAAAAATATGCTCATCTTTGGATTTTGACATAGAACCCGCTTTTTACTCCCATTATTAAGTCGTCCGCTTTTGATGCCCCTGAGGGGACGAACGATGATGTAGCAGACCAGTACACCAGTACCAACCTGAGCAGGCTCCAGCTGCTTCTCCCGGAGCCTCAGCATCCTGTGCTCGGCTGCACTCAGCGGCCGGTGGGTGACCACCAGTCTAGTGAGCGCCTGGGCCGCGACTCCAGCCCGCGCTCTACGCTTCGACAGCCGCACGCGGGTCTCCAGCTCGTTGTAGTACACGCAGTGGTTTCTCACCACCTGGAAACAAAGAACATTGAAGATATAATATAAAATATTGTAAATTACACGTATAGTTGAGCCATTACAAACGTGCGAACTGAGTCATGAATCATTTTTGTCAGATCTCTCGTTCACACTTATAGGCATATCGGAACTCTCGCTCGCACTCCTAGTGTTGTGCGTAACAACAAAAAAGGGATTTGTCGATAGTTAATAGCAGGTAATCAAGGAAAGGTTCAAGATTGATAAAGATATCAAATCAATAAGCTGTGCGGCATTGTCACATTCCTTTGACGTAATGTTTTATGACTTAGTTCACACGTTTGTAATGGCTCAACTATAGTATTTTTTTAAATGAAAACTTCTTTAGCGTGCCCCTGGGATTCAACCCGGGACTCCTCGATTAGACGCCAAATTCTAAGCCACTGTGCTATCAGCGCTCTTTAAAAAAGGAATTAAGTTAAACGCCTTAACATTGTTTAATGCTTACCAAGAAATAATTCTCCTCATAGCCTTTAGAAGCTTTGCTTTTGACGTTCCAATTATACTCCCTAGCCATTTTGTATTCGTAGGTGTCTCCGTCCATATAGGGTATGCCCTCTGCGATGTCGCGACGCCGTTTCTGTATCGTATCCTCTGTTGGAAGGCAGTAAGCAACAAACTGTTCTCCGCTTTCGTCCATCACACCTCTGTAATCGAGAATAGTTAAGTATGATTATAGATGATGGTTAAACATGCTGGTTGTACAATAAACAAGATATAAGAAGATGTAGAATGTATAATTTATCTGTATGACTTTCATTAAGTGTGCACAAATTGTACCTAAAAATGAATAAAAGCTTTTGAGTTTTTTTGAGTTTATTTTTGAGGTGGTATAGCCATAGTAGCTCCCTTAGGGAGGCACTTTACCGCCAGCCTCTTAACCCTTTGTAAAGCAGCATCTTCTTCATGTCTTGTTTTGAGAGAAAGGAACGAGGAATGGTTGCTGGAGATACTTTATTTGCTATGATCATCTTACTCCTCATGAGTAGCAAAGCAACCACCCACATACAACCTCAGATAGAATTTATACTCTATTTACAACTAGCTACTCAATTACTCTTTTTAAAAATTGCCAACATCTGCAGTCATTGAATGCAACGAGGGCTCCCACTGTCACCACACCACCATCAGGCCTCAACTATGTTCAACATGACTGCTGATATCTGACGCATTATGAAATTTCTCTTTGTAAGTTTGTTAGGTGGACTAATGACCTGATAAAGACAGCAGGAAATCCTCTTATTCAAAGGGCCCAAGACAGCACTCATTGATGACAACCCATGGGGGCCGGTAAAGGCTTAACAGAAGCAAATAAGGAAATAAAATATAAGTCTCTCTCACCGAATCATAGCTTGTGACATGGCTTCGATCTGCCCAGCGATGTTCTTATCAGCAGGCGCTGGGTCTGTGTCGAATATGACCTGGGCACATGGGTACTTCCACATATCGAAGTCTGGGAACACAGACATGACCTCCACTGGGACGACGCCTGGTTTACTGTAGTGTTTCTCAATAGGATTCTTGTTGTCTTCAAAGGTCTTTTCAATCGCCTTGATTTGACTCTCCCTGTCCATGTATAGGGTTTCCTCGCTGAATATTTTCTTGACGTTGTAACCCACTTTGGCTTCAACCTGAAATGTAAGAATAAAATACTGGTAAGTGTGATTGGTTAGATGCGATAGAAATATTTGTTGATTAGGGGAGGCTAACATCCAGCAGTGGACTACCAAGGGCTGAAAGAAAGTATGCTTAATGCTTTCATGCTTTAGATTTTGTCTAAATGATAACAGTTCTTAAACCTTGTTCAACAAGTTCTAATGTTATGAGCTTCCTAACTGCTTGTTGATGTTAGTTCAAATGTGACAAATTTGTTACCTTTTCCATAGTCTGCGGCTGAAACCTCGTCTGTTCAGTGGAGATGTACTCAGAACGACGCAACCACGACACATTTTTCGCGTGATGACGCGACCGCTTCGAGTCCTGTGGCGTAAGCACATCGTCTTCCAACAACTTCTCATCTGCAGGGTCCAATAAAGCGTTACCGTCTCCTTGGTATATATCTCTATTTATCAAGTCTATATGCACACCCAAATCGTGCTCTGTTAGCACTTCATACCGATAATTCTTCTCCAAAGAGGTCGGGTTGTACTGAATGAAACGAGTGGAAGGGAACGGATACGTAATGAATTTCAAATCAAAAGGAATGTCCGGGAGCGTGTTGCAATATTTCACTCGTGTCACCAACTCTGATCTGAAATAATAATCGAGTTTGTAATGGTTAAATAATGTAATGTTTTTGTAAGTGAATGTCATAAACAAAAACTAACCTCCTCTCTCCGGTCCTTTGAGGCCGCTTTTCACGGTCTGCCTCATTATTTTGCACTGTCGGAGGCATTATCATATATTTATTTAAGTCCAACAATCGAAACTTAATTACACATTTTCATAAAATCACTAAAATTAAGTCAATACTTATTTTTAAAACACGTAAGATTAAAATCTTAATAATTCCCCTCCCCGCTCGTTTGACACTGTATGACTGGTGTACTACTTAATTTGACTGATTGACTGACATACCAACAGATTAAATTATTGACAAGCAACCACAGATAACACAGCTCAGCTGAAAGACAACCATAAAAATGTTAACTTAAAAAGACTTAATTAATGCTTTTCGTACTTTTTGAATTCATAACTGAGAGCATTTTTAATATTTTTACTAAATGAAGACTACACTAGATTTATCTACTCAAATTAATAAATTGAAACAAAAATTAAATGTATTTGTGTATTATGTTGGCATTATCGAAACCCCGGAAGAGTGAGAAAGACTTTTAATGTTGCCAATTTAAAAAAGTTCCCTAATACGCACAATATCATATTGATTAAGGTGAGATTTCTTTTACTAGAAGCGAAAGTGGAAAGACCAATTATTATAGCTCTCCAATTATAATCTCTGTAACTCTCACAAATGCCTACTTCCTTCTTCTGTTTCTTTGGCTCTATATTTCCCTCCTTACTGTACTGGTTTCGTTACAAATACTTTTTTGATTCAATCGTTTAACCATTCCAAAGCTGCTTTGGAATAGTTTTTCTGTAAAGATGCTCAAAGTGTTTTTGTGCTCATTCCCGCCACTTTACTTTAAGGTAATAACATGCTCACGGCAGTGTAACGAACGACGCACTATTTATTTCTTTCTTTGCATAAATGTTCATATTTTCTTCTTTCTTTTCCTCAAAATGTGTATTACTTTTAGTATACATATTTATTTTGTTTTCTATAGGTTTTTCCTTTCTATCTTCTACATTTCGAACTGCCTTTCGTCTGCATATCTTGAAGGTTATTTAAGGGAGAATTATTATGAAGCATTAAGCTCGCCAATAAAGATTAAATAAATAATTTATAAATACAGGTGATTTGTTATGTGACGAATTCCCACTGAGGGCGCGTAGAACAAATCGTTTAAGCCATGTGAAGCCCTGTATAACAATATAAGTAATGCACTATAAAATATATGTAATAATATTTTTAGTATTTACTTTGATAAAATTGTCAAAAATTTTAAATACAAGTTTGATTATTTCATCTTTTATGTTCAGCTTAAACAGTACTAGGGAATTTAAATTGAATAGTGTTAGCAACACCGACGTTCGCACGACAATCGCTCGGTTGTGCCGCCACTCGCCAGGAAAATCGTTTTGATTTGATTCATTGAATTCATTCGTTCGCCGACGCCGCCATCTTTCTTTTCTTACCAATTCTTGTCGGCTGAAAGGTATGTTTTAAATTTAATTTATTCCGTAAAATAAGTAAATATCCAGATATGCGATGCGTTAAACTACTAATTTAGGGACCAATGAAGTTATTCAATCATTAAAAATTAAGTTTTACTCTTTAATTTCGTCGCTAAAATTAGTGGCCATGTGGTCGGCAACCGAAAGCTCTGACGTACTGCGCATTATGTTTTAGGCAAAAGATAGTGAACTTAGTGCAATCGTTTGGATTTTAAACCGGTTTCAGGCACAAAAGTGTTTTTCTTGACATAGTGTTTGAATTTTAACACCTGTCAGGTTTTATTTCGAAGCCGGTAGGTGAAATCAACGTGGCGCGAACTCCAATCGAGTTAAACGGTTTTCTTTGTTTTAGTTCAATATGGGTTCCGTTGAACGTGCCGGTGATGCTACATCAGAGATGGAATCGGGAGAAGAGGAAGAAGTGATTGGCGGCGGCGAATTAGCTCAACAGTTCAACGTTGGGTAAGTTTCTTTGTGTCCCTGTAGTTGATTAGAAACAGATGTTATTATATTGCTAGGGCTGTTTACAGTGATGCTGAAATCGTTGTAACACGTGCCTGAAACATCTCATCACCTGGAAACGAGGTGGTTTATTTACGCGTCGCATGCGCAGATCCACATGGCTGCGTGCGGTAACCTCAAAATTGGTCGCGTTGTTAATTTTATTAGTTTTCCAAACACCGATAAGTGTCAGTTTTGAAATTGGAAATAGAAAAAGTTGATATGTAAGTGGCAACTTATACCTATGTATAAAACGAGGTGTAAAATTAAGTTTTAGATTTGAAGATCACGTCCAAAAAATTAACGACTACTTAAATGTTTCAATGTACAATTATTGTTTGCTAAATTTACCACTTGTTAGTTGATGGTCTGAAGTAACCTGCTGATATCTCTTTGTAGTTTCCACTAGTCAATTTCCTAACAGTTTGATATATTCCATATGTTCTTGTGGATTTGTTCTTGACAAGTTAAGCATAGTTTTAGAATACCACCTAAAGTATCTCCCAGTTTCTATAATACAGCACATGTATATTTTGTCATGCTTTTTAAATTGGCTAAAATATTACATGTCTAGCTATTGTCTGTTCGCAACTAAATAAACACATCTTCAAAGTGTATGTGTTTTCTTTCATGGTCATGTGCAGCATGCAAATTTTGATCAGTTTTGAAGTTCCATTACTTACTTATCTTTCACCTCAAGCTTTAGACCAGCTTGGTGTTGCTATAGTAACCGTCATGAGACGTGAGCACAGATTATCAGTGGTAGGGATATTGTATACTATTGGCCAATGTACAGCAGCCGAAAAATCGTGCTGGACCAAAAGACGACGCACACTGACAAACTGACATTTGTCGAACCAATTTTATGCACCGAAGCGCAGCATTGTCAAACCGACCAATGAAAGTTCTGCTCACCACTCGTGACGGCAACTAGTAACATGTATAATAGCTTGTTGCCATAAGCAAGCATATTATTTTATCGCACATAAGTTTGTGAACAGAGCTAGCCCAGTGACTAAGGATGTGGCCTTATATGCAACAGGACCAAATTTGAATCCCAGTTGCATGTACCAAGTTTCTTAAATGTGCGCTTTACAGTGATGAAGTTCACCAAGCAGCATTATGCTGCATTGTAGACTACATCCTTCTCAGCTACTTATTGGCTGAAAGTCTTATATATTAAAATGGGTCAAAATGAACATCAAATACCAAATAGTTTTGTCAGTAACCCATTAATGACCCACTACAGGGTCAGATCTCCTCTCACAATGAGAGGGTTGTAGGCCTTAGTCCACCACACTGGTCTACCTTCACATACCTTTGAGAACTTTTTTGTGAACTCTCAGGCATGCAGGTTTCCTCACGATGTTTTCCTTCACTGTAACAGCAGGTGATATTTAATTTATAAAGCGCACATAACTTTTTTTTACTAAGTCATTGGTGCGTGCCACTGGGATTCAAACCCGGACCCCTCGATTATAAGCCACTAGGATATCACCGCTTACCCAAATACCTAGTTACACGCATAGAATACATGGTTACTGGAGAAAGAAGCTAATATACGTTGCGTAAAGTATCTAGCTAATTTTTTAGACTATCACTCAAGTAACATAAAGCCACAGCCCTAACATATTGCTCATATTCATACCACTTGACTAGTAACCAGTGATCTGAAGATCTAAGTACAGACAGATGGACGACCATGATTACGGGTCATTGAACCAGTGACTCATTTCACGCTCTACTTGCCAATATACCTCTTCATGTCTGTAGATATGACTGTGTCTTGGCGTTTTTGTAACTAACCATCCGTGAATATCCTTAGCTAGGCAATGTCAGGTAATTATTCCACAATGGAACGTGGGTACGAAACGTTCTATTAAATTTTTTAGTATTTAAATTACATTGCGTTTTTTATTCTACCCCAACAAATTTAATGTAAATGTAAAAAATGTTGCCCAAAACAATGTGAAAAAGTTGGCAATTATCTTAACTCCAATAATAGGTATTTACTGCCCTTCTTGAAAAAATCACACCTTACTTTCAGTCGGAAAGGCGTAGCGTAAGTGCTACATTAAAAGAAATTCAATCAACTATAACAATTTTCTTAGAATAGAACTACATTATTGCCGCATGTTACAAAAAGTAAGTTTTAGTTGATGAGTAAGCAGTTCGGCGCATTTACAAAGAACTCGCTGACTACTTGATCGATGGATGAAGTGAACGGGGTGAACCTCGACTGTAAAGGGAAAAAACGAATAGATCGCACGATATCGTTTTTGTTCGTTTAATTGTTTGGAACAAAGTCATAACTTCAATCGTTGCAGTCCTATAAATTTACTCTTTTTATGTGTAAAATTATAGGCAACACGCACCAATTATTATGCATTTTTTGTCTTAATTAGTATCATGTTTAGAAGTTTGTGTTCTATTGCGCCATTAGATGCATACTGTTTGTTTAATAGAACGTACAAACGATGGAGAAAAAGCATCTTCTAACCAATATATTCCGACTCCATAATACTGCAATATTTCATTCATTGGTATTTTACTCCCAATTATTTGATTGTAGATTCAATAAATTCTCGCAAATTTGAAACAATAGCGTTTCAGCGAAGGATATTCAAGGTCGCGTAGTGACAAACATTTTTTAAATCCAAGTTATTATTCTATTTAAGTTGGTTTTTAAATACTTTAATGAGCCCATTAGCGTGCTGTAGCGCGCATAATTACTTACAATTGCATACAAGTAGTAATGTACGTTTTGTTAGCCTCAGCGCTCTCAATTAAACTTTCGTTACACTAACAGCCTCTGAACGATGACGTGTTCCCAACTGCGTAGAATGATCATAAAAATGTAATGTAATCAAGCCACCAAAAATACGTCTTGGCTTGATTTAGTTAAGACTGTCGCTCTAAATATTTAACGCGGCCTCCAGAAAACGTTAGTACTATTCTCGGATGTAGGTAGGTATCTACCACGGTTATAGTGATGAAACATGGAATCAAAATTCCTTTTGATTTAGATCATCACAATTACAATTTGCGGAACTGTTTCGTTATCTAGTATTCCAGTCTATTGGTTGAGGCAGGTCTTCTGCTGTCACTACCTAATTGGTTTGGTAATATTTTGTTTCAAAGATTTATAAAGAACAAAAAACTATTAATTTCTCTCTAGTATGGTATTGGTGATGACCTAATGGCTCAGATCCGGCTTTTTACTTGAGAGTTCCAGGTTCAATTTAAAGTGGCACACAACAATTACTTTCACTTATATAATGGTGAAAGAAAACATCATGAGGAAACCTGCATGCCTGAGAGTTTTTAATAATGTTCTCAAAGGTGTGTGTCCACCAATTCACATTGGGCCAGCCCTTCTCATTGTGAGAGGAGACCTACCCTGCAAAGTATCACTAATGGGTTAAGAGAAGCATTGTATTGTATTGTCAGTGTACTCAGTCTTGTCATTATAATATAAGTGCAGGCGGGTAGGTAGGTTTGCGTGGAAAACACCACTGAATTAGCAATAAGGCCGCCTATTGCACGCTAGTGTAATGTTATACGTTTCTATTGTTAGTTTTTGTCGTATGTATTCGGTGCGAAGAAGAGACGTATTGTATTGTAAGTTGTGGTCATAGGCCTAAAATGTGGACCGTCTCTTGTTCCCTTAGCGGCATCACGCGCAACGAGATGCTGGCGGCGCTGACGAACCGCATCCACGCCGAGACCATCGCCTCGCTGCCGCCGAACGTGCGCAGGCGGATCCGAGCCCTTCGCTCCCTCCAGAAGGAGTTCGTCGACATCGAGGCCAAGTTCTACTCCGAGGTCCACGCCCTTGAGTGCAAATATGAGAAACTCTACAGGCCACTGTATGAAAAGGTATGTGAAATCAAATTTTTGACATTGATATGGGGTTTATTTATTTACTAGCTCGGCCCGCGACTTCGTCCGTGTGGAATTAAAATATTTAACATTCAAAAATGCAGAACGAAGTGTCTGCCAATTATGGGAAAATGAAACTGTTGTTTTACTAAGTCACTCACATTTTTTCAGAATTTCTCACTGTTTAAACTTTCATTGGAGTAACACGAACATTTCTAAAGCTAAATTAGCCAATTTGGTCCAGTCGTTCTCCAGTTTTAGCGAAACTAAAGAACAGCGATTAATCTTTGGGCTTCTTGAAAAAGTGCGTATAAGGAACTCTACTGTCAGCAATGTACTGGCGACTTCCCTAGTGTCGCTCGTTTCAAAACGACGATGACCACTTTCCGTCAGGTGGCTTGTATGCCTGTTTGCTGGTTAAAAACAAATCTGGTTAATATTTTTAGGTCACGTTAGGTCACGTAGGCACCGAATTAGGTCATAAAATTTTTAGACTGATAAAACAATATCGAGGTCAGGTCAGACAGATATTGATGACAGACAAAGATAATAAAAGATAGTAGAAGTTTTGTTATAAACTTAGAAACTATTGAGCATACACAAAGTACAGAATGCAATAATTGCTGCACTTGCGTTTATTTTTGGAATAAGTACTTGTCTGTTAGGTACAACAATGAGTATAAACGACCTGAGGGTCTTTAATCAAGTGGTTACATCCCAGCGAAGCAGCTGGTAAATAAACTGAAATGATGACATCCTACACCATTAACTGAGAAACATGATTGATTTCTTTTAACATGCATCACCAACTGAGGCATCGCACAGCAACACCTCGGTACAAAACAACAGTGACACATATCAAACCTAGAGTTGTTTGTCGGCAGCGCGCTCAAATAGTGAACGGCGGCTACGAGCCCACAGACGAAGAGTGCGTGAACCCCTGGCGCGACGAGAACGAAGAGGAGGAACTGGCGCGGGCGGTGCAAGGGGCCGCCATCACCGACGGCGATGACAAGAACAAGGAAGAAACCAAACCCGTTGAGTAAGTTGCCACAATTCACTATTGTTTATGTACCGGATTACATAGTTTTTTTGGATTAGCCTGTCTAGTTTGGGACCAGATAAAGATTCTTTATTGTGAGATCCCCTCAACCTCTGGATCACACATGGTGTGGTCACTGAGGTACCAGTACATAGAAGCTGTACTGGTAGCACAGAATACTTTTTATCAAGCTTGACTTAGGCATACAAAAACCTCACTGTGTTAGGAGTTAAATGTGAATATAATTTTTTTTTCTACAGTATGATATTACAATGGTAACATGAAGCAATGTGCATAATGATTGATCGTTTGATGACTGACATGACCTGAGTGGCGCAGTGGTTAAGACACCAGTGAGGTGTGGGAAAGGTCTATCCTGTGTTTAATTCTTAGTGTAACAGAGATTTGAATGCTGTTTGAATGAATTTCTGTTTGTTGTCTATGGTGTCATCCATGACACCCATGAAATAGGCACTCTTGTAGACATAAGCGTATAGAAGGGTGAAGATTTTTATTTCTAGAATTGATTGAAATGAGAATAGAGATAGGTATTGAAATGATGACTAACTTATCACCAAGATCTGAACTGCATTGACTGATCCCAACATGCATCACCAACTGAAGTTTTTTATATTAATATTTTCTGTGAACTTTTTCTGAGTGTTGTGTTAATGTGAGAACATGGTTGCAGGCCCCCAATGGACCCGAACGTCAAGGGCATCCCAGACTTCTGGTACACCATATTCAAAAACGTGTCGATGCTGTGTGAAATGATGCAAGAACACGACGAGCCTATTCTCAAGTGCTTACAGGATATTAAAGGTAAGTTATTAAAAGTTAATTAATCTTTCATTCATTTTTTCTTTTGTTTTGGGCAGACTTAGCCATACCTCACGGGGATTCCATGGCCTAACTGTATCCAAACAAATTGTATTGAAATATATCACAGATAACTCACTTTGCGACGGTTTGGCACCATCGCCAACTGAATATAAATACATAGCTTTGTCACACTCATGTCAAAATAAAAAAAGGTAATAGTAGATAAAAAAAATCTATTTATTCATGCCCATAATAAACAGTGATAAAGATACAGAAAAGTAGCAGATTTCTTGGAGTTCAAATTGATTAGCATTCACGTTCCATTCAATTATGATTTGACAAATTTCATCGCAATCTTAGAGTCTCCAACTATGGTAGGGTAGCGGACCCAGTAGTCAGCCAGACACCAGTACTCAGCCTTTTTTAACTTTAAACCTATAGAAATAACAATACGATTTATTTTAACCAATCAAGTTGTGCTTTATCGGTTTGACGACTCCTAAGTGGTGGATTCCAAACGTACGAGTTACTGTGAGTAGTCAAAATTACGAGCAATTTTAGTCCATTCAGGTGTTGTCCGCCGACAAGCTAGCGCTAGTGGCGATCGCTATTTTTTTGTTAGTGGCAGGTGATTGCAAAATAGGTAAGATAATCAATATTATTTTCATGTATTGTATATATTAAATTAATTATATGATATATTTGGAAATTAAGTACTTTATTTTAATAATATTTCATTGTAAAATTACGCATTTACTTAAATATTAGGGTGGCCGACTACAGGGTTGTTATCTTTTAGCATTTTCCGGTAGTCAGCCACCCCTGGCTGACTACTGATTTTAAGCAAAACTTTTTGTTTCAAGTGTTGCTGGTATCAATTTATAGCTCTTTTTTAACCCTTTATTTTGAAGTAAACATGTCATACATTATTTTGACAAAAAACCAGTAGTCAGCCACCTAAACATTCGCGATGTTATGCTGGCCGAGCACTAGTTGTGATTGATCCAGTAGTCAGCCTCAAAATATATATGAATTTAAATAGATATTTAGTTATCATTTTAAAATTTAAACCTCGTTCTTTTTACAATTTCATTTTATTTTTACAATTTCTTCTATTTACATAGTTTCAGATTCCAATCATGACTTTATCGAGGCCGATACTACAAAATCCTGAGGATAAACTAGTACAAGCTATAGACCCCATAAGAAACGGTATGAAAATTAAAGAAGCCAGCAGATTTTATGATGTTCCTCGAGGTACTTTTCAAGACAAGCTGCATCTTCGGGTTCCTGGAGGTCCCAGAAAGATGGGTCCTGATTCTATCCTCTCTAAAAATGAAGAATCAGAGATTGCAAACTGACTGATTGCTCTTGCATCTTGCGGATTTCCACTGAAACCTGACAATCTATTGAATATGGATCAAAACATTATGATCGAAGATGGCAGGCCTAACCCTTTCGTAAATGGAAGACCATGTAAGAAGTGACCTTTTTATGCCTCTTGGTGATATACTACATTTATTAACAATAATGTATTGGACAACGAAATTAATCTTCCTGCTTTTGAAGTTAGTGAAGCTTCTATTTTAGTATAAAGCGAAAACAAGGAAGAAAATACGATCATACGATCTCTTGGTATTGAAAATATATCTGATACTATGATTTAAAAAGAAAGTCATGGGATATCACCCATCATACGTAAAAATCTTGTTATACCATCGCCAATAAAGAAGTCATATATTGTATCAGGCGTAACTTTGCGGAAATCCATTGTTATTTAAGTTGTATTTATATTTCTTTGCAACAACAAACAACAAACAAACAACGGCAAAAGCAACCAACCGTTGTAGAGTCCACGTAGAGTCCACATCACCTGATGATGCTCCGTTTTGGGGCGAAACACGTGTCGTGTACTATTGGAATAAGTTGTAATGGTATATACCTACTCAGAGAGATAAGGGAGGGTGGTGGGTCCATACCAAAACAAGTTCCACGTGTGCGGATTGTTGCAAAGAAATATAAATACAACTTAAATAATAAAGAAGTCTTCAACGCCTAGACACATGAATGGAATTGGAGCAATTTCTTCCTTAGAATGGAGACTGTTTAAAAAAGAAAAAAAGAAAAAAGCAATCCAAGAAAGAAAGTTATAAAGGCAAAGAAAAAGAGAAGTTAAAAGTTACTTACTAAGAAGATGGAATAGCAGAAAAAAATAAAACTGAAACATCCCAGAAGAAAAATGATGGTTCGGACGGACGAAGAATTTAAAATTACAAGTGCAAAAAAAGAAATCTTAAATATAAAAATTACAATGAAAATGTGGCGATAGAAAATAAAACAAATAAATGTGATACAACAGAAAAAAACATCTAAAATAAAGATTCTTTCAGTACAAATCAGCTTCACAGAACAAAAGAAATATCCAACTATTAAGAAAGAAAAGTTGCAAAAGAAAATGAATAATATGTTGATCCGAAAACAATTTATTTATTTGTAAACAATTCTTTTAGAAATGTGTAAGAACTTGCTGATATTCTGAACAATAATATGACTGATTATTAAAACTACAGATAGACAAATAAGTTATAAATAATTGAAGCATACTCTTTTTGACTGAATTTAATGTTCCTGAGCAGATTAAGTTAAATATTAATTATTTATCTCCTATAATTAAGCAAAGGCCGACTATTGGTAACAGGATGGCTGACAAGTGGATTTTAGAGGCTGACTACTGGTGAAATGTGACTTATTTACTTTGAACTGATTTTTTGTTGCATTAAACAATATAATTAACTTTGATATTAATTTTATTATAAATTTTAATAAATAAGGAACCTAAAAATATATGACACCTTTAATTTATTCCTCTGCATGTTAATTTCCCGTGACAATGAACTTGAAACTTCAGTTAAAAGGCTGACTACTGGGTCCGCTACCCTAGCATTATTTTGTTCACAGTGAAAATGCTGGAAGACCCCATTGGTTTCACGTTGGAATTCCACTTTGCGCCCAACGACTACTTCACGAACACGGTGCTGACCAAGGAATACTCCATGAAGTGTAAGCCTGACGAGGAGAACCCTTTGGAGTTTGAGGGCCCCGAGATTTACTCCTGCAAGGTATGTATCATAATGGAAAATTTTAAAAAAATATGATATTTTTCATGGTAGTTTGTCATTGTGGCGATGCAAAATCCTAAAATGTAAAATGTCACGTTGATGTAGGATCTATAATACATATGATCTTTTTGTCCCAATTTATAGAGGTAAAACAATTTTTGGATATCAATATCAAACTTGTGTGAGTTAGTGGTGTTCTTTGTGTTGCATCAGTAATCTACAGCTGGGTCAGGTTCCATCTCACAGTGAGAGTACGAGTGAGTACTGGAGATAGATGGGTTGTATGGGTGGGGGCAGGCATACCATAGATTCTGCTTAACTGTTACTTATTCATCAAAACTGGGAGTGAGGTGGATGGAATGAGTAATGGTTTGGATGTGAATGCTGCTAGCTGAGCTAGTTACAGTTGACTGAATAAATATATTATTATCGCCATTCTGTTTACTTTTTCTCTGATCCTTCTTTCGTTTTTCTATGTTTCCTTTTTCTCTGATCGCCACCAAACATAATTTCTTTAATCATAATTTATAGTGGTTACCTTTAATACCTTTAATAGGGTATTACGGCCTATGTCAAAAAGCTTTTTATATGAATTCGTAAGTCATAAAAACCCATAAAAAATTAGAAAAAAATATTTTGCAAACAAATATTATGTAAAAAAAGACTTTTCAATTTTAATTTCAATAATCCCCGCGAAAACACGGTCTCTGCGCTGCCGCCATGCTTGTGACGTCACTCGTAGTGTAAACAATACATTTCAGTAAAGGAAGAAAGTTATACTCCATTGTTCATTTACACTGCTAATGACGTCACGCCGATAGCTTGCATGGCGTATAGCGTTTTTGACATTTGAAAAACAGATTAACAAACCTGAATTTTAAAATTGAAATAATAAATGTATACTACATTTTTCAGAACCGAAATCACCATTTTTCACTCGCTTTTAACAAAATCTATCAATATTACATAATTTTGTATTTTTCCTTGCATGGTGCGAAATACCCTATTATAATTGAGGCGTGTGTGTGTCGTTCAGGGCTGCGAGATCAACTGGAAGAAGGGCAAGAACATCACGGTGAAGACGATAAAGAAGAAACAGAAGCACAAGTCGCGCGGCTCGGTGCGCACGGTCACCAAGTCGGTGCAGGCCGACTCGTTCTTCAACTTCTTCTCGCCGCCGCACATGCCCGAGGACCCCAACTCCACCCTCGCATCCGATATCCAGGTGAGGGAATCCATTTAGCGACTAGTACGGAGATACCGGAGCCTCCATATGTGCAGAGGAAGGCCACCGAGGGGGTTTAGTGGGTAAGAATACCTCATAAGCCGGAGTCGCTTCGGGAACCTTGGGGACCCAAAGGATTTTTATTTTTTAGGTTCTTTTTATTTTGATAGGAATTGTTATACCAGTTTTAATACATAAATAAATTGTAATACATAAAACCTACCAACATCCCAAGTGTTAGGTTAGGTTATAATGGTGTCCTTTGTCACTAAAAAGTTAAAAATTTAGACCCATTTTTGCTATGAATGTAGTATAGATAGAAAGGTGGAGTGACGAGTGAAAGTGTACAAAACGTTAAACATTTTTCATTAATCAATCTATCCCAGTGTTTCTTCACGTTTTTCAGTCCGCGGACCCCTAGAAAATCAAGCAAAATTTCAAGGGCCCCCTTAATGAAAAAATTTAGTACAACTTATTTCACTACTGAGCAAAATACCCCCATACATATACTACATACAGAGCACAGGTTAAGTCCCACTAGTGTAGTGACAGCATAATTGCGAAATCCGCAGGCGTTGCTAACGGCGGACTTCGAGATCGGGCACTACATCCGCGAGCGCGTGGTGTCGCGCGCCGTGCTGCTCTACACCGGCGAGGGGCTCGACGACGAGGACGACGACGACTACGAGGAGGAGGTCAGTGCACCGCACGCGCACCCGCACGCACACACACACACACACACACACACACACACACACACACACACACACACACACACACACACACACACAGAGAGAGAGACAAGCTCACACCACACACAGAGACATGCACAAGCTTACAAACAGACAAAAACACACTCCTTGCATCTTTCTTTCCTTCCTTACAAAGATACTGCCTTTGTAGCCCACTGCTGGGTATGGGGCGACCCTAATCATCGCTACACTTGCTTGGTCTGGAACCACTTTGAATCCAACAGTTTCCCGATGTCTTCCGCAGGTCTAGTCTACCTGGTAAGAGAGCAACATGTACTCGTTATTCCTCAATGTGGTCCCCATTCAAAAACCTTATTGCCTCATCAGTTCAATCAATCCCTTGAACGTACACATCCGTACTATATGTACACACTGCTACAAATAGACACACAGAACCCACACTTAATATTGTGGATCAATTTTCTTTAATTGACACGCAACACCCAATTTTTCCTTGAATGCTCCAACCAATTTCGAAACTTGATCTGTCTAACGAAATTCAGATGAATAAAAGGAAATAATATCATGTCAATTAAAAAAATATCATCACCACCAAACTCTAAACTGAATGTTTATACAATATGTTTGTACATGTTGTGTTACAAGAAATATCAATTTGAAACTGCTAAATTTTATTTTTATTTCGTAAATCAATAATACTTGAAAGAAAATTCTGTAATCCATCCTATTAACATATTCAAACATTGAGTTTGAGTACTTTGAGAGAAACAAATTAAAATAATATATTATCTATTAAATAATTTTTATCTTTTTTTTCTGAATCATATTGCAGGCTTGGCTTGTGTATTTCTCTTATAACTTAGTAATAAATGCTTTCCATTATATTTAATTCTGCTATGTTGTATTTACTATAATATTTATATTTTTCATTTTATTTCATTCAAGTTATCTAATAAGAGCATGTAATGAATACATTTTTCATATTGCTTTCTAAACATTAAAGCCAAGCCTTGCGTCTACAGAAACTATACACTGTACAATCAATATCGATTATACGATAATATTAAGCATGCAAACAAATGTTGCTTCAACCTCTGTGAATTCTACAGCCATCTCGTAGCCCACTCGTTAGTTTGTTTGTACCCTGCATGGTAGCTAGGTGTCGGTTGGCCCGTGAACCCAGGAGTGCTTATTATATCTTTCCTTCTAAATTCAGACGAAGGTACAGTATGCCATTCCATACGCACAAGATTTATATACTTAGTTCCTTTTATTTAAATTCACAACGTCTGCATAAATCTTCCCTGAGTACGGTCGATACGGTATCTACGTCTGGCGACAGTGATTGGATGCACAACCCAAAAGCGGAATATTTGCTTTCAGGAGGATTCGTATTCTGATGAGGACTCGGGTACCGAGGAAGTGTCCGACCCGGAGGATTGATGCGAGTCGATAGTCCACCGCCTCTTAGCATTAACTAGCCAGTCGGCACGCGGCGGCGAGGTTCAATGTCTCATATTACTCCGATACGCATTCGACCTCGGCCGCCACTCGATGCACTCACTATTGTGCTTCAGTCTCCTTGCGCGATCATATCTGTTTCATATCGAAAAATTTAATTGTACCAAAAAATCTAAATTCGCGGAACGACCAGTGATAAGAAATACTCCTTCGAGGCGTGCGTTGGGAAATTGGCTCTGGGTACATCGGAGAGTAGCTCGATAGCTTCCAGTTATAATAATTAACACGACCGCCTCATGTCGCATCGAAAGAAAATCCTTAGGAGTCAGTTTCCGAATGCTCCCCGGCAATGTTGGATAGTTTTTTTATATTTTATATAAAATCGGTAGTATTTGTCAGCTACATAATATATTATATAAGATAGCGTCCTCGCGAAGCTCGCCTCGTCGTGTGGTCTATGCATGTTTGTCGCCTGGCTGATATGATAAATATGTTTTAGAGGAGTGTACTCGTACGTGGCGGGCGGCGGCGGGCGAGCCCCGCGGGGCGAAGGTGCCTTCTTATTGTAATGCATGTTACGGTTACATTTCTGTTAAGATACCTATATTGCATTTCTAGTTTAGTTATACAATTTCTTGTTTTTATTTATTATTATACATTTAATAATTATTGTAATGGCGTGTATTTTTGTTTAAGAATTTTACGTATTCGTTTGTGTACTTTGAAATTTCATGTGATATTATTTTATTCTCTAAGGGTATTACTGTGGCTTCCTATTTTATCATTGAATGAAATTTTAAGTTGCCGTTCATTCCATTGTCAATCTTTGCTCGCTTGTAATGAGGCTCGGTGTTGCAAGCTACCGGCCGATCGGTGTTGAATCTCTTGTAAGTGCCAAATTGCATTTTTTATATAAAAGTATCATCACTGAAACGTCGCATACTGTGATTTTATCCTCGGAGACATATTTGACTCGACAGTAGCGAAGTCGGATTATAGATGTATATTTTTTATTTATGTAGGTAACTTTCTATTGAAGTTAGCATACTACGATATCAATGTTACTACTATAGCAGCTCGTCAAGTAGATTCGGTTATGCTTTTATGTTTTGGCATGTCGTGCTGATGACATTAAATTGTATGCTTTTTACCCTTGTGTGTTTTATTTTATGGCCCTTTTTGCATGCTCATAGAGTTGTGGTGAAGATGAGGATGGTTGCAGAATTCACATAGTATAATAAGGTTTTTTGTTTGTATGCTTTTTTTTTACAATATTTTCACTTAAGTTGCACTGCGTCTACAGTTTCAGATAGTATAGGAATAGGGTTATAAGATAGGTTTTTTATTTTTCAAGAATTATCCCTGAAAATAGTGTAAAATTAACTATCAAGTAGTTTTATCATTCTTTGAAAGTAAAATTAAGAACTGAAGACACTTAGTGCTATGAATATAGATTGGGGTAACGTAATCTGCAATAGTCTTGCAAGTATTGGTAGAAGCAGTTTAGCCTTACAAATTCCGAATTTATGTTCAATCATATAGAGCTAGTCGTGAAACACATCCAATATGGAACTAAAGAATGTATTCCAATAGTTTTACAGTATTGGATGGACTGATATAATAATTATGAACAGATGGAGTGTACTCCACTTAGGTGGAGATGGATACTAAACTAAGAAAAGTATAGAGAAATAGTAAAATTTTTAGATATTATGAAACTATGAAAAGTGGCACTGGCATATCAATATAACTTGCTCAAGTATACTGAAAAGGCCACTCATAGCTCAGGAGCTAGCAGACATTTCTCGAGAAGTGTTTCAGGCATTTCTATAACATAACTTTTCGGGGCCATTTAGCGAGATTTTAAACAAAAATTTCAAAGTGCCTTACAATCTTTTAATTGTCTGAACATTTCTGGTGTTCAGACAATATTACAAATAAATCATTTAACCTCATTTTATTACGCCTTAAACACTTCTCGAAGAATGTGCACCAGTGCATATAATTATATAGGCACCAGGCTATATTTTTCTATACATTCGTTTACATATGAATACAGTCCATGACGAAGACATACGTGTGGTCTAATGTAAGAATGTGTGGGCCGCTAGGAGGAGGAGGAGTGCTCGTCGGAGGAGAGCGAGGACGAGGAGCCCGCGCCGCGCCGCCGCGCCAAGAAGCCGCCGCGCGCCGCCGACAACCCCGCCGAGTGCAAGCACCAGTAGCCAGTAGCCCCCCACACCCCCACACCCCCACACACTACCTCTCACTGCATAAAGAGAGAAGAGAACGTTTCACACCCATAGCCCACCACTAGGATGCCCTGTGTCGTGGATACCATGGACACACACACCCAAACCAGAAACAAATTTTAACTCATTCAAATCTGCTCTGCTGGGAATCGAACACAGGACCCTCAGCGCGCCGGTGTCTTAACCACTGCGCTATTCAGGTCAAGTGTATGTGCGTGGTCGGCCACGAAGTCCTCGGGGACTTCAGGGCCCTGATTCACTAAGTTCCAAAAGATTTCGTGCCGATCTCGTGTGACATCAAACCGTACTCATTTCATGAACTCTGTACAATGTATCTTAAATGTCTTATTCTACAGGTTAATTGTAAAACACCAACAACCGCACAGCACTAGGTAGCTAACACCATAAACAACAACTTGTTCTACGGCTTTTGGTAGTTTGTTATAATTATAATAATTATTATGTAGGTGTGATGACAATGTGTCGGAAGCTTGCCGCCAATATGCAACAAGATTCCCAAATTTACCTACACCTCAACCATGAACCTCAGAGGTAACAATCTGTAAATATTATTTTAAGCGTCAATTTTTTTATTGACATACCTACCATACATACCTACTGACTACAAACCCCACGAAATAGGTATTTATCTGGCGAAGAAAGTGTTAAATTTATTATAAGCAGCGCGAGCGCGCGTAATTTCTCTACTCGAGCGTCGCGTCGTCCTTCCGTTTATGCGAGCGTTTATGAATGAAACATAGACTTACAAATGTCACAACAGTGCAACAAAAACTTTTTAAACTATTTTTTTATGTATGGAGTTATGTTCGACCTCATAGAACAAAAGTTGTTTCTTATGATATTAGCTATCTAGTCCTGTGTTGTTGGTGGTTGACAAGTAACCTGTATAGTATGTGCGAATCATACAAATAGCACCAACATGTATTATTTTGTATAAATTCCCAATTTTCCATATTCTAAGTTCAAATAACATACGGCTATGGTGATCTGTTAACATGACTGGTGCTTCATATCATCATTGTAAATAAAACTGCAAGAATAATGCTGAAGCAGTAAGTCTTCAGTTAGGGGGTGGTTATAAAATCAAATTTGCTATAAAGTCGCAGTGAAGATGTAAAAGATCCACTGAGATACGAGTAGATTAAATTTTGTTGCAACTAGAAGTAAAATGTTTTCGCCATTAACGTCTCAACCTCTATAAATTCAATAGTGTAAAATATAATAAATTTCTTTAGACATTCCTAAGCGTGACATCTTAAGTATTTTAATCAATGTTGCAGTATGTAATTATTATTGTAGTTAGCCATCCGCCTTTGCCTTTCGTGATATCTGTATTATTTTCTTTATAATATACGGTATTAAAAACCGGAGGTGCTTACGCATTGTTGAAACATAAAGCAATACTACAGTTGTAACTGTCAACAAATTATGTAAAGTTTAAGACGAAATTTCCAAAAAGATGCCAGGTGATGAGACACAACCTTGTGATGTAACTAAATGCCTGTGAGTTAAACTGGCTGTATAGATATTTAACTGTCTGTAAGACTGTATGTTAGGTTAAAATGTAATCATTTTTAATCCCATTTTTGTAACGCAAATGTAACTGTACCGTACACTACTGTACTTACTCGTATGTAACAAGGAACCTTGTAAATGTGTGTGCCGCCAGAGTAGTGAGGGCCGACAGTTGGCAGTTGCCTTGCTCTACGATACCAGTTAGCGCGGTACGTTAGTTGCAAAGCTACTTACACCGCGTACACCAGCTACTAGTGTTTGTACACAACAGTTTTTTAATAAATGTAATTTTAAACATATCTTCTTTTATTTCAATACATTTTACCGGTAACTAAGTTTAGTTGGTTTGTAGTCAGTTTTTCTTTGAATTTCTTTATATGGTAAGGACCTTGTCCACGAGGGAGGAATTTGCCGCAACTCTCGCGACCGCTGCGTCCAGAAGGAGCGCACCAACACACGATCCCGTATCAAAGTTATGGGTTCCATTTTTCTCGATACATGCACTTAACAGCATCGCTGCGATTTTACGTATTTTATTTTAAATTTGCGTGATGCATGTGGACGCGATGTATTGATTGGCGCCTAGTATCTCGCAGATGCGCGAAACGATTTGAGGCAAAATCTATTGAAAAGCCTTTTGAATTGTAACTATTTGTAGGTCATAGGTATTAGTAAAAGGGAGGAAAAATAAAAGAAATTGACTTTTAAATCACTTTATTATCTTTCAAAGTAACAATTTATCACGATTTGTCTTTTCCATTACAACACAGGTCAGATCTGGGGTCTACGAAACATACAATTCGTGAAATTAAGATCTATTCTGAAAAATACACTTTGTAAAAGAGCAAGCTTTGTGACAGTTTTAAAATGTGCTTGACCCTTTACAAAGTAAGTACTTCATGAAGTAAGTAGTCTTGAATTACTTCTCACTGAAAACTGAATGGCTTTACATCCGATATTTATTTGTTACTTGTACTAAACACAACTCAGATAAAAGGTAAATACCTACACAACGCATTTTCAAAAATCACAATTAAGTACAATTACGTGATAGAAGTTTGTATATTTATTGCTTTCATTTGTATGTACAATACATCTTAATAATATTGGTGTAAGATTATCCCAGCATTTATTTGCCTATCTTTTTATTCAATGCTGGCTCTCAAATATCTATTAGGACAGGTACGTATATATAATTAAAATTATAAGCGGTAAAAACCTATTTCACGGAGTTACTGGTGTGTAAATTAATATATAATACCATTATACATAAACCATAGAATTACGTACATTTCTTCAATAAGATTATTTGAACGCCAACACCAAATAAACAAAGTCAATGAGTAAAGAAACGTTAACACTATACATAAGTCGTAGTGTAAGCCTGTAAGGCGTATCACATGTTTTCAAATGCCTAAAATACGACGAATTGTAACAATAGTACAAAATGTGAGCCATGCGTAGTCTTCAGTCTGAAAATGTTCATTTAGCACCAAATTTCGCCTTAGTATAATACACTACAGTACACAGCTACAGGGCAATTATATCGCTATCAAACTACACAAACAACAGGGAATGATGCGATATGATATTAATGTTAAAATATAAATAAAAAAAAATATTAGTAAAAATCGCGCCCATTCTCTATCAAAATTATATCTATAAGTAACTTTCGCTCTTAAATTTTAAGTTGGATAATTATTGCACATCTTATTGTGTATGTCAATAATTACTATAATATCCACTAAATATGGATCTTTACAAGATACCGATGTCTAACTGTAGTTAAATGTTTGAAAAAATTGTTTATATACTATTCAAATCCACTATAATACAAACTAATTTAAATTATATATTTGATTAAACACCTCTATAACAGATTTATGGCTTATAAAAGCTTTTCGACATTATATAAGTTACCAAGTAGAGCAAGTCTGTAAACTGAGGAAAACACTGAGAAATTCTCTTCAAACCGGATTAATGCCAGAATTATTTAGGTAAGGTTCTTTAAGTTCTCTTCCTTAAAACTAGCAGGAACCTTATTTTTCTGATATTCGATCCAGAAATGAGAAACTGCCAATATAACCCCACCAAGAAAATATTACTGGACGAAATATTAAAATACTATTTCCTCTGTTTATCTAGTTTGTAACAATATATTATAATTGTAAGAAAGAATGAATATTTTAGAATTGTCCCGACATAGTTTTGCCATTCCGACACAATCTTTTTATTTGGTAACGTCTTTTAAATTAGCTATTGTTAATTACCGTTCTTATACACTACAGGATTTTAAGATAAAAAGCAAATAAGGGCAAGGCTCAATCTCCACTAACAGTATCGAAGCAAAGCAAAATGTAAAACAAATACCCAAGTAATAAAACGGCAACAATTAACTAATTCAAGTAACAATTAGGCGAAAATACTTTAAAGAACTTGCATTGCTTTATATTAATTGTCAGAAGGTCATTCCAATTTACAATAGAATAGATTAATGTGCATGAACTTGGAACATATCGATATTGCTTCGCGACTCGCGTTGCCTCGACCGTCCGCAGGAATGAGCCAAACAAGAAATAAACGCAGTAACAATTCCATACCACACAAGTGTATCGTCTTTTACAGGGAATCACACAACAAAATACTGCATAATAAAAAAATAAATAAGTACATAAAATATAAAATCTCTATGAATTAATAAAAAGGGAGATTTTGTTAATCAAGAGGTACTGGAATTCAGAACTTTAATAACATTCCATATAAAATACGTTCATAAAAATGGTAGCTACAATAGTGGTTATAAAAAATTAAAATACAAAACTTGCCTCATTATTTACTTTGAATATTACGAACATTTATAAGTATGTTGAAAAATTAGCTACAAAACATAAAATTCCCATTGTTTCGCTATTTTATTTTGAAATATACTTAAAAACAGTTTATAAATAATATTTGTAAATTAAGAAGGGTTTATGTTATTAAAAATTTAACTACTTGGCTAAATGGAAGATTAGATTTTTATTTTTTCATAATTATTAGTTTTTGATAGGTACACATTTCTCAAAAAATCGAGAAACATCTGTTAAAAATATATAAATATACAGATGTTTTTTAGGAAACATCATCTATAAATGGGAACACTATATTATAAATTTAATAACAACAATCGTCGAAAAAGCACGCATTCTCATAATATTTAAACCTTGATTTCATAACAGTTATTAAGACCTGTGTGTCTCATCGACCACACAGCAATAAGAGACATTTATCATGCTGAAGGCGTTCAAATAAAAATATCTATTATGTATATCGATTATATAGTTTTGACAGAACATATCATTCGTTTTCTTTCGAATACAGGTGGTAAATAAATAGTTTCTGAATATTCGTGTCTTATAATATGGTCGTTAGTTTGCAATTACCGACAAATTTATCACACGAAACGTCAAAACAATAAATATGTACTTGGGCATTTCACAAAAGGTTGGTCGGGTGAACATTAATTAGTTTTCAGCTTCTTATGTAGTGTGCAATAAGGGATAGGGAATTGGCTACTTATAAGAATAACTCACTCACTCAGTCAATAAATAAAAATATAGTTCCCAACACAAAAAACGAAATAACGTTAACAAACCAAATTCAACAAACACATAGCCATTATACTTTATATGAGATTTGTACAACGACTCGACCACAACAGTAACAGTACTGATTCGTTTGTTAACCATGCAGCTTTTTGTAAAAGGAACTAAGATAAAATCGAAAAATTCTACTACCACTACCAGCGATATCCAGCAAGTCATAACAGCATCGCACAGAAATAGTGTAAAGAAGAATTATATCCACATTAGGTTTGTTTATACTTTTAGGAAAGTTTTAACAATTTTTTGTGATATAGAAAAGTAGCACTCGCAAATAGGTTTTCTTTGGGAATACTTAAATTAGGCTTTTTAGGTTTTAGGCATGGAGCATAGATCCTCCATGGTTTTAAGATAAACAAGTTTTAAATTCCTATTGTTAAAAATTGTTATACGAAATTCTTCCTTACACTATACCTGGGTTGATCTCCGAAATAACAATTCATATATCGTCAAACTTTTTCAATAAAACAATGACATAATTTCGAATCAAATAATATCGTATTCACAGAATTTCAATTTTGATAACTTTAATTAAATTACTATAGAGTATGATGGTTTAATTATTTTATTCTCATTTCCATGTTGGCAATTTTGAAAAAGATTGGAATATTGATTCAGAGAGTAATTCTGTTAATCAGTTCTTCATATCTCTCACTGTGAGACCCAGTAGTGGGTCATTAAAGGGTTACACATAGAACAACTAGTATTTCCTCCTTCCTTCTCCAAATGTGCAAAGCAAGCCTCATGTTTTGTATTTGATTTTGTTGAAATTATGTCAGTTGTTATTGAAATTATTAAACTTGAGTTTCCTTTATACTCGTACGTATTCGGTTTTATAGCCGGACCGGGGTTACCACACCAGTATCTGTCTTCTTGTCGATATCAATTCTATACAAGTTCATTGGTTCATTGGATGGTGGCGGTGTGCAAAAACTCCGATCGGACTATAAAAGCGTCTCCTACCTCTTAGGCTAGTAATTGAATTCCGGCATAACGTTTTAATATTTTAATAAACTATTATTGAGTATAAGAGCCCTACCTCACTGGGGCGCCGTGGCGACGTTTACGGATGCGTATCGTTATGAAATTGTTAAATTACCAAACCCTAGCCACGTGGGTTATCTGCCCGCTGGAACCCTTTTATGGTCCTCCGAAACACGGAAGGGCGTGTAATTCGCCACTAGCGGTCACCCATCGAGGTGCTGACCGTGCCCGACGTCGCTAAAACCCGTTTCATACTATCCAATTAGCAGAGCTCTAGCTGAGCTAGCGCGCTAGATTTGTATTGTGTAATGGCAGTTAGTGATGCAATGTAGTGCGATCGTATGGACTGTGCCGTACTAGCTCATCTTGTCAGTAGATCCAGTGCTCTGCAAATCGGATAGTGTGATGGGCACTTAATTTTTTCGATCGCTTGCGATCTACTCGAGCAGCGGGGCTATGCACGCTTCTCACAGGGCGATTTATTATTCAATAAAACTCAAATATTTTGTTTTGTTTGTGTTTTGTGTAAACGATTTGTTTTGAGATATTGTGGACCCGTAGCGGGGATACGTCATAAAAAAATACCTTTTATTGTTTCGATTTTTGGATAGTGTCGCCGGCTACGTCACCATGTCGTCCCCACTGAGGTGTGACTTGACGATTATTACACTCTCTTGCATCTTGCACCGCGTCCATTTGTATAGAGAACGCATCCACGCGCGTACATGCAGATACGTGTGCGTGTACTGTGCGTGTTTTCTATACCGATGGTAATACTTACATACAACGCTGCACGATACAAGGCAGTTAATGACGTCGGTATAAGTCGTGAGCACAGTCTTATTGGTCGGTCGGTTCGTCAGTCGTCAGTCTATCAGTGCGCGTCGTCTATTGGTCCAACGCGTGTTTCGGCCGCTGTACATTGGGTGAAAGTGTACAATATCCCCACCGCTGACCGTCTGTGGTCAGTGACGTAACTATACCATCCGGGGCCTCTGGGGTCCGTGGCAACTTCTTTGAACCCCTAATAAAAGTTGTCACGTCATTGAAAATGCCACGGGCATTTCTTGACTCGGTTTTAGATTGTTACTTGTAATTTTTTTAAATGTTAGGTTACTTCTGGATTCGCTGCCTCTCGGTGCCCTTCAGCTGGGGTGCCCTTGGCATTTCGTCCAGCCCTGCCACCCTACACCCTATAGTTACGCCACCGTCTGTGCTCACGACTCATGTTTACTATAATCGCCTTAAGGAAACTCGGTCTCATTCAACACAGCGTCCCAACCACACAACCACACGAGCATCACCGTACGTGACCGTACGCGTCCTACTTGGTGAGTGACGTGACGTGACGTGACGCGGGTGGTGTGACGTCAGGCGTCACGCGGGGGTCTTGCCCTTCTTGCCGAAGGGCAGCTGCATGCGGCGGCGGCGCGGCCGGGGCGCGCCCTCGTCCTCCATGAGGGACGAGTCGGTGGACTCCTCCTCGGGGGGCGTGTTGCTCGACGGGGACTCCGAGTGCTCTGTGCCTGGAGGTGGGTTTTGTTTATATAAACACACACTTTATTGTACACACACATATAGATAGAAACAGATAGAACCAATAAAAACAAAAAAATAGGACAATGCACAAATGACAGTGTTATCGCTAAGAGTGATCTCTTCCAGACAACCGAGTGGTGAGGAGTTGAAGAGTAGAGAGAAAAGTGAGAAAGATAGGGTGTATAGAATACAATATAGAACATTGGTATATACATATAATAAAAAAAACATTACAATTTTTTTATTTACTAGAAATCCTTAGTCCACCATGCTGGCCTAGTGCGGGTTGGTGGACTTCACATACCTTTGAGAACTAAAGCCTACATCCCTCTCATTGTGAGAGGAGACGCGACCCTATAGTGAGTCATTAATGGGTTATAGACAAGTCATTAATGAGTTACAGACAAGTCATTAATGAGTTACAGGCAAGTCATTAATGAGTTACAGATAAGTCATTAATGAGTTACAGACAACCCAATAGTGACGGTCGGGTCTACTCTGGCAATGAAGCGTGTGGACTAAGGCCAGTTCCCCATGCTGGAGGAGGGAGGTTTCAGCTCGTCCAAGGCCGCTACGACCGTTCTGCGGGACCTCACGGTAGGCCCAGCAGTGAAGTCAGATCCTGGCCTATCCAGCTGAAACCATTTCAACATACCTTCAGCTAGCGGCTTCTGCCCTCTGACGGGTAGTCTGGGAGGCGGTCGCGGGTCGTCCAACGCCACTACGTCGGTGCTGCGGGAGCGCACGATGGGCGCGGCGGGGAAGGGGCGGCGCGGCGGGGGCAGGGGCGCTCCGCCGATACTGCGCAGGGACGCGCGGAGGTGCGGCTGCGACTGCGAGTGCACTGCGCGGGTCAGGTCCTCGCCCGTCCAGTTCACGCTGCAAACGAGACGAGGTTTAGTAAACAGGTGAATTGATAGATAGATATTCGAAGAATCTCACGCCGTAACGCACGGCAAGTCAAATTATGCCTATCCAGGTCACCCCGAAAAGTAGATTAAAAGGACTAGTTCCTTCCTTAGTAGTACAACAATTATATAGTTATATAGCAGTATAACGATATGTAGTAAAACAATTTCATCAATTATTTATGATGAAAAAATATGAACGGGTGGCTCCAAATGATTCGTTTAATATAACACGCGTGGCTCCGAATGATCCATGCAATATTACAAATGTGGCTCTAAATGGTACTTACGAGTATATTACATCTGTGACTCCAAATAACACATGTAATATAAGTACCATTTGAAGCTACAGATGTAATATAAGTACCATTTGGAGCCACAGATGTAATATAAGTACCATTTGGAGCCACAGATGTAATATAAGTACCATTTGAAGCTACAGATGTAATATAAGTACCATTTGGAGCCACAGATGTAATATAAGTACCATTTGGAGCCACAGATGTAATATAAGTACCATTTGAAGCTACAGATGTAATATAAGTACCATTTGGAGCCACAGATGTAATATAAGTACCATTTGAAGCCACAGATGTAATATAAGTACCATTAGCTTTCTACGATGCTACACGTTCTTCACGTCTTATTTTTCGGTTGAAAGGAACATAGTTCTCCTATTGGTATGTTTGCCGGATATTTTTAAGCGATCTTAGTCCACATGAGGAACGACGCTTCTAACTACCAAAATAAGATTTCTATCAAATATGACATCAGACGGGGGTATCTTAGGGAACAAACGCGAAGCTTCGGTCGTAGTGACCTAGGTGGCCTGATTTTCGAAGATTCAGTTTTTCCAGAGTTTTTGCAATTAACAGGTACGATTCTGACTATACCTTATTTCTTGTTGTTTTAACTCATTAATGACCCACTACAGGGTCGGGTCTCCTCTCACAATGAGAGGGATGTAGGCCGCCGTTCACCACGCACCACTACTGCCCGTTGGTGGACGAACTTACCGCGTGAGAACATTTTTTTTTTGTGAACTCTCGGGCATGCAGGTTTCCTCACGATGTTTTCCTTCACCGTAACAGCAGGTGATATTTAATTTTATAAATCGCACATAACTTTACAAAGTCATTGGTGCGCGCCACTGGGATTCGAACCCGGACCCCTCGATTCGAGGTCGAATTCTAAGCCACTGGGCTATCACTGCTGTCATTATTCATTTCTTTAATCGCCTCCAATTTGTAAGTGTTTCTGCTTATTAATACGGGCTTATTAAAACACTAACTTGTCGCCACCCAACACGCAATTTGTAAGTGTTTCTGCTCATTAATACGGGAAACCACTCACTTGTCGCCACCCAGCACGAATTGCACGGGGTCCTTGCGGCGGTCCTCGGGGCTCTTGCGCACGTCGTTGTGCGAGCCCCGCGCCCTGCGCTCCTCCGAGTGGCGCTTCTCCAGCCGCTCGTCGATGCGCCTCTCGCGGGCCTCTTGCGCCAGCCGCTCCTCCAACTGGAGCCTGACAATATCACAAGGGTTTCCTTAATAAAATAAATAAAAAATAAAAAAGCCTTTATTTGATCTTGCTACATTACTACTTACTTAACTTAACTTAGACACTATGTTTAATTATTTATTAGCAAGGTCCCCAGATTGGGTAAAGGCCTCCTCCAACGATATCCACTTCTCTCTATCCTGTGCTATTAGCCACCACTTTGGACCAGCGACTTTCTTTATTTCATCCTCCCAGCGTGTTGAAGGCCTTCCTCTCTTTCTTTTTCCTTGAGGTCCTCTCCATACGGTGGTGCTGTAAGTCCATCTTTTGTCTCTAAGCCTCGCTATGTGACCCGCCCATTTCCACTTTAACTTTTGTGCGTAGTTTAAGGCATTAGTGGCTTTCGTTATTTCTCTTATCTTTACATGTCTAATCTTATCTAGTTTTTTTATTTTAAGCATGCTTCTCTCAATTCCGCGCTGACAGGATGTTATTTGCGTCGGGGGTTAATAAAATAGTTTATTGCCTTATAATAATTACATGACAGAGAATAAAAATAACTTTACCTAGCCTCAGCCAGCCTCAGGTCCAGGGGGTAGTGTGGCGTGTCGGGTTCCTCGCTTCCCGACGAGTCCTCCCGCCAACCAAAGTTGTCGGCAACTGCACACACATTTACTTTCATATGTCAACAGAAATGATACATTTATCATATTATCAAGAGTTATATAGAGTTAATTCGGGTAACTTTGAATCCTTAACTTAAAACCATAGCAACTTACAATAATACACTTACTTAGTTGGCAAAAACACCAATGTCAAAGAATGAAGTTTTGACATTATCAACATAAAATATAAAAGTGATTCAAAGTTAGTGTTGGCGTTCATTAATATTTTTTTAGATTTTTTTAACATTTAAAACACCTTTATCCAGTAATATACCTCAGGTAAGTATAGTTAGACTACAAATGTGCTTTATTTAACGTATAACAATACAAAGACCATTTCACACTATACACAACATTTTTTAAATATTTTCTATAAAATACAAAGTCAATTCAATTAACTAAAAAAGTATATCCATACGTTACAATACACTACAAATTAAACATCCGGTAATTTAAATAATTGATAATATCCCTATCATTACATAATAATTTTGTTATTTTATTAGTCTTTTATCTCCTACACTTTAAATGGACACTTATTATTTTATAATTCGAAATCTATCTATAAACGTGTAATATAATGAGTCGACTAATCTAATATTAAAAGCATGTATGAAATAATAGTTAAACCCATAATAAAACAAGATGGGAGAAAGCAATGGTGGTGAGGAGAAGCGTATATTACAGGTACTCTTACCTCGACAGCCGCTAATGTTGCCATATCAAAGCATCCAGTCTATGGCAAAAAAATAAAATAAAAAACTGGCAACTCAAAGGATAGCTGGGTAATGGGGAGGAAATAAAACCAAAATCACAATCGTCAAAAGCTTTCAAACGTGCATGGGAGTATTCGATTGGCCAATTTGTTGGTAGGGTAACTGACAAGGAAAGTATATAAACATGTACAAAGGAAACGTCACACGACAGATGAAAGTTCTTTACATTATTAACGATAAGGTTAGTTTTAAGGTTGACATGTTGTGTTAATGTTGCAGTAATTACGTCAATAAAATATTCTATACTATTGTGTTCGTGTGTTCGTTCGATATAATTAATGCTAGAAGCTAATAATGAAATTATTAAATTGTTTTTAGTGTTACCAAAATTGGAAAAGAAAATCAAAACGGGTTTTCACTACAACATAAAAAGAAAACAGGATATTTACAAACGTTTTCGACTTTCAAATCAGTGATGACGTAACGGCAACATTCGCATTATTGGAATACATGTGTTAAAACAATTTTGATTAAAACCTCCGATGTTAGTGTTGAATTATTCTGAATGCAATAGAAAATTGACAGTTTTGTGACAAAAATAGATAGTTAATGTCTATTTCAAAAAGGTATTAAACTGAATTACAGAAAAAACAAACACCAGTAATTAAAAATACACTTACCTATTTACCTATACATGCGTCTGAACTCCACACTACAGGCGGTTAGTAAGTAATTCATGAGATGTTAGCCACAAACATGCAGGATAATACAAAATGACCCAAACCCTTAAGAAGGTAGGAAAAGTAGGGAAAAACTTAATTATTTCATACATGCTTTAATGAATATTTTGGAATAAAAATGACTTTTTATAAAATATATAAGCCTGAAAGCTTCCTATCGATTGTGATATATTCCGATTGTGTAGAAAATATATTTATTAAAAAAAACCAATAAAATACACACTAGAGAAATAATTTTCTAAGTAAATTAATAAATAACAGGACCTTAAAACTATATCGTAACAATTTTAAAACGTTATAAAAAGTTCTATGAAGGAACTTGTAAATACGTTTCTTTTTATTGTTTTTATATAATATACCCACATGTAAAAGTTATAAAAAGCTACATAATATTTTAAAACAATCCCAATAGTATAAAGATTTTTGTTATTAGAGAAAACATAAAAGAAAACGATTAAAAAATATATCTTGTCCAGGAAAATAATACTTCATAATTTAAAATATAACACATTTAAAAAATGTTAGGTATTTCAAGAGATAAGAAAGAGAAAATATTAGACACGTAAATAAATAAACAAACATACGAGTTGCGTAACTGTAATTCTGCGATGATAAAATTAGCTCCATCTTACGACAGCAATGCTCCCGTAAAAAGTGAAATATTTATAAAAATGAAATATTTAAAAAGTGTCTTGTGGTTAATATGTGGAAACATCATCATTAAAATTTATTAATTAGGAGAACACGTTAGCCTACAATTAAGAAAATTAAAATAGCTACCTAATATCTTCTAAAATAGTAATACAAACATTTCTTTACGCGAAATGCTCGAAAAATCAACACAAAACAATAGGGATGGTAACATCGAGCCTGTAATCACTACTTACAAATAAACGGTAACTTTCCACTTCAAGTAACTACATTTTAAAAAAGTTTGGTTACAGCTCAATTATACAAATACTACTTCATAGTTTATGACTATTGCTATCTATCAATACTATCCATCCTATTGTGTTGCAAATACATACCTACATAATTATAACATAGATGAAAATTTTAAGTACAAAACATGATCACATCACTAACTACGATAAATATATACATTACACCGTTTAGGTGTAATCCATCGATTTACGTCGGCCTACATCGATATCGATAGATCCAAAAATTATTGTCTGATGCCTGATGTGAAGATTTTTGTAACTAAGACATTATCTTTAAGATTTTTTGTTATTTCGATTAATTATGTTATACAATTTTTGTTTTCAGAATATTAATTATAAATTATTGTTGTCATTTATCTACTTAATTTTGCCAGGAGAACAAATAAATAAAATTAACAGAATTTAATAGAACATTGGTTTTTATATTTCTAAACAATATTAAATACTGTTTAATAGTATAATTGAAGCAATTGGTTTTGAAGAGTAATTTTTAAACACTAATTAATTTAGTTTTGTAAAGATTTTGAGCACCATCAATAGTGAATTTATAAGCTTAAAATGTCTTTTGAAACTAAGTGTTTTTAGTAATTGATATGTTTTTGATTTAAAAGTCATACTTTTTTGTACATCATGAATGATAATTTAAATGTAATGACTGAGCTTTTTGCCCTTAATGATTTGAACTAAATAACTACAACTACATTAACTAGTTTACCATAAACTTTGAGTAAATGCCAAACAATAGTAACTTAGGTATATAATTTTTTTGAAACAATGTATACTGAATAATGAAATTGAAGCGGTGCGAGTAGTACGAACGTGCCAGAAAAGAACTGGTCTATTTCCTTCCATATTGTAGCCCACAATTGGAGGAGGCCTGGAGCATATTCCACCACGTTGCTCCAATACGAATTGGTGGAGTAACGGGCTAGTTTTCAAACCGTCCATAGGGCCTCCGACAAGCTTTATCTGCTATCATTAACGACTGGTGTCTTATCGATAACAACCGGGACCGACGGCTTAACGTGCACTCCGAAGCGCGGAAACGCGTATGTAATTCGCCACTAGCGGTCACCCATCCAGTTCTGACAACGCCCGACGTTGTTTAACTATTTCGATCGCCAGCGTTCTCAAGCAGCTTTTCCTTACTATCTTATTTGTTCGTGGCTGTTTTTGGGTTCCGGTTCATATACCTACGATTTAATACATACTACAAGTCATTGGCCGTTACAACATAATCCGTTACCGAGCAAAAAGGCCAGTATTAATAAACAATGCTGGAAACTAAATGTGTGATTAAAGTAAAGAATTCTATTTTTTGTACAACATAATATTTAAAATATTAAGCTGACAATACAAAAACACAAAAATTTCTATACTAAGCATTGAAAATTATTAAAATTATCAACATAAATCTGGAAAACAGAACAAATTATGTTTTCTTTTTCAAAACTTGAATCACACTTAGATTGGGCACTGTTTATTGATATGACCCCCGCAAATTGCTAATGCGCTGGAACTTTGCCACTTTAATGCCGATGTGGAAGAAAGGTCCTCGCATGATTACCAGGTCTAGGCAAGGAGCACAGGCCGCCCTCCAACCAAGTGGACTGATAACCTGAAGGAGACAGCGGGAAACCGTTGGATTCAAAGGGCCCGGGACCGGATGGAGTGGTATCGATTAGGAGAGGCCCATGTCCAGCGGTGGTCAATGAAAGGCTGAAAGGATACGACAATTATTGATAAATGTGCCTAAAAATTGGCAGCCCGGGGCCCTGATTCACTAAGTCCCAAAAGATATCGTGCCGATATCGTGTGACATCAAACCGTACGTCATTTCATGAACTCGGCACGACAAGGAACCTTAATGTCTATTCTATAAGGCACACAATAGATTGTCACGATATTTGACTTTTAAGCCTTTTTTGACTTTTGATCACGGGTGAGACATCACGAATGGTCATACAGAATGAGGCCAGGTCACAAGATGCCGTCATCGAACCTGCAGCGAGACGCGTTACCAATTTGCGGGGGTACATGAGCCGGGGGTTCGTGTGGATGGAGAAGATATCCGCGGGTGGTGGAGGATCACTCGCCGTGGTCGTGGTAGAGCGAGCCGTCGTCCAGCTTACCTGAGCCGCAGAGCGACGTGTCGTCGCCGACGCTCAGGTCGTCTTGCGAGCTGCTCATGCGCACTGGAAACAAACATTACCAGTTTAATACATTATATTCCGGAATGAGCCATGTTATTTTGAATTTAAATAGAATATTGTTTATTTACTTTTGTCTGTAACACAATAGGCGTGTTTCCACTAAGAATAAATCGGCTGGCGTAGGGTTTCTAATGATTAATCATGTTATGTAGTAACCAAAAAAAAACTTTTTTCATTAAAATAATTAATAAAGATTACCAATATTTACGGAAAATGAAATCCGCAAAATTGGCCATTTAATCACGTGACATTGAATGATTGAACACAAATCAGAGAAGCGTGACTGCGTGACGTCACGCCTCGCGAAACATCATGTTGTTGCTGTCATTTTCGTATACAGTGAACAGCTTGTTTCGCGAGGCGTGACATCATTCAAGACGCCATGACAGTCTTGGCCTTATTCGATGTCAATTTTGAATGAATTTCTAAAAACGCAAAATTCTTAGGTAAAATGGGTTATTTTTCTTAAAATAATATATTTTTGGGATAAAATAGATACCAAGCTATATTTTTTTAACTCATTTCCAAATTTTGTCAACTAGCCTATTCTTCAACCCCGATCGGGTGAATGTTGCAAAATCTTATTTTATTATCCTATGTGTGGGATGGTATTTCGATGACCTTTACGGTCTCAACCTCTTTACATATTTTCCACACAACTATATTAAAATTTCAATTCATAAACTCACCTCTGCTGGCCTGGCGGCCGTTGGCGGTCCTGTACAGTGTGTTCTCGAGGAACTGAAGGCCGTTGTTGTTTATAATGTTGAATCCGCATAGCCGTTCGATTTGCTTCCATCTGTGCATTCTCTCCTGAAATAATGCAGAGACATTATGTGAAAAAGTATAAACAAAGACAATTGGGGCTGTTACCCTTTGCCCACTATTGGGCACGAGTCTCTCCCCACAACAGGGGGAGGCCTGGACCATACTCCACCACGGTAAAAACGGGCTAATTGCAATCCGTGTCGGATGTTTTCAAACCGCCCATAAGGCCTCCTTAAACCTTGTGTTTAACGACTGCTATCGTATCGATAACAACCGGGACGACGGCTTAACGTGCCCTCCGAAGCACGGAAGTGCGCGTGTAATTCACCACTAGCGGTCACCCATCCAGGTACTGACCGCGCCCGTAGTTTTTTAACTTTTTCAATCGCATGCGATGTCAGTCAGTAACCCATTAATGACCCACTACTGGGTCGCGTCTCCTCTCACAATAAGAAGGATGTAGGTCGCCGTCCACCACGCTGGCCTAGTGCGGGTTGGTGGACTTCACATGCCTTTGAGAACTTTTTTTTTTGTGAACTCTCAGGCATGCAGGTTTCCTCACGATGTTTTCCTTCACCGCAACAGCAGGTGATATTTAATTTTTATAAAGCGCACATAACTTTTTTTAACAAAGTCATTGGTGCGTGCCACTGGGACCCGGACCTCTCGATTCGAGGTCGAATTCTAAGCCACTGGGCTATAACCGCATGCGATGTATCCTTCATTAAGTCTGCACAATTTATACCTGATAATGAATTAACAGGTCTTGACCTGATGATAATGCAGGGGCGTAGCTACCGCCGATCTGCCGTATCACTTATACGGGCCCCCTGGGCTACAGGGGCCCCCAATGTGGGTAAGCAAAAATTAATAAAACCTACCCAACTTATTTATTTATTGCAGAAATACCAAAAACGGCAATTTCATTTGAATTTTTAATTTGAATTGTTTGTTAAAAATTTTGGAAAAGTGACAGTTAATTATGATGACTAAATATTTCTTTTAATTTTATGCAAACAGTTTTTGTTCTTTTGTGAGAAGTCTTAACCCTTCCTAAGGGCCCCCAAACGAATTTTTATACGGGGCCCCGCCAAGGCACTCTACGCCTGTGGTAATGTTACCTGTAACTCTTGAGTGACCTCGTTGAGCGCCGTGCGGGCCTCCACTATGGACCTGTCCACGTCGTCGATGGACTTGCCGTGCGTCGAGACGAACGCGCCAACCAGACTGGACCGTTTCTTGCGCAGTTTCTCACACTGTACACAAACATTGTTATCTTTAGTTAAAAAATTGTAATCTAAGTATACCTTAGCTTGCCAGTAACCCATTAATGACCCACTACAGGGTCGGGTCTCCTTCTCGTAATGAGAGAGATGTAGGCGGCCGTCCACCACGCACCACTACTGCGGGTTGGTAGACTTCACATACTCGTACCTTTGAGAACATTTTTTTTTTTGAACATGTTTTCCTTCACAACAGCAGGTGATATTTAATTTTATAAAGCGCACATAACTTTTTTACAAACACATTGGTGTGTGCCACTGTGATTCGAACCCGGACCCCTCGATTCGAGGTCGAATTCTAAGCCACTGGGCTATCACCGCTATGCCTACCTAAGCTTAACATTACTCAATTTGAAGTTTGAACCACACGCAGTGACAAGGTCAAGTCTCAACGAAGACTCAGCTCCCTAGCAGTTTGCAAATTAACTGAACTCTGTCGTCTTCAAACTCTTTTTATTGTCTCTCGCGTCTGCTGCAGTTTAGTGACCACTTACCATCAAGTAGGCCGTCTGCTCGTTTGACTGCATTTTGCATTTAAAATTGGCAGTAAGGTAAATAAGGTTAGTAGGATAAGTAAGGGTAAAGTAAGGTCGATGCAGCTGCACTCACCGCCTCCCTGGCCTGCTGCAGCTGCATGTCTGCCTGCGTCTTCTTGCGCAGGTAGGCGCGGTTCTCCACCTCGTGCGTGAGCTGCAGCCACTGCTGCAGCCCGGCGGGCGGCGCCCAGCACCGGTCTTCCAGTTCTCCTTCGGCGCGACGGAGTTCCGCTCTCAGCATCTGTGGAAAGCAGTAAAAAAATGCAAACAAACAAACAAAAAAAGAACGACCACGATCCGTCAATTCGTTCCGGTGATATGCGAGGGCAAACAAACATACATATTATTTAACAAATATACTTATAAATAAATATACATATATGGTAGAGAATGCCTGATGGCATTAAGTCCGCCCTTTGTACAACCTAGTGTAGTTGTGGCAATAAAGTGTAAATAAATATAAAAATATTTATATTTATTTAATTATATATTAATATATTTCTTAATTTCTATTTTCCATGATCTTAATTTTTTTTTATTTAACAGTTATGTAAATCAGATAAAAATGATAAAGTCTAGCACATACTTCTATTTCAGCCTTGAGTTGCGACACTTCCAGGTCTGACGAGGCAGAGTTGAGAAGGGGCGTGTCGCCCGCTTCCCTGAGCTTCTTCTCCAGGTTCTGCTTTTCAGTCGTCACGTTCTCCTGAGAAACGAACACGCTGTATATAGTCGGTTGATTTGTTTGTTACGTTGTATCAAAGTTATAAACTTTAATTGCTTGGTAAACCACATATACCACATGACTTAAATTATTAAAATGTATGTCAGCTAATTGAGACAAAAGCAAAGGGTATAGTTCATTTTTTACATTTGTCTAATTTGGTAAACAATCTTAGTGTATCTTTGTATTTTTATTTTCGATTCAAAAATAACGCAGACATAACATTATAAAGATTTACAAACAAATTGTCATTTAAAGCTGAAGCAGATTTCCAGTAACGATAACTTAGTTTTTAAAGGAACTTTAAACATTTTTTCAATAAAATGTAGCGCCAAGATTGTTTACCTAGGACACGAGAAAAAAACGGACTGTAGTTACAAATTTCAAAAATGTTTCGAACCTCTGAAATTCTATTTATCAATTCAGGATACCATCAACACATCCAACTGACCTGTTCCAACCGCGCCTTCTCCAACTCCTTCTGCATATCGTTGAGCGCCATCTCGGCCTTCCTCAGCTGCTCCATGTCCCGCAGCATCCGCTGCACCTGGTGCCGGCTGGCGCGGCCCGCCCTCAGCGCCGCCCAGCCGCCCACCACCGCGCCCAGCAGCAGCGACGCCAGCAGCCAGTCCTTCCAGCGGCTGCCTTCTGAGTGCCACCGCCGAGTTAGCATTAGCGCCATTGCGCATGCAATATTTACACAGGGGGACAAACAGACACACGGTGCTATCTATCTAGTGGTTGGTGTCTGACTAAGTCTAGTTACTAAGGTTACTAAGGGAAAAATACGTGCGGTTATTACGTTGCTAATAGAAAGAGTGACTGCTGTTGATAGACTGAGTTGACTGCGGTGATAGCCCAGTGGCTTAGAATTCAACCTCGAATCGAGGCGTCCGGGTTCGAATCCCAGTGGCACGCACCAATGACTTTGTAAAAAAAAGTTATGTGCGCTTTGTAAAAATTAAATATCACCTGCTGTTACGGTGAAGGAAAACATCGTGAGGAACCTGCATGCCTGAGAGTTCAGAAAAAAAAAGTTCTCAAAGGCATGTGAAGTCCACCAACCCGCACTAGGCCAGCGTGGTGGACGGCGGCCTACATCCTTCTCATTGTGAGAGGAGACCCGACCCTGTAGTGGGTCATTAATGGGTTACTGACAATAGAAAGAGAAATAGAGAGGAAGAACAGTTCTGGACGAAGACCCTAGAATAACGCCGGAAGGAACTGAACGACTCGTAACGTTTTTTTCGTTACGTGACGATTTCCACCCGTCATTTATTCGTACCTAACCGGGAAGAAACTCCTTTTCAAAATACTCATTTGGATCTTTTAAGCGTAGCCTAAGGGATCTGTCTAGTACAGGTGCAACAAACAGTCTAACGGTGCATTCAATACAATAATCAACGGGATGACTACAGCGCAAAGGTCTGACAAAGGTCTACGTACGGGAAAAATAAATGGGGTTAGGTTAGTAGTTTTCCCATGATTTTGAGATACTCAGTACAAAAAAGCTTTTAGTTTCCAACGTTAAGTATTGTTATACCTATCTACAATATACATTTGCCCAATTTGATTTCACATCTAATTAGATCCGTAACGAAACAAAATTTTCCGCCGCACTAATACAGTAACTATAACCCAGTATTTAATAGCTATGCCTACCTTTCTCACAAGAACCTTAGGTGCTGTAACGCGGTACCCATAGTCTCTTAATCATTCCGATGTCACGCCTACACAACAACAATAGATTTTCTAACCGCGATAAACGTTAATATTTCACGGTTAGTTTTACACGTGTTGCCAACATAATGTGACATTATGCAACGGATAAGGACACGAAATCGAATGTATTTCGTTAGATAAGCTTCGTTTTCAACGCTGCACATGACAAAAATTATATTATTACTATAGATCCCCAAGTAATCGAAATTCGACTATAACTCATTGAAATTTGAGATTCACACAAATTCTAATATTTATATATGACGCCACGCACACTACCATAAGTAAGACTACTTTCAAAGTACTCTAACTTATGATAGTGTGCTAGTTTGATATGCATACAAAGACAAACATGACGTATACCGTACATTTCTTTAGGTGTCAAATTCAAATTTCAATAACTTGTAGACGATTTTCGACTTCAACGATCTCTAGTAGGTATATGTCATTTTAACCTCCAACAATCTCAAATCTCGAAAACCGTCGAGTTTTGGACAAGGCTTTACATGAAAAAACGAATTGTTTTGAACTAATCTAATCTGCACGCCCTTAGCGGGAATGCCTACTTCACTACAACTTACAAGTCACCCTGTATAAAATGAACTGAACTGAACAGACTCAGAACAGACACGAGTTGGGTAGGTGCGATTGCCAGACAGAAACTGTTATAATACCAACTTAACTTCATATAGACATTAAAGCAGGTAGAATGGCGCTAAGTTGTGAACAAAGTGAATCATTCCTCTCGTATTTATCTTGAGTAGGTGTACGTACATAACGGCTGGTAGCTCACACATTAATAACGCTCTTAACTAAAGTTTAATTATGTGCTAATAGATTTGCAACTCACAAAAAAGTAACCTAAAAATCTTTACTTTTTTTTGTAGTAAGTATATTCATTTTGTATACGAGCACACAGGCATGCACACCACCTCATGATAATTAAACAGTGAAACTCTTGAACACCCACGTCCATACTACAATAGGATTGAAATCCTCTATAAGGTGTGTGGGTGCATCGCTTATTAAGAGGGTGGTAAGGCCCCGGGACGAACCTCCTAAAAATAAAGTATCACTAACATTTTATCACTTCTTTGACTAAAAGGCTATAAACTTCACATACCCCTCTAATGAAAACTGCCGTGATCACAACAACACGAGAATTGGACAAGAAAAACTTTTTGCTCCATATAATTATATGAAACATCGGTACTGTGACGAGCAAATATACACCAAAAAATCCCCACAACCACAAAAATATTAACGAAAAAAAATCTCAAAATAATAGTGCACTCGATTCACCTTCATCGCCCAAATCCAAACTGCCACTGTACACCAAGTAAACACAGTAAGACGCGCCCAATGCAAGGGTGCTCTCAAAAATCATCTAGAACTTCATCACTTCGAACAAGGCCGCCCGCACGGTGGGTAACTACACATCACATCACGAGCACAAAAAACCGATACTAAATGATACAGTCATTAACGAAATATGACAATGCAGCCATCACGTCACAATCGCCGTCGAACGAGCCGCGAGTTTGAATGAAGTCGAATCACACCGTTGTGTCGTGATGTAATGTTGTTAGCGCCACGATTGTCGCAATTCGCGGGACAGATCTAATGCTGTTGTGTCATTCGATAACAACGACCACAAACCGAATGGACACCGCGTGCAATAGTTCCTACAAAGAAACATTTCAGTCAAAACATTGAGGTGAGAGGGAGGAAAAAGAAAAATAAAGCATCGTGATTGGTCAGTTCAAAAAAGCGATATCCCATTTGTTTCGAACTAGTGACCTGACTACGGGTCGGCTCAGGTGGATAGATTATTGCATTGCATTGTACAAATGCATAAGTATTGTCTTTATGATATGATATATGATAGATGAAAGCCTTTTCTGTTCATCTTCATTTGATTGCATTAGAATAGATAAATATTTGTTTCGCTTTAAAATATCATATTTTTTATATTGTTCCTCAGGGACAAGACAAGGAGGAGACAAGACTCTATAACACAGGGAATCCTTATATAGGGACTAGAAGAGCTACATAAAATTTGTTATGTAAATAATTTTTTCTATGAAATAAATTAATTGAAATGAACACTTGAAACCTTTTCTTGTTTGCCCACTAACTAGTTTTCATATAGGTACAATCACATATGATCTTCGATCAACAATACACTAGATTTCGGGTCGGCGCAAAAAATACGTCTCGGTGAATAACAGCTCACTTGAAATGTGAGCTCTAATTTTATTTAGTTCGCTTGTAAAAGAGCCAATGTAAACACGTGTCACAATGCCGCAATGTGCATTCAAAAGTTGCAAAAATAATGCCCGAAGGAACAATTTAACGGCCGGAGTGTCTTACTTTCGGTAAGTACATGTAGAATAAGTTGTATTTTAAGCTTTAAACTAACAAATAATATCAAATTTAAATCAAAATTACCGATTTTATATCACCGCTACAAATGTTTGACCAACGTTGGCGCAAAAGTGTGTGTAACAGAACAATAGATGCATGGAGTAGATTTGTACTGTAATAATTTATTTGTTACTAGATTTTTAAAATTGGTTAATACAAACTTTAGCTTTCCTTTTTTTATTATAGCTTTCCGAGCAATCCGTTTACGTGTGCAGAATGGATCTCGACTTTCTATGGACATCAGTTTTAAAATTATATATTGACAAGAATGTGTTTCCTGGAGGAGATAAACACAATCACGAAATTATTTACTCAAATCAGTGGTTCAAAAATTTATTGACGTCAGGTTACATTATATATGTAAAAAAGCTACCGATATTTAATTATTATTTTGATATAATTATTGCACTAAACTGTACATGTATTATGAAGATTGTAAACATGAATATAAAGATATTGTGGAATTTAGTGATATTTTTATTTGTGACAAAAAACTATTGTCGATTCGCACTTTTACCACCCTTTGTTCCCATTCATCCACATCTGCACAAAGTATGTCTAAACACGACCGTACTTTCAATATTACGGATTGTGATACCCTAAAACCCAGAAGAATCCCTTTGTTCACATTCATCCACATCTGTACACAGTATGCCTAAATACGACTACAATACTAAGGTACCTACTAGCTACAACAGCGATAGACACCTTGGCCAAAAACATATAATACATACACATAAATAAACATACACACAACAAAACGGTAACAAAATAACATATATGTATGTATACTATCAAACATACTCGTAGATGCCCACAATATAAATAATTGTAACTAAACTTTCGTGCATAATAATATACTAAATTATTTTTGTGTTCAATGCGACTCCATACCTTCTGTAGTTAAATTTGAGGAAGCAAACTGAAACGAAACCAAAGGATGTAACTCGCAAGGTAATAACGGGAAAAAGTACTTTATTTATAGCTCGTTAAGGTTAATTTCACATAAAATGTTGTTTAACTTATGTCTTTTCATTTCTAAGTGACGGGAGTAATTTATTGCTTTGCTCGTTTTTCGTGACGAATGATTGTAAGAAAAAGAATATTTTGAAGAATTGCTACCTTATTGCTAGGCGTCATGGTTGTAATTAGGTTGAACTTACAACTGTTTTAAAACGTTTCTCTTATTTCGTTAGTAAACAAATGAAGATGTATAAGTATGTATTCACGCGGACAGTATAAGTTTTGATTTTGTACGTGACCCGATATCTAGTGTATTGTTGATCGAAGCATATGATAGATAAGTAAAGACAGGAAGTCTTTAAACAATCAGAACTGGTGGTATTCCCAACGAGTGTGATTTAATAATATGTCTCAAGTTGTAATAACCGGTAACCAAACATTATGGTTATGTTATGGTCATCATAGCCGTACGTGCCTATAAAATGTATAAAAAATGTATGTACTTACCTACGTCGATGTCAAATAATAAAACTGTCTAGTAACAGTTCATTTTTATTATTTTGTTAATACGAAAACAGTCTTTATTTATAGGTATTGTGATTTACCATCTTTAATAATAATTTGAATTCAATGGTTTTAGTTTTTCAGATTCTATGTATTCAATTTTACACATAAGTGTTGTCTTGCTAACCATTTTTAAGAATTGAATTGGTTTGCTACTGATATTACGGTATGTAATGAGGTTACCATAAAGATAATAAAAATAATAATGTATTAAATACATATTATTAATCAGTAAAAAATGAAGAACAAGATTCCCAAGTAATTTGTGGTCGATTTAAAAAAAAACTTATGAATTATCATCTAAACAAGTTTTAATGTATTTTTAATTACCCTTTTTACATTTCATATTTAAAAGCAAATATTTGAACATTGCCAATTTCAATTTGGTAGGTAGGGAGGGACTATACTCTGTGAGGTATCGCCCAACGTCACCAAGAACTAGCCAGCGAGTCAGTGTTTCAGTAGAGAATATAATAAAAAAACGAGCAATTTATGTAAACATGTTTTGATAGTAATTTGTCACACAAAGTGTATTTTAATGGGGTTTCCAATCCTGAAGCGCCCTTGAGTTTTGCTCGAGTGTTAGCGATTAATTGTGAACGACGCGTGAAAAAAATTACAATAGATAGAATATGCTACTGTATATTTTTTACGCGTAGAGCATTTAATATCTTGTCCCGCACGAAATAAGGGTGATAATTGTATGAGAATTAAGAAAACGTTGCAGCGAACTATAATGATCAGGAAACCTATAATTAATTATTTTTTCTTAAGTAATTTTACAGATAAACATCATAAATAAGCGATGACCAACGAAGAAGTAAATTGCAAATCAGATCGCATAGACTAGGTACTTTAAATATAAAATTGCTTTAAATATAACTGAAGAAAAAAGAATTTTATTACGAAGTTATTTATATTATGTTGATATAAGATAGATATTTCTGGTAGTTATGATTTAAAAAAAATGATTATAGAATTACCATTTGTAGTTTTTGAGGGAATTTTCTAATTTGTTAAATTAGAAAATTCCTTATTTTTCAGAAAAATCGCTTTAATTGCAATTTTAATTTAGTTTAAAGTTCAGCAAAATCCTTATGTCATATTAATAGACTTTTGATCAATGTACTTTATTATAATAATGTTGTATCAATAAAGCTTTGCCAACAGCATATTTTGCTTTGGCCATATACTATGTAAATCCATCAAACGCCTGTATTGATGGTAACCCTAAACAGGAATAAACTTAAGTATCTATTCTAAAATAAATGTACAATGTAGGTACTGTACAACAGGAAAACTACGATCGTTACAGTTTATAACATTGATGTTACCGCCTGTTTACTTATGTTTTATATGAGTATGTATACGAATAATCGTGAGAAATACACTACGGTATTGAACGCGTTAATTAAAGTGCATTAGAGTAGCACCAAGTTATATAGTGACTCACATTGTATTATGAGGAAACTAAAAAAATAATTTAAAAAAATTAAACCGACATCAAAAAAGTATGAAATAAAATTTCATACATTAGGCCTACTATTTCTAAATTTTGTACCAACCTCAAAAAATAGTACTTTCTTTATAATATTAGTAGAATAGTATAGCGAGAGGGTCTCCTCCACAGACATTAATATAAACTAAGTGACTAGACTCTTCATCTAATAAGACCTAACCGGGTCACGTTCACGCAGGTAGCATTTGATCTCAATCGGTGTAGGATTTCCGACCTCAAATGTCTGGGTTAATTCCATTCACACTACGCATGCAGGAGCCAGGTATGTATAACTTATAATATCTAAGGAAGTTATAAAAGAAGGAGTGATCAAAACAAAAACAAAAGCACTTATTACTAACAGACACTTAAATGTTACAAATATACATATACAAAAATTAAAGGTGTCTAAAGATTTGTGAACATTTGAAAATATCGACAATAACATAATATGAGAATATCGATTTCATTAAAAATTGATAGCAGAAATAACGAGAAATACTGCCCAACAAAAAATATAATTTCCCAATCTGCAAATATTTTTGATTAAAAACAGATCCTTTCGCCGAATATGGTTAGTTCTCCTACGACACCCAGTGTTGTGACCTGGGATGACGATAGCTTACATTAACGAGGAAAGCCTTAGAGTTCACGCGGTCCGGGTTCGAATGCACTAATGAGTTTCCTCAAAGTTATATGCGAATTATAAAATTATACGATAAATGTCACAGTGGAGGAAAAAATTGCGAGGAACTTGGATTCGAACCCGGACCCCCGAATAAGAGGCCGAATTCTAAGCTACGGGGCTATGATAGTCCTGGTTTTTGTAGGCTATCACCATCCCGAGTCCCAACACCAAACGTTGGAATATGGCTAACCATATCACAGAGTTATATGGACTAGAGGACGCAAGTCTCATTGCCTGTATAGAAACCAAGCGTGCCATTTTAATAACAAAATGACTTACCGATGAAAGGAAACGTTCCCGGTATCTCGTCCTACTTTTTTTTTGTAGTTTTTACAACTCAATATATTACAAGAAGGCGTGTTTCTCTGTTTTCGATCACGTCTGCGTTCGAGAACTGAATGCAGCGGCGCTAAAAGTCTCCTTTATTACACGCGAAGTACCTACAGACCCTTTCGTCCTCTAGTCCACATAGCTCTGTGGTACATAACATATCCTATCCACGAACACCTATATTCATTACATCCCTCTTAGGCACCAGTTATTGTGGGTAGTACTATTTATATTATAGAAAGCATCCACGCACCCTTGGGGGGTCCGAAGAGCACCACGTCCATGGCTTTGAGGGCGAGCTTCTGCTTGTGGATGGGGTCCTTGATGCCCAGCACGTTGCTCACGTATTGCATGTTGTTCACTGCCAACCTGGACACAACATAAATCATTTGGGGTGGACACAACATAAATCATTTAGGGTGGACACAACATAAATCATTTAGGGTGGACACAACATAAATAATTTAGGGTGGACACAACATAAATCATTTAGGGTGGACACAACACAAATCATTTAGGGTGGACACAACATAAATCATTTAGGGTGGACACAAAATAAATCATTTAGGGTGGACACAACATAAATCATTTAGGGTGGACACAACATAAATCATTTAGGGTGGACACAACACAAATCATTTAGGGTGGACATAACATAAATCCTTCCTTCCTTCCTTCCTTTCAGCCCTTAGTAGTCCACTGCTGGACACGGACCTCCCCTAAGCGACGCCACTCCGCCCGGTCCCGGGCCCTCTGAATCCAACGGTTTCCCGCCGTCTTCTTCAGGTCGTCAGTCCACCTGGTCGGAGGGCGGCTTGTGCTCCTTTTGCCTAAACGTGGTCGTCATTCGAGGACCTATTTTCCCCATCGGTTGTCAGTCCTGCGAACGATGTGGCCAGCCCATTGCCACTTTAGTTTGCAAACTTTGAGAGCTATGTCGGTCACCTTCGTTCTTCTACGGATTTCATCATTTCCGATTCTGTCTCGTAAAGAAATACCAAGCATAGCTCTCTCCATTGCCCTCTGGCGACTCTGAGCTTGTGGATTAGGCTCACAGTAAAGGACCACGTCTCGGCACCGTAGGTCATCACTGGCAACACACATTGCTCGAAAACTTTCGACTTCAGCCACTGAGGTATATCGGACGTCTAGACGTGCCGTAGATTCCCGAACGCTACATAAATCATTTAGGGAATATGTCCATAGAACGTGACTCGTTCAGGGTTGGAGGGAGTCTTCAATAACACACGTGGTCACAGGTAATAGGGAGGTCTTTGGTCAATACTATCAATAGTAATTAGAATAGTATACAACAGTTGCTGTTAACATCCTTCACGCTTTTTAAATTTCATTTAAAGGTGGCAACATCGAGGAACTTACTTACTTTGCACAGTCTGTTTTATGTTATATATTTTTTGCATTACCACGACCGATTGGACTAATAGTAGTTATCGACAGGTTTGCCACCCATGCTCTAGGGCCTCTAGGGTCACAAATGAGGTCACTAATGAGTGTCTTAGAGCAGTGATAGCCTAGTAGGCTATCACTAGTAGCCACCAGCCTAGTAGGCTTAGAATTCGACCTCTTAATCGAGGGGTCCGGATTCAAATCCCGGTGGCACGCACCAATGAATTTGTAAAAAAAAGTTATGTGCGTTTTATACAATTAAATATCACCTGCTGTTACGGTGAAGGAAAACAATGCGAGGAAACCTACATGCCTGAGAGTTCACAAAAAAATGTTCTCAAAAGCATGTGAAGTTCAAGAATCCGCATTAGGCTAGCGTGGTGGACTAAGGCTTACTTCTCTCTCATTGTGAGAGGAGACCCGACTAGTGAGTCATGGAGACCTGACTAGTGAGTCATTAATGGGTTACTGACAATGAGAGATGAGACTTGAAATATAGGTAATTATGCTGGTACTGTACCTCGGCAGGGTAGCACCAGTCACTTTGTGTTGCAGGAACAGGGTCTTGTACTGCGGCAGGTCCACTGACTGCGACAGCCACTCCACCGTCTGCTCCACAGTCCAATTGTGGACCTGACAAAGAAAAATATGTACACATATAATAATAATGATATATTTAAATTAAGTTTTCAATATGTATTTTTTAAAATATAGAAATGGTAAACAATTGTTCAGGTTACCAGGGGGTCGAGACTACTATTACAATTGAGTCATAATCGTATCATGACGGTTTAATTATAACAACATACTGTAGTTCTGGGTAATCAATGGCATCATTATGATTTTCCGATGGAGTTTCATTGGCATACAACTGCCATCATGATTGAATTGTGTGGTTTAGGGCTTTAAGCCATTAGATACAGCGTGACCGTCGAAGCTTATTAAGCTCTTTGACGACCTGAGCGGCGCAGTGGTTAAGACGCCGCCGCGCCGTGCGCTGCGCGGAGGGTCCTGGGTTCGATTCCCAGCGGTGCAGAGTTTTAAATGATGAGTTTTAATTCCTGTTTCTGGTCTGGGTGTGTGTGTTCTTGTTTTGTGTGTATCCATGGTACCCACGACACAGGGAATCCTAGTGTAGGGATATGAGTGTGAAGCGTTATTTATTTATTTTCTCCTTGTGAGCGAAGATCTAACCCCGCAGTAGATCAATACAGCTGGAAGATGTAATTAATATAAACATGAATAATTATCTTGTGTTTAAAACTTGAAACCTTATTTTTTTATTTACACTAATTGTATATGAATATTGCATTTTAACCTAACACACGAGTCGAGGCAACGATATCAAGGTGCAAATCAATGTCCTAACGCAAGGAGAAAAGGAGATAACATAAAATTGAATATAAAAACTAAACGACTAGAATTTACTATAGGTAACGTCGGGAAAATCTGATACCACGCATACTTATTGAAATACGGCTCGAAGGATCAATGGCAAGAATTTCAAAAATTCTGGTTAAAATAGAATTAACCAGAATTTTTCTGTGTTTCTTTTTCTGTGATTGTTACATGTTATGTTTCCAATGCGGCTAAACAAGCACTAAAAGGTGTCAAACCGTGTCAAAATCAAAGAGAAGCCAACAGGAAACGGGCAATGAAGTAGCGTTTTACGTCCACATTGTGTACATAATGATAAACATCTCAGCCGCGAGCGATGTTACAAGCGAAATGATTTAAACATTTACGAGCGGGAAGCGGCCATCACACTTAACATGTATGTATACAAACCGAACGAAAATATTGCAAACATATTATAAAAATGAAAAAGAAATTAAGGCAAAGCGCAGATATAGACTTTACAAACAAAACGCATTGAAATAATAGGCACTGCATTTGTTATGATGCAAAATTAGAATCACAAAAAATTTGACATATTAAAAGACCGGATTTTGATTAAAAATAGTCCAAAAAAGTGATTCAAATATATTAATTAGTTCGGCAACAGGAAGCAACCATAACATTCAACATAAAAACCAAACGATAGTTTTAAAAAGAATGCAAACATATAAATGTGAATAATAAATAGAAACAGGTGAAATATGCGTAGTTATGAATTTTGTTACACAGGTTTCAGAGCAGGCAACGCACTGGCGACTCCCCTGGCGTTGCGAGTGTCAGTAGGCGACGGTGACCACTTACCATCAGGTGGCCCGTCTGCGTGTTTGCCTGCTTTTCTTATAAAAAATAAATACACTGATACAAAAGGTATTGAATATGTTGCAGTTTTATTAAATTAATATATCCACAAATTAGAATTTACTATGAGTAATAAAGCAGTCGACAAATTTGACATAATACTTATCGAAATCCGGCTCAAAGGATTAAAAATTTTGGTAAATATTAATTTAGTGGTAAATGTTAATTTTCCAATGGGGTTAGCGTCTAAATTTTAGGTAAGCGTTAAAAATTAAATGTGTCAAATGAAAGATAGCCCAAGAGGAAATGGGCAATTTGCTAGCGTTTTACGTTCGCGCATTGTTATAAACAATGCAGAAATAAATAAATAAACTGTAACTTTAATTAAAACGCAAACGGAAAATAACAAAAAATGTCAACAATGCATGTTAACACATTACTGTAAAAAAAGAAAATAAATAATAATTCGTTTTGTTGCGTTCGATTAATCATTAAAAATAAATAAATTGAAAAATGAGTAACGCTGAAATGATGTGAGTTAAGATGATTTGGCATATTTTCGAATCCGGCTCGAAGGATCACGTTCAGCTCACCTCAGACCGCAGCCAGGCCTCCCACAGCTCCTTGACCGAGATGTGCATGTCGTCGTTGTGATGGAACGCCCGCTGCCGCTTCTCGTAGCCGCTGTCATACTGCAACTCTTCGCGCAGGAACTGGAAAATGATAAGATACCATAACTAAGTTAGAAGATAGGAAGGAACAATCTATACCAGCGCTTCCCGTTCACCGGGTCGCGACCAGGTACCGACCCATCAAAATAAAGTACCGGGTCACGATAAATATAGAAGACGGATTGAAGTAAAGTCAGACCTTAGCATAAAACTTTCATCATTATCCACGCACTTGGATTCTTTAGTAAAAAATAACCAGCAGCTCCATACTTCGCATTAAATTTAGTGAGTAAATAACGATACCAAAATATGTAGTATTAATAAAATCTTTTTACTGTTAATAAATCTCTATTATTTTACCTAATAGAACCAGTTCGGGTTTAAAAGTATCAAGTGGGTCACGAGCTTCTAGCCGCATTTCAAGCATGGGCAAGAGATAAGTAACAAGTATTTATTACAAATTACCATTTATCCATGTATAAAATGTCACCCAAATCCGTACAGTGGTTTTTGTGTGAAAGTTTAAAGTTTGAAGCTTCGACAATTTCTTTAAGTACTCTAAAACACAAATCCATAGAAAACCCACACTCAAAATTTTGTGTTTCTGGCTATTGTACCAGTACATGTCAACAGTGTCGGATCACGAATTCTCAGTAGGTAGGTACTAAGCGAGTACTAAACAACAAATCAAATATTAACATTACAAAGCCGCGGTTTATTAAATCCGCGAACGGCCCAAGTACAGGCAATATTGGCTATAATTTTCCTCATAGATAAGACTACAATGCTTTCCGCAATATTTGGATAGCCGCTCAACTCCAAACAACGAGTACCTACCTGATATGCATACGATTTACGCGAGATTGTGACGCACCGATTTCTTTTATTTCAACCGAAAAATTGCGCTGGGTTTGTCCCATGTTCGTTCGACCTTAGGAAACAAAGGAAGTAATCCTTGAGAAATTCACATTGGTAAAAGATTTAGTCCCATTCTTCATCGATAGCTTAAAATATAGTTTTGTATAACGTATGAAATACTAATAGTAAAGTTAATAACGAAGGCTATTTATTTGATGAATGCTAAGGTTATTCAACCCGGAACCTCTCTGTGGCATTTATAAAACTGTATTTAGCTGTCTTCTTCAAGTCATCTATCCACCTAGTAGTCTGCGACCTTTGATACTTTTGTCATGACGTGGTCGTCATTCCAGGACTTTCCTCCACTCAGTTACCGTTAATTCCACTTTCAAGAGGCTTGTGATTCACGGTCCGAATGACACTGAAGTAGAGCATAAGTTTGTTCATTGCAAAGGTCCTGGCTGGCATGTATGAGCTTGCCAAGAACGTGATCAAACTTCAGATTTGAGTAAATTTTACAAAGAAGATAAGGATAAAACCTTTATTTACATTACACGCTAAGCACGCTTGTATACAAAACCTAGAATTTATCAATGTCACAACGAGCTATATTCAGATGAAGCCTTTTGTTTGGGTGATAGGGAAAGATGGTGAATTTGAACGCGGATACAGGCACAAACAATTTAAATAAGTTTAAATGCTCAAACGCGCGTAAGTCACTAAAAAATAAGGACGAATACATGAGGTCCCAGATCCCAGAGGTGCTTGCCTGGTGGCTTAGAATTCCCACTGAATGGATCCTGCTAACCAATGAGTTGCAGGTGATGCAGATGTTGACTTACGTCATCGCTCTCGCTGAGGTCGACGTTCCCGTTGGCGTCGTCGTCGAGCTGGCGGTGCAGCTGCGTGATCGCCTCCAGGCCAGCGCGGTCCTGGAGGCACGAGGGCTCGTTGTTGCACGCCTCGAGGAGAACTGTAATGCGAGAATAGTTGTGTTATAGCTAAATCAAGAACAATGTGTAGTAAAGTGTTTTAGAGGCGGGTTACGCCTGAGGCAAAGTAAGAACATGCCGAGGGGCGTGAGATGATACGTTGGCGCACGCTAAGATTATTAACCTTTTGAATGTCCAGTAAATAGACACAATAGTTAAACAATAGCAGTCGGACCACCAGTGGTTCGATGCAAATTAATAGTCAAGATTAACACTAAAAATATTATTAGTATAGTTCGCACGCGACTTTGCAGAGCTTACGGGTGGGTTAGCATCCCATTCTTGGGTCTCCACGACAGGAGAAATGGGAGAATGGGATGCTAACCCACCCCTAAGCTCTGCAAAGTCGCGTGCTAAAAAATTGACCATAAAAGGGTTTCAGCCACTTGCTTAAATGGCAAAGTTTATTAAGCACTGCAGACTGCGCTTAGGCGCTTTAATAGGCTAGATAGAGCCAAAGGCTTAAACGCATCTGCTTGTTCCTTATCGTGTTGAAGCAGAGTCGCAGGTTAATTTATTTGGGCGGCGATATTTAACAGGCTGGACCGGAGAATGTCATAAGCGACTTTATTTGGAAGAGCGATCTGCCTGTTCATTCATTATAAACAATGTCATACCATCAACACATCGATTACTAGTTAACACGGTCGCACATTCAAGTCGACAATTAAGGAACGTTGACAAGAAGGAGATGAATGTGACATTATTCTGGCTTTAAATTATGATTATTGGAACGTGGAATAGCTTAGTATTGAATGATTTGGCCATTCACCAATAACTAATATTAGACAATTCCGTGGAGCTATGCGCTTTCATGTCATCGTATAACTATTACAAGCGGAGACATAGTAGATTGGGAACTCTAGGTACGGTGTTACAAAACGGTTGAAACGTTTTTTTTTGCCTACTTTTTTCTCCTGGTCTACGATAGGCTTAGGGGCACCGAAAGTAGGTGTAAGATACATTTATAATATTGTATTATGTATGACGTTTATTAAGTGTGCACAACTTGTATTGCACCTACCTGACAATGAGACTTTGATTTTTGATTTGTTTTATGTAAGTAAGAATCTTTTACGGTCAACTCGGGTTTTTATGGGTAACGTTTAAGTTGAGTCTCCCATTTTAATTTAATCAGATTTAATTACGGCTTTGACTAGATACCACTTTTAATAACAAATGTTTAGTTGATTTCTTAATGCTATGTTTAAAAGTTAGCATAAAAATTCAATTAAAATTTAAATGTAAAAATGCAATATCTACAGACACTAATATTTAAAATAGTAAATGCACAAAAAATATCAGATACATTTTTGTCAAAGTTTTCCAGAAGATTTTAATGATTATTTAAGTAGTCAATGATCATTATTTAAGTAGAGAATCTTACATAAAAATGATAAAGTATTTGTGTCAACAGGAAATCATTTCAAATATCAATTAAAGCGACATACATAAAATTGATTGAGTTACGTCGTAAAATTTTGTAACTACAAAAATATATTGGAGTATTAAGTAAACAACACAATGATTTTCATATATGTAATAAATAATTTATAATCAATTCCTTATTTTCTTATCTCTTGTTATGGAAACAGTAGATGTTTACAAGTAGTTCTTCTTTCAATACAACGCACTGGCGACTGCCCTGGTGTGACTCGAGTCAATAGGCAACGATGACCTCTTATCACCATCAGGTGGCACGTATGCCAGTTTGCTGGACCGAGACATAAAAAAGTTGTCTGTAACCCTTTAATGACCTACAAATGGCTAAACCTTTTTAAATCATAACTATCTGTCCTGTTACAAAAGTGGAAGATATCAGCTTTAGGACCGAATTAAGATTTCCTCAAACCCCAGCCAAGGTAGTGTGCGTTATTGAAGAATTTCCCCGTCAAATAATTTTAGCAAATTAAATGAATACGAAGAAAGATAACACATTCGTTTAACTTCTCAAGGCGTCACTGGTATCTGTTTCGAATTAGTTATTTCTCTTTATGGCAACAAGTGTGTCACGGAGAAGCCAGCAATGCGTCGCGTTTGATCCACTTGGCATTGATCATTGATGTATAGTTATTGTATACTCGACATTTAGTTATAACAAGATAAATAAATAAATAAATAAATAAATAAATAAATAAAATAAGAACGTATTGGAATGTTGTGGGCAATGACAGAAAGTATCGTAGCTTAGAATTATAGTATGGGTCGGTAGTGTCGGTACAAATATTGGTGTAACTACGATTCAAGGTGTAAATTCTCAAACTAACAATGGAGTATAGTTAGATTTTGTCAAAAACTATATAAAATTGTCCATATCATTTAATACCCATATCACGGTAGTGCATTCAAAAATAATAAGTCTTTTACATTGGGCGGCCGCCATATTAGATTTAGAACGTCAAAATTTCATCACAATCGGTTAAGATCTGTGAACAGTGCTTTAAAATTAAGTTGCAAGATTTGACACAAGTTAAATAAAAACTTTTAAAATAATCATTCTTTGACGTGTAACTCAAGCGTTTTTCAAACTTAAATACCTAATTCACAATCTTGATCTCAAATGATTGAGGACCTGAGGTCTTGAAATTTTTTTACTGTCTGAAAGATAAAACTATACAAAACTTTTAGGTTTTACAAGAAACTTGAAACAATTAAATACAAGCTGATCTTTTCAGCCACATTAAAAAGAAGTTTGTAGTAAGTTCTGATAAATAAGCGGCAGTCATTTATATGAATTATTTCGAAACCCTGTCTTTATTATCAACCCTGCCCTTATTATTAATTATTAAGGGCAGGGTTTTTGAAAAATATGTGACGATGTGGAAACTAAAGGCTACCAGCATATCATTATTTCTTAAAATAAGAAAGGTGAAGTGACATTAATTAGCCTTGTTCAAAGGACAGAAAATCATGAGTCAGAAAAACCGCAAAAGGTTGTATCTGTAGATTACTTAAAACCTCAAAAGGTTGACTAATCCTCAGTAGTTTAACTTTTCCCAACACTTATAGTTACCTCAAGCATGACATTACGCTGTTTCGTATAGTAATCGTACCATGTATTTGGAAAGATTTGAAGACAGACTGACATAATATGATATAAAGTTTACTATACGAATACTTTGACGATAAGTATTCATGCTCACCGCACAGTTCAGTCAACTGCTCAGTCAGTAACAGCTGTAACAACAGTATCCGAATAAGATCCCAAATCATTACCTACTAGTGACTAGTGAGTCACTCGTTCACACCGTCCGAGATATATCCAGAAACAATGGTTCAATTTAATTAGATTTCACAACAGTGAACGAGATCTGGCAAACGTGTCGGTTTCAGATCATCAGTGTCGTACCGTACGTCACGTCACGGGCTGCCCGTTTTCCCGGTAGACGGTGGAGTGACTCATCAAATAGTTCGGCTATCAATGACAGACAGGAGCGGCGAGGTGCTCTCATCCCAACAATTTTAGAACACAATACCGCACATTCTGTACACAACGCGCTGTGTGCAACGGAGAGCACTCGGACCACGTGTACGGGCGTCTACGCGTCATCTGACGGCCCGCATCCCAATAAAAATAAAAGAGAAATTAGCGTGCATTCAAAATAGTTCGGTAAAAGATGTTGCAATAGTTTCTGAAATCCGGCGATGTCTTGGTCAATGTTACGCATCGCTCATGTTTAGGAGGAACAGATCTATAACGCAAATAAGAGCATCGTCGCGTAGGAAAACTATGTGTTCTGGTAATCGATCACTGTATTTAAATACGGCCGCCGATGCGAACGATTTCACGTCTACAGCCCGAGTACCTATTTACGTTGCAAACGAATGATTTGTGACGGCTCGCTCCGCCTCTGTGAGTCTCGATTGTGTCCAATCATCACCCGTGGCCAATGCTCGTTGGCATGGTGTGGTGTGATCGTGCGAACATGTGTTCCAAACTGGGGCTATCCTTGACGTCTTCCCTGTTTCCCGTGTGTGTCTGAAGTTCAATGTCTTCAGTTCTATTGGACGATTTGTGGAGTTACGAATAGTTATCTTATATCATTTGATTCACTTCGTATTTCCATCTTTTAAGTTTTATAATCACTCAATAAAGCGTAAAGGGCTATTAAACATAAACAAGCTGACGTATGCCCTGGATGTTTAAAATAAGTCCTTTTTTCCTTCCTTTAAGCCCTTCGTCGTCCACTGCTAGACATAGGCCTCCCCTAATCGATGCCACTCCGCCCGGTCTCGGGCCCTTTGAATCCAACGGTCATCAGTCCACCTGGTCGGAGGATGGCCTGTGGTCCTTTTGCCTACTAAACGTCTAAAGAAATACCTCTTATCAAACAGAAATTTGATTTGAGTTATGAAAACCGTTTTTATTTAGACCTTCAGATTCATGTTTCTTTAGTTTTAATCAAATTATTACCTTTATTGGTTTTCATACATTTTGTTGCACCAACGATTGGTGTGGTGACGTTATTGAGTGGAAGTTGATGCCTCCTATAGAGAGAGCTTTCTGCTATCGGCATTGACTTATCATGTAGGTCATGGTTAATTTGCTTGCTCTACAAATACCATGTATCGAAGTACTCGTATAAACGTGTGGCATCGTTCGTTGTTGGAACAATGTTATCGCTTCAAGTGGTTCCGCCGATTAGTTTTGAATTACAATCAAACTTTTACTCAATAGTTATAAAGAGATTTTTTTTCACATTATTTTAATCAAATATTCCAAGGCTCTTTACTATCGTTTTCCTTTTTTTTTCTATTTCATTTTCTCTATAAATGCTTAAGCTTTCTTTGTTTGATGGAAACTTACTTCAGTATTGACTTGTGGTTAACTGTTCCCACTACCACCCCTTACAGAAAAGTTATCAATGTTTCGACTATATTTGCAAACATGATGCTGTTGTTAGCTTTATAGCTACTTGTACCTTTGAATGGCAGCCATTATGATCAGCTTTGGGCCTTTTAAATCCAGCTGTATCTATTCTTTGTACAGCTCGGGTATCTTGAGGTTATCCAGCCAACTATTAATAGTCGGCTTGTTTGAGCATATCTCTACTTATTCACTCATCAAGAAGGCATTCTCTGCTTAAGAGATTCACGCTATTAAATGATCTGCTCAACATTAACGTGTTTTGTTTAGATTGATGCATGTCTCGACATGTTTTAGTCAGGAACAAAGATCCACATAATTATACATTCTACATTCGGCATATTATCACTACTTGTGTAAGACAAGTACGGTAAAATCAAATCCCATTAAGGAGTGGTTATTATAATTGTGCATTGTATTTGCTAAGTGATAAAATCACAATTTATGGTCAGTTCTTGGTGTTGGATTCGTAGATTGTTTCTGTACAGTCTGGTTGCCGGATAAAAAAGTATTTACCTCTGCACTATATATGCGCGTACGAAATCTAAAATTGTGTAAATTAACCTAAACGTGTTAACAAGTTACACGTTTACTCAACTTTATAAATCAGCTACCTCATAAAGGAATGAAATATTGTAGTAGCCACATATTTTCGAACGTGAAACAATTTAGTGCTAGATCTCTGCACAGATTGGCGTGATTTATTTCAACTTATATCAACAAGTTCTTGGCCACGAAAAAAACTTTAATTGCAATACCATTTTCGGTTTTATAATCGCATATGAACACATGAAGCGGTGATATTCTAGTAGCCAAGAATTCGGCATCTTACCCGAAGGGTATATGTTAAGTTCATCCAATAACTTTCTTTAAAAAGTTATCTGCGCTTTATAAAATTAAATGTCACTTGCTGTAACGAAGGAAAATATCGTGAGAAAAGGAGCCCCAACCCAGCAGTGAGCCTACATCCATCTCATTGTGAGAGGAGACCCACCCTGCAATGTGTCATTAATGGGTTATACAGATATAAAACATAAATCAACACAACAAAACCAGTTGTAGGTAAGCTATGTGCACTACGCTACGGTCCATACGAGTAGCCCATATGGTCAAACTTGCAGAGGCGACCTCGACATCGCCTCGGTCGCACACACCTAGCCGACTGACCGAGCTGACTCATGGGCCCGTGAGAAACTTTGGCGAGGAGTTTCGTGCTCATTAAAACAACTACACTAATAAACATGCGTTACAATTAGTTAACTAAGCCTTAAAGTTACGTAGATAACACAAAAGAGCTGAAAGAATCAAACATTGTGAGCTTGCCTATAAACTCAGTTTACACTTCCGAGTCCGACGGTAATGTTTTGAATATAGATGATGTCATTAAAAGGAGCAACAATACCACAATAGAATCAAAAACAAGCCTTACGAAATTAAATAGTTAATCCGAAACAACTAACTAATTACACTTAAGGTAGTATTCTTTGTAACCATTTTTCCTTCTTTAATAAAAGATACTCCCACTAAAGATACTCATATTAGTTGCATTGAACATACATTTTCTAATTTCGCGGACCAAAATGCAGGCTTAGTTGAGAGATGTTAAATAATGAAAAATTACTTTTAACAATAATTCCCATGCTCGTATGTAATGTATTTCATACTTTTTTGAAGTCGGTTTTTTTTTTCAATTTTTAGTTTTAAGTCCATATCACGGAAACTACTGGACCGATTTTGATCAAACTTTTACCATTCCCTAAGTTGAAAATTATTGTACAGGTCCCCTAATATTACATACAACATACATACGTATCGAATTATAATAATAACCTCCTTTTTGAAGTCGGTAAAAATGACACGAGTTTTCAGAGAGCTTACAACAGAGAAACCACTAATTGCTTCTAGCGTCGAAGCAATTAAACCCGATCTTCCGTATTGCGGCGAATACGAAGGAATCTAACATTCTTTACAATTTACCGCAATCACGACAATTATAAACGAAAATAACTAGACTAGGTTGCGAACAGGAGAGCGACATGTTAAACATTACAGAATTGATCAGTGGTTCAATAAAAGCATCCGATCTTTGTTCCGAACAGTTCTGTCTAGTGTACTACTATAGAATCTAGCACAGAAGGTGGCATTTTAACAAGAAAGGAATTTACAAGGATATGTTTAAGTGGTTTAGTTTGAGCTAAGTTCTATTGGACGGAGACGAAACTGAAGATTTCGACAATTTTAGTCGTCATTTGCTACCATCAGACACGGTGGGATCAGAAGGACCACTGCCTCGGGTCATACTGCTAGACCACTGCTAAGTTGATGAAAAAATAGACAGAGTGAAGGCTAACACTGTGAAACTCACACTCTGAGCTCTTAAGAATTTGGAAATGTAGGAGAGCCAGTATGTCTGAAAATTTTCGAGGCTATCAACTTTGCCAGCAGCCAATGTCGATGTGGCCTATGACTTCAACCCAAACAATTTCTTTGCTGAGACACGTGGGCAGTCGTTAAATTGGTTCCCGATGCGAGTCATCTTATATTGTTAGGTGGTGGTCGTTATTACGGTATTCGACGAACAAAAGTGGTTGATTTGTCATAAACGTAAACAGCATAGGTTGGCAAGATGCGCGATAGTTTGTTCCTATGGCTAAATTAGTTCATACCTATGCATTGCTCGTGCCAATGTAGAATTTAATTGATAAAGGTGGCATATGTGGCGTGCGTTGTCGAAGAATGTTAAAATAATTAATACTTTTACGTTGAATACTAGGAAGTATCATCACAAAATCTGTCTACGGCTTGCAATCGTATATCTCATCTCTTATGTATAGACTTATTATTAAACTAGGTTCCATGATTTCAGATGTCCATGAGAATATATGTATGCTTGGTCGGAAGGCGGGCAATTTTAACTGTTAAATAAAAATGAATGGCGTATGGTTCTCCTGATTTGTATCGGTACCGTCCCGCGTTTGATGGCTCAGCTATAGTTATCCCATCTTCAGTTTCAGCTGTTTTGACAAGAATTTTAGCAAGATTATTGTCATCTGCAGATTCAATCCATCTGTCATCATAGGTCACGTAGGCGAAGTACTCGACGTCACTTCGCCCAGGGTTTCAGAATCTTAGAATTTTTAGCTGTCTTCTTGTCTTTTAGACAAAACTTAAACAATTTCACATATTTTATTTTTAGCACGTACTATTTTACTGGAAACAAAAAACTCGAATGTGCCGAAGATTTACATTTAATGTGTAAATCGCTGAGGCGGTCATTAGTATTGTTACCTACTAATGTCATCTATGGCGAATCACTTGTTGTTTGAAGAGGCATCGTTCGGAAGATACCCAATGCACATTTTCTTATTGTAGGTCGTACTAAATAAAGCATCAAAACAGTCTCAACTAAAATATCTTGCTGTTGAGTGTTCACAGGTCGTTCAGGCTTTTGATGCTATTCATTCTCGATCTATCAAATTATCAATCTGCGTACTTACTTACAGTTATATGGATAATTCCATTGTCCACCAACCCGCACTAGGCCAGCGTGGTGGACGGCGGCCTACATCCTTCTCAGTGTGAGAGGAGACCCGACCCTGTAGTGGGTCATTAATGGGTTACTGACATATGGATAATTCACCATTATCTCTTTCTGTGTCCAATTTTACAGTGAGTACTGCTATTATTTCTTGATACAATAGACTCTGTTATCATGAAAACAGTACACAAACGCAAGTTGCCGACATACCCCCTGAGTAATAGCTAAAGCGGCAATAAACTGGCTGGCTGGAAGATTTCTAGAATATTCGAAATTCGTCGTTTTGAGAAAAGTAACTAGTGAACAGAAGAGAACAGTAAGGAACGAAGAAGTGTTAGGGCCGGAAGATGACGGAAGGCACATCTAACACTGAACTACAAAATATGTATGAATGGAACTATTATAAACAACAAACAATGTTCGAATCCCAATGGCATGTACTGATATTTTTTTAAAGTTATGTGCACTTTTTTTAAATTAAATATCACTTGTTGTAACGGTCAAAGACAAACTCGTGAGGCTCGGCTGCACGCCTGATGTTTCACAAAAAGAAGTTCTCAAATGGATGTGAAGTCAACAACCCGCACTAGGCCAGAGTGGTGGACTAAGTCCTACATCCTTCTCATTGTGAGGGAAGACCCAACCCTGCACTGCGTTATTAATAGGTTAAAGGTAGAAAACATTGATTTAATTTGCATCGATTTTCCGATTAATCCTGTGTAAATGCCAGTTGCAATAACCTCGTTCGCGACCTCATAGCGAGCGATAACGATATCGAAGGTCCATGGTGTTTACGGTTCGCGAGCCGATAGTTTGTCACCAGGTCTAATGGTGATTATGAAAGCATTATTTTGAATTGCGATGCAAATAGATTGGTCTCTCGTCAACTTGTGTTAGAAGCGCGCATAGCCTGAGTAGTACTCAAGTGATCGAAAAACGTAAGCAACGTTGGACGCGATCAGTGACTTTTTTTGTGACGGGTGGGAAATCTTCCCGAGAGACGTGGAAGCGACTCCGGGTTATGTCGGATTCTTACACACTAAAACCCCCTCGGTAGCCTTCCACTGCGCATGTGGGGGGCTCTATGATCTCCGGTGGAGCGCACCGGTGCATACACGCGGTCAGTATCTGGATGCGTCACCGCAGGTGGTGAATTAAATGCGCGCTTCCGTACTTCAAAGGGCATGTTAAGCCGTCGGTCCCGGTTGTTATCGATAAGACGGCAGTCGTTAAACCATGTCGAAGGCTCTATGGGCCGTTTGTAAACGTCCGACACGGGTTGGAAACTAACCCGTTTCTCCACCAATCCGCATTGGAGCAGCGTGGTGGAGTATGCTCCAGGCCTCCCCCTGTTGTGGGGGTCTCCCGTGCCCAACAGTGGGTCATAAAAGAGTTGCAGCCCAACACGTATATTATACCGGGTGACTGGCTAGACACTTGACACAGTGTCTGATTCGCGTACCGATTGTTCGTCACCGGTACTAATGGCGATTGTGAAACTATTGCTTTGCGATGCAAATAGATTGGTCACTCGTCAACTCGATTCATTTACGAACATCGCTAATCGCTACCTACTTATTGAAAGTTTATTGAAGGATGTGTAAAATGCGCAAGTAATGCTGCCGTATTTCTATCGGAATGATGATGTATTAAGAGTATTGTAGCGTAACTTTGGAACATTTGAGAATTATTGCCAACAGTGAGATACTATTAAACAAGGCTCTAGTTAATTATAGATAGCAAGAGAAGGCGGAGGCTTTAGTATTTATAAACATAGGACCTGCGACACGGGAATAGAGGAATTGTTTTCTTTAGAAGACAATCCGAATACGTATGACATAGAAACGTAAAAAAAGAGAATGAATTTGATATGTACTCAAACGAATATGTACTCAATTTCAATTCATATTAGCTTATCGCACGAAGGAGCTAAACTGCCGCCATTACGTTAATATTATCGCGAAGAAAACTCATTGATGGCCACTGGAATTCGAACCCGGACCTCTCGAGTCTATGACGAAATTCTTAGGCAAGGCAAGAGGCAAGAAAAATGTCTCCTAATCAATGCAGTCGTCTGACGGAAGACACGAGCGCATTGTATTAAAAATGTTATTAATTAATATCAATTGCTTTGTGACCGTTATACGTGCACTTGGTGACTCATGAATATACGTGTAGGTACATAATATATGACATTGATAATGGTCTTATGTACCCTTAGGACTCGTGAGTGTCTCCGCCGTAGTCGTGACTATACAAGGTTGTAGGAACTAATGATAGCAAAACGTATGTTACTGAATGTGACCTCTTGGTTAAAGAAACAAATAACTATGTAAGTACCTACTTTATTTTTATGCACTCCTACGATGTGGGTATCATATAAAAGGAAAATTCAAAAATAATAAAAGATTATATAAGATGGTTCGCGATCTTATCAGCCGCGAACAGCCGCAGATTACGCGCGCTTCGATTTAAAATCACTAAGGTCATCAATGTCAATAAAGATACGTAGTACTATGCAAATGAAGCTGACGCATTCAGTCGACAGATCCATTGAAATACGCCCTAAGATCAATTGGAATAGAGCAAATTAGGGTTTCCCAAACTTTTATATGTCCTGGCCCGCTTGTTTTCTTTCTTTTCAACTTGACTCACAATTTTTTCTTTAATTTTGCAAATAATAAGATTTAGGTAAGATTTTGTTAGAAAATAATAAAAAAATTTGGTAGGTAACTAGGTAGTTACTTAAATGAGTTGGTACTTAGATGGGTGGGCTTTTTTGTCGCACATAGAGTCAATTTTACATATCTTGGGCTGGCCGCCATATTGTATTTAGAATGACGTCAGTTAGAAACTCATGCTTTGTTATCCAATTGAACTAAACGAATAGGAAAAATTTAATCTCAACCCTTTCAGGATAACTGCTATAAGATTAAGTTGCAAAATTTAACCCAACCATACAAATTTTGCAAGTTAAAAAGCTTTTAGGAAAGCGGATGCGATGGTGTCACTCAAAACACTTGGTATAAACTACACGCAATTGACACCACGCAATTGATACCTGAATGGACGATTCCATACACCACTCTGAAACAATTGTTATGGCTAGCGGACAACGTATTTCATAACAATGCGTGTACAGACTAGTCCACGTCGATCAGAGAGAGGCGGGGCGCTAATTGATCCCAATGAAGGGGAGTCAAGTGCTCAGAGATCCCGGCGGAGCGATGCTTACGTGTAATGCGTGGCGTATCTAAATATAATGCCATTAGACACACATGCCATTGAAACCGTAAATTTATTCATTAAAAGTTAAGTAGGTTTTTTATTTAGTAGGAATAGGTCGACGACTTGAGTGGAGCAGCCGTTAAGACATCGATGCGCTGCGCGCGGGTCCTGGGTACTATTCCCAGTGGAACAGAGATTTCAATGATCTGGGTGTGTGTTCTTGTCTTGTGTGTGTCCATGGCACCCACGACACAGGGAATTCTAGTGCGGGGCTAGTGTGAAACGTTATTTATTTATTTTAATACTGAGTCCAAACAAACAACAATGCGTGCTCTGCCTTTCTAGAAAGTGCGTGAAAAACGAACCGATTTTTTTTAAATATTAATAACAAAATTTAGTGCGGTTTAAATTAGTGTAGTGCATTTATTGTCGTTACCATTACATTTTGTGATCAGAAAAATAAAATACACGAATAACTAAATGATTTCTTTCTATCTAAAGTGAATTAATAGATACCATAACATAGTAATTATACTAACTATTAAATGTATATTTATATAGATGCTACACCAGTAGGTTACAAGGACTGCAGACTAAACAAACTGTGAAGTTTGAATGGAACGAATACTAATGTGCTAATTAAACTATTAATTGCACACTGAAGCAACGATAAGGTGCGAAACAAAGCAGAAGGTTTTGTTCCCATGTTTATTTGTATAGAGTCCAGACACAGAATTACAGAAATTAGTATCCTTTGCCTTGGCCGAATATTCTGCACACGGACGATATAGTAGGCAGAATTCAGTAATACATTAGCAACAGTCGAAAATTTACACCGAGAGATAAAAAGATAACAATGGCAAACGATTGTTAAAAGATTACTTTACACTGCAAATATTGGAATTGCGTGACGAAACATTATCTTTAATGTTTGGAAAAAATATGTACTTACCTACACAATCACTTACGAAGTTATTTTCGGTCATCACACTGTCTAAGATCTTTAGGACTTAGTACCATAAGAAAGGCTCTTATGGTAACTTATGTGGTAAATGAGTAGCAATTGGCCCAACCCACCCAACACCCAAAACGGATCAAATAAGATAGAATCCTATCTGAGGTCATAATATGGGTTCTTTAACTTATATGTATAAGTCTCCAAACTATACACAAGATTCAGATTTCAGAAGTGGTCGGTAATGTCCTCCGACTATAAAATAACGCTTCACACTCATAGCCCCACACTAGGATTCCCTGTGTCGTGGGCGCCATGGACACACACAAGACGAAAACGCAACACACCCAGACCAGAAACAGAAATTCAAATTCATCATTCGACCCAGGACCATCCGCGTAACACACCGGTGTCTTAACCACTGCTCAGGTCGTGCTTTGCTTCTATCATCTATAAAATTATTAGTTACGTCAAAATCAGATCTTGAGCTATTTTTTTTATGAATATTCAGGTGAAATGCTTCTATGATTTTGACTGAACGAACGTAGAAAAACCTACTAAAATTCAGCCAACAAATTACTTAAACGAGAGAGAAAAAGAAACAATTAAACAGTTAGTTAGAAGTAGAAATCTTGCGCTACACAGAAATATTATTATAATTCTTGAAAATGACGAGTAAAGAAAAAACCTACAAATGAGTAGGTCTTTTCAAAACAAAGACTAAATTATTGATATGTCTTTTATTGAATTGCCTCATTGAGGCACGATCACGTTGCTTCGTCGGATAATGAAAATAATTAGTTTACACGTAGTAATCATTGTAGTTTGATGATAAAGAGTTTAGTGACTTCATTTTTAACCGTTTTTGTTAACGGACCATCTCACGGCGTTGCCATAGGCACATTATTTATTAAATAATAATAGCGCATGCTTACTTTTCAATTTCAGTTCACATTAATATGGGAATGCGGGTGGCATTCCAATTAAATCCAGATTGTGTTCCAATTTTATCGAAATGAATTTCAGTCATTGCTTTTAAGGGCAATAATTGACGGGCTGGTGTCATGGTGCGAACGCTCTTCTGTGGTATGCATAGTAACATAAACCTACCATTCTATACCATGGTATTGATCTGGTACCAATATACTCCTATATTGGTTTTAGGCTGCTTTTCCACCAGAGATGTGCGAGAATGCGGACCGAGGGATGCGTTTTTGAAGAACCAATAGAATTGCTTCATTTACCTAGCCTCGCTCCGCTAAGCCGTTTCCACCAGAGCTGTGCTAAGCGGGGCTAGGTAAATGAAGCAATTCTATTGGTTGTTCAGCAACGCATCCCTCGCTACGCATCCTCGCACATCTCTGGTGGAAACGCAGCCTTATTGTGTAAATAGTTACTGGTAGGAATCTGAAATGAATATTGTAAGCATTGCAACATGAGAACTGATCTCAGTGCCGGCGGCACAGTATGCAAGATCAAGGCCACTCGCGCCGTGACACTGGTCATTGCTATCCATTTACATAAATATTAAAAACAATTTAACAATAGGTGGATGCAGGAACTTTCGATAATATTGTACTTTGATAGTTTCTTCAGGAAATTGAAGTTACAAAATTTTTATTATGATGATTTTGCGTCATTAAATTCAAGTCTTGTATCTCGACGATTATAAACAGATCTTTCCGCGCGACAGGGGGAGGCCTGGAGTATACTCCACCACGCTGCTCCAATGCGGATTGGTGGAGAAACTGGCTAGTGGCCAATGTGGCGGATGTTTTTAAATGGTAGACCCCGACAAGGTTTAACGACTGCTATGTTATCGATAACAACCGGTACCTGCGTCTTACGTACCCTCCGAAGCACGGAAGCGCGCATGTAATTCGACACTAGCGGTCGTCCATTCAAGCTCACTGACCGTGCCTGACTTTGCTTGAGTTTTTCGCTAATTAGTTACTATGTATGTTTAAGTTACAAACATGAACATCACTAGGTTGCGGAACAAGGCAACGACAATAGATGTCCTTCACATAGAATGATAGAACCAACAATGTTCATTAGATATTCAACAGTTCCTTCCGTTCTAACGCTATTTTCCTTTTAAAAATTATGCTGTCTGTATGTAAAACATGTCTTGCTATGCATCAGGATAATAATCAAAATTAAATTCTATATTGTACTATTATTGCTTAGTTGGAGTAATTTGTTGAGCTGTTCAATTACGTTAATTAAAAAATAATAAAATTAATTAATTGCTAAACTATTTTCAACTATCATTGTTTAGTTGGAGTAATTTGTTCAAATGTTCAATTTTACTATGAAAGTAAGTGAACCAGTTCCAGGCATCAATTTCAATTGACTGACTCTCCTAGATACATCAAAATTTTGTAAGTACCTAGTAATTTATCAGGAACCATCAATGACAAAATAGACCAGTACCAATCAAGATAAATCAATTGACTAAAGCCTTTTAGCAAACTTTTTGGGATGTTTCATGAACTCTTTCAATTGGTCTCTTTCTTTGAAGGGCTGTCACAGTTGGCCAGTGTGGTGGAGTTGGGCCTTCTTATCTGCTTCAAACAAAGGTTTATTTATCACAACTGTGTGGATCCCTTATCAGTCACACTATATGAATAAACAAATATGACTCATGGTAAACTGACTGATAACACACTATTTTATCTCCACAGAGTAATTTATGGCATCTGAAAGGCTTATCTACTCAATAAATGGTTTATTAATCACCGTTTGATGTACACATAGATTAGGACATTAAAAGAGGTTTCAAAGAAGAATTATTTTTTCCATTAGGCAACTTAACATGATAAAGTTTTAATAGCTATTGATTAAAATAAAATATTACAGTTTTATTTTATTGATAGGTTATGTTTTTGGCTACTAGTTAAATTTCATTAACTAAATCTAAGACATGTTGTCATCGTTGTATTCAAACCTGACACAAAAACATTACAGAAAGAGCCATAGTAGCTGGCTCAGGGAGAAACTTTGCTACCAGCCTCTTAACCATGGAGCATAGATAGAAGGACTGTTATCTCATAATTCTCATATAGTAGAAAATTGAAAAACGTGTCCCGCTATAAGCTACAAACAACAGTTCCAAAACCTTCCAGAATGGCGCTGGTGTAGTCGGAGGTATGGTATGAATGTAGCAATTTATTGGCAATTGTAAACGAATTAGATTGGATGGTGTAGACATAGGTATGGTATGAATGTAGCAACGAATTGAAGTACGCCGAGTTAAAAAATTACTACTTGCGCAGTACAAAATAATGTAGTAAATATAAACTTAAAGAGTTATTATTCAATTAATATAACTACATAAATTTTCAGATATTCAAAATTTGGTGCTTCGTTTAAAATTTATACCTGGCGCCACCGTAGTTTAGTGCATTCCGACAGACACTTTTTCATGTTCCAATACAGACGTTCCTCCTTAGCTCTATTCTCCATGCTCTTAACCTGCTTAATGACTTGGGTCTTGATTGGTAACATATGTTTTCTGGAGATATAGTAACCGTCATGAGTCGTGAGCACAGATTATCAGTGGTAGGGATATTGTATACTATCGGCCAATGTACAGCCGCCGAAAAAACGTGCCGGACCAATAGACGACGCACATTGACGAACTGACAACTGTCGAACCAATCGTGTGCACCACAGCGCTGTCAATGTCAAACCGACCAATGAAAGTTCTGCTCACCACTCGTGACGGCAACTATACTTTATTTGAGGTGAAAATCTTAGTACTCATGAATGCCACCCTAATACAACATTGGGCAAGATTACTTCTCTATTTGACCTTGGATGTGGGTGTCCATGGGCGTCATTGACCACTTAACATCTGGCCTGCATGCTCGCTACTCCGCTACTCATAAAACCTCAAATATACCTACCCTCACCAGCAGTGAATCTAGTCAGGTGTCTACTTCCTATATCAACGATACTCAGTCGCAAACTGGCGGAACAACAGGTGCTACAGATCACGAGCGCAGTTTGGCGGCACTCCAACACCAGACAAGTTAACACTTGACATTTATTGCAATGCACCAGACGCCCGACCGTGTTATCGGCTTCATTGTACAATAATATAATGGCGATGAGGAAGAAAGGTCTTTGAATGGTGATCACATCTAAATAAAAGCACAGGCCTACCAGGTGGACTGACGACTTGCAGTCCACAGAGGGAACTGTTGGATTTAAAGCAATCAGGATAGGATGGCATTATTAGGGGAGGTTAATGTACAGCAGTGGACTATAAAGGGCTGAAAGGAAGGACCATGGTGCTTCTAACTATTCAATACAACCAACCAAATAAAATTTCAATGAGGACCAATGTATTGAAAGACGCTGTGAGTGGTTGCATTGCTTTCTCTGAAGACTGGATAATTATGTGAGGAGACCCGACCCTGTAATGGGTCATTAATGGGTTACTGACAAGCTAGCTTGCGTTCAAAACCATTATATTAAAATATTTAATTAATTCTATTTTTTATCTCCCTAGAACTCGCGATCTGCCTCACTACGGCATTTAGCTACTGATGTGGTATTTGGAACATCTGGCATGTATGGTAAGCGCCCTGTGGCGCATCCATTTAGGGTTGAGGATCTTTTTATTGAGGCATTCTATTTAAGGTGATTTTTAGGTTTAATAGTGTAATATGCTTTTGCAGACCAAATTAACCTATTGAGTTATAACTATTGAGTTTACAAGAAAAGGTGCTTGCTAATTTGAGGGGATAGTCCGACAGCTATTTACCAGTTCCATGTGAAGGCTAACAATCTGACACTAGTTTCAAAGCTAGGACAAACAATACATCATTACTCATTGTTGTTTATACTTTCCATTTAAATTTTCCATTCCAATAAACAAGAAAACTCAAACATTTATTCAGAGCAAAGTATTTACTCTGTAAAATGAATGTGAACTAAGATTCTGTACTGAGTTTGAGTGTAATATGTAACCCATTATGGCCCTGCCTTATTGAATTGTGAATTTTTTGCCTAGATGTGATAATTTCTGGGCCCTGATTCTGTATGACCATTCACACTCTTATCACTGCAAGTAAAAAAATGCTTAAAAGTCAAATATCGTGACAATCTATTGTGTGCCGTATAGAATAGACATTAAGGTTCCTTGTCTTGCCGAGTTCATGAAATGACGTACGGTTTGATGACATACAATATCGGCACGAAATCTTTTGGGGCTTACAGAATCAAATTGGTCACATAGAAAAAATGGAACATAGCTCTTTTCATTGCTTGCTGAGCGAATCTGAGCTTATGAATTAGGCTCACAGCCAAGGATCAAATCTCAACACCGCAGGTCTATCACTATGACAAACATTTGAAAACTTTTGACTTCAGAATATGAAGTATAGTTTAACACAAATCCAAACTATTACATATATAATATTGAGAAAGACATTTCAATGGGCCATAATTGTACTACTTCTAGAAACAGTGAAATGTGTTATTGTTGTATAACTAGCATCTGGTGTAATGTAAACAATGGCAAAATTTTCTTGTTTTTTTTTGAGGCAAAGCATGTATTTGTAAACAATACATATTGCCAGATCTAAATGATATACATTTTTTTTTCTTATTCGCTGTTTTCTTGTTATTTTAAAGAATAGGTATGAGAAGTTTTAAACTTCTATAACATTGATTTCTTATTAGTTAGCGGATTATGGTAAAATTAGTTGTTAATGACCTGAAGAAAAAAGTGAGAAACCATTGGATTCAGCCAACTGCAGTCACTAAATTTCTTATTAAATATATGTACAGTCATATAACAATAAATTTAAAAAATATTTTTTTAACTTTTTCTCCTTTTTAACTTTGAGTTGTTTGATATGCAAATATATGATATCAATTAAAATTTTATCATGAAAGGTCATTAACCTCTTATCTCACGACCTAAATATTTTCAAATTGTGTTCATACATTTGTGTATGGGTAAATTTAATTAAATATACTTAATATGTCCTGCAATTAATATTACTTTGTTTTCTTGGCCAATTCATGTCTAATTAAAGTCTAATTTCGAGTCTACAAATTGTAAACGATCTAAATAAAGCTGACTGAAGAGAACCAGAATGTTCCTACTATACCTCGTACGGTACTCAAACAGATGTTTGTAAGGCCGCAAATATAACCTCAGCGAACAAAACGTATAAATAATAGGAGATTTATGTCGTAATTGTTCACGAAACGTCTCAAGTCGAGCGTTGAAGGACAGCACAGGTGTCAAGAACAGACGATGACGATAATCATCAGTACTTACTGAGTTCATTTGTAGCGGTCACGGCGGCATCGTTCATGAAGGACCCGCTTCTCACCACCGGACCCCACTGCTGCCGTCTGCCCTCCCTAGACTCTGTCCTCTCACCATCATCCGCGTTACACAAATGAAAAGCAAGTACGCACCAATATAACACAAAACCGATACGCATCGTGATCTCCCAATGACACTTAAATATAAAAATTACCGCACAATAAAAAACAACAACACTACACCGACACTGCACACTATACACATCCTAAAATTGGCTAGGCATGAAATTCACGGGTTTTACGGCCACATCGCACGTCCAAACATAAATCTACAGTAGAGTACTACAGTAGGTACAGAACTACAGATGGACTTTTTATCACAGCAAGAAATTTTTTAAGGTCGTGTCGTTTGTAATTTTGACGTTTGCACTTTGCTTTTTTTGTTGGTAACATTGTCAGAACCAAAGACAATTCATACAGGTTAAAACACAGCTGATAATATTGATTTACTTTTCGTTTTTGTACTTAACTTCAAATGATGATTTTTATAATTTTTCGAGTAAAATATGTTTATAAGTAATTTTAATAACTTTACAATATCATTTGATATATTTTATTTAATTATTTTAAAATTCCAATATCACAGTAGCTTTTTGCATCTGTGGTTATTGTTTGTACCGGAAATGAATGTGCTTTATAATGTTGCCAAGTTAAGAAACTTCACCATTTTTTTGAGAAAAAGTTTGGAATTTAAAAAAACCCTATCAAGATGTTTAATTTCCTACATTAAATTGAAAGGCAAATTTTAATGCAATTAAATCGTTTATAATAAATTTGATGTAATTTCATTATCATCACATTTTAGTGAAGTTTTCCAATTCATTTTCAGTACAGCTATGCATATACGACTTCATTTTTTTCATACTAATGAGTTATTTCACAACTAAGGTTAATTTTCTGACCACAATAATAATTAAACTGGGAGAGAGCTTAATCATACTGCTCTATTGGCTTTATATTATCAGATTGGTGGAAGAAAGACACTACTTGCCTACCTTTATAAGACGTCTATTATCTTTTGATAACTTGCCCCGTGAAGTATAAAAACGCACAATGCCATGTTTGTTACTTATGTTACTAGAAATCTTACCCATTTTAACTATCTATTTTTACTTACTAAGTATGTATTTAATGCACATTTTGTAAAATGAACAATGTACAGCATTTTTCTACAATATTTCGAGCGTTCCACTTACTGGTTACTATCTTACTACGTATGTCAGTGTGCTTTCGATACTAAAATATAACTTAACTATATAATAGCAGTCGGCATAAGTCGTGAGCACAATTTTTATTGATTGGTTTGACATTGACTGCGCTGCAGGCCACTCGATTAGTTCCTCAGCCTTTAGTACGTAAGTGGACGTCGTTTCTTGGTCTGGCGCGATTTTTCGGCTATTATACATTGGCCGAAAGCGTACAATATCCCTACCACTAATCATTTGTGCTCACGACTCATGACATCGGTAAAATATTATATTAATTTATCGGTAGCTTGAAAATCAAATGTGGTAACATTGATAATTGATATGACGTCATATGACGTTATGTTACCAAAATATGTCAAGTGACCTTGCCAGTTTGTAAACAATACTATAAAAGTATAAACGAGATATTGAAGAAATAAATCTTAATTCACAAATTATTCGCTGAAAGTTAATTGCCTTTTTGTTTTTTTACTATATTGTGAGTGCAAAAGTGAACAATGAATATCGACTTTGAGACGATGGCTGTTTTAGAAGAAGAATCTCAGAATGTAAGTATGACTTAATTCCTTTGTCAAATATGTTTACTATGTAGTTTTTGTCTAAATCATCTGTTTATTTGGCGAAAGGCAATGTTATTTTGTAAAAGAAATAACGGACGAAGTGGTTTGTATTAGCGTTTTATGCCAAAATGCCTTGATAAGACTACTTCCTGGTTTTTCTTATCACACATGATATTGTTTTCAATTTCCGATGGAGTCTGGAGGTCTTGTTATAGATACAGACCTATATATTATTGCACAACAAGATGAAGATTGTCATCATGGCCGAATAAGGACATCAAAACAACAACAATGTTGTCTGGGATTCAGATTAGAATCTCTTATTATTGTGTGTACGATTATATGATTTTGATTATATTTAAATTAAATAATTTGATATTTTGACGCAGATAGATATTTGAATATTTTGATTCTGATTCTCTCATATTCTTATAAAAAAAGGGTAAATAATAAGGAAAATAAATACTTGGGTTTATTCTCTAGTAGGTAATAAATAAAAACAAGAAATCAATTAGTTTAGAAATATGTATCTTAAGTCTGAGCATGAATGATCAAAACATTCATATGGTTAATGTGTGTCATTAGCCATATGAATGTTAACCGAAGTAATAGAAAGATGTACAGCTGCTATCTTTTTCCATACTAATGACACTCATAAACTATATGAATACTTTGACTATAGTTTTTAACTTAGCTTAGCTGCTTTCAATACAATTTTCCACAATTCTCCATCCCTATTATGTGTTGCATTGACTCGCATGGCATAATTGGTTAAATTGGTTTGCCGTCAGTAAAATAAATAAATCACTTTAATTTTATGGATCTAACGCCATCTAGTGATAGTCTTATATTTGAGTGAATAAAATTAGTTACTTTGTAGTCTTGTTGCTTTAGAACAGATGGCGTTTTATACAGTAATTTTTTAGGCCTCGTATTCATGGTAAACATTATTTAAGCAACATTTGATCAACATTTCTGATGAGCGCAGAGAATGTTGCTGGAAACATTGTTGAAAAAAATACAGGCTGTCCACACACCGGTCTGCGTTAAAATGTTGCCCGAATAAGTAGTGTTGTTGTATTCTCTGTATCTGATGTACTTGCCACCTGATGGTAAATGGTTATCACAACCAAAAGCTACCCACATCCTTTTCCAAATAGGATAGAAATCCTATCTGAGGTGAGTGTGTGGGTGCATTGCAGTGGCGCACATTGGAGGTAGGCACTGAAGATATAGCTAGTCATAGGTACATCTAAATTTTCGTTTGACCTTTAATAACAATTGGTGTGATTATCTTGTCAAATAATAGAAAAATAGTATATAAAGCGAGGCTAGAAGCCAGGGTTTAAAAGCTAATAAATTATCTTTATCCACAATCTTTGCCAACATCCTTTACCAACAAGCACCCCTCCACACAAACGCATGCCTTGTGTTGAATTTGTTAACTTACAGCATATTAACAGGGTGTAGGTAAGGTACTGCCTTGTGTTGACATGTTTCACACCAGAGTAAAAATGTCCTTTCTGTAGTTAATGAGTTCATTGCTTATTAATGAAGTTACTGATATTCCTGAGATTACCGAGTCCCAGAGAAAAGGTGTTCTGCCCAAGGACTATCTATCAATGTACCAAGTTTCATCTCAACCCTTCAGTTGATTGTGAGTGTATGGCTGTTAGATAAATCTAGTTTTTTTATTTTTCTAGGACAACTAAAACTTTTTGGCATAAAAAGTATTTTATAACTGGTCCTTTAATTTACGTAAACAGACTGTGTTTTAGAAATATAATGAAACTTAGTTCAAAGCACATATTTTCCGTTGCCACTAAGTTTTCATGGAATCGAAGCATAGTCCTATGTACATGTATAATAACATTCATTTAAAATTCTAAATCGAATAGTGCGCAGTTATATTCAAAAGAGCGCCCATTTCAGTTTTCAGTGGTCGTCTCGTAGCAAACCCCGTGCCCCGCCGGTAAGGCTTCCCCCTCAGACTTCTAGAACTGTTTTCCACATCTCCCCATCCAGCCAACTCCAGGCGGCCTGTACATGCGCACTAAGTTCTCCCTACAACGGACCTGCGCGTGTCCTCCCCCCTCCCTAATGGGTATATAAACCCCGCAGTCCAAATTATCGACCTTTTTGCGAGCAGCCATGAACGAGCAAGCACCTGTACATAGAATTACAAATTTAGAATTATGTATTTAGTTAATTTTATTTGTGAATCAAGAGGATGGCGGGCTTCGCGCATCTGTAAGTATTGAAGTTAATTTTTATTCTAACTTTAGTCGCTTCGTTATTTTTTTCTGGCTTGTAGTAATTTTGTGTCGATTTTTTGACGTAAAAAATGTTTGTTTTTACATTACTTAGTGAAGATCGTGTAATTTTTTTAAAATAAGTGTAAATGTTAATCGTGGTTTCATCGTAGAATTGGTTTTCGATTTTGTTTTCGACGCCATGCTTGTTCACGTCGAATCGATCAATAATATTCAATAATGATGGCGGCAATAGGTGTTTTCTAGAATCCTTAGACGATAAATACGCAAAACAACTTAATTAATATTAAAAAAAATTGCTTTGCTTCAAATTCAAAATATAACGTGAACTGTTTCAAAACACCCGCGACCATGAACTTGTTAACGACTAGACTTGGAGTGATTTACAACGAGGGTGTCTCAGCACCCCAAACGGCGGGGTGGTTTTCTGTTACATTTCAAGGTAACTTTCTAACCTAAGGTTAGTAACCTTGGCAACAACATGACTGTAATCATTTTGTTGTGTTCTGATGTAAAGGAAATAATACAGTGGATTGTGAAATTAGACAATAATAATATTAACAATGAAATGTTACAAAAAAGAAAACACATCAATACAAAGTACCTACCTACTTAATTTTTTTGTGTTATGTAATGAATTAAATAAGTAAATAGGTACTCATGGTAAATAATGGTTAAAAAAACTTTAAAAATAACCTTTAAAAATATAATTTAAAGGATTTTTTCTAAAAAAATATTTTGACAAAATTTTAACTTCTGGCAAATCTGCCTATATTTAGCTTTTAAACAATGTGAGGCGTTCCCATCTGGCGACTTACTTCGCCTTAACATATTTTTATTACTTATTTCAAGAGAGCAACTTTGAATCTGGCGACTTACTTCGCCTTAACATATTTTTAATACTCCAAGAGAGCAACTTTGAAATAGCTGAAAATCTTTGTCAACCTCACAATTTCCAATTAAAAACATTGATTTTGTACGGTTGCAAAAAAAGAAAGGAAGAAATATTACGCAATCGCAATATTAAAGTAAGATTTCTTGATGTCCTAAACTGCGTCATTTCAATCAGGAGCCGCCATGTTTGAGCCGAGAGAATTTCCGACCGCTCCACCCGTCCCGTTTCCCCTGAATCCCGAATCCCGCCATATTCCCCATATAACTTCCTCCCCTCTGATGGTACGTAAATGACATGCGCTAATCGATTTTAATAATGGCGTAGTTAGTTATTATTAAGTTGTATGAAAAAATTGTCTTCACGTATTGGATAAGGACGGCGACGAACAACCGTAACTTTGCCAACATTTCACGACTTTGGATTGGATATTGGGATTGGGCTTGGATTTTTGCGAATTAAGATGCTGAAGCTTCAGAGAAATGTTAAAATATCACCAAAATCGTTGAGCAAAGAGCTCAATAAATCTTTGCATTCAAGTATCAAAAGATACCAGAATAAAGTCCTAAGGACAATTGCACCGGGATGTAAAAAAATGTCATACGAAGAAGTTTGCGAGTGACGACATCACCAACGCGTGAACATCAAGTCGAGGTTACCTAGCTCTTCGATACTACGGATTTAGTGAGAAGACTCTTAAGCAAAGGGAGATCACCCACGATGGTAGGTGATTATGCCAAGGGAGCGATCGTGCTCCGTGATGGACGGACTTTTGATATATGCCAGCGATATAGAAAACTTCGATAGCGTGATTCAGGATACCCGTGGCGCCATCTCGCGACAAGTGGCGGAACTAGCCACAACTGAACGTTGCGAAATCGTTTTAAGTAGACTTCATACTTAATTTCGTTATAAGCGCTAGTTAAAAATGAAAATGAATTTTATTACTATTCATTAAATAAATAATTTTCACATGAAAGTAATTTGTTTTATATTTTTCCTTTATGACAAAGAATTACTCGTTCTCTAATATTTTGAACTCCTTGATATTTAATATCGTATAATAAATTGTATTCCAATATTAAATTTGTAATTATTAAAATTGTACCTATACTTACCTATATTGCTATCCCACGCTGGTCCCAATCAAATCAACCTATCCTCATCCCACTTTACTACCTACTTCCAGACTCCTCATTAAACGGATTCCCCTGGAAACTACACCATTCCACCTTTTTTCCTCCTACTGCCTCCACTTTGGGCGGAAGTCTAGGTAGTCTATACATGCACACTATCTGGTGCAAGAGACACAAAGGTGATACTTGTCACTCTGTTGCGGGAAATTGCACCCCCTGTTCTCAAACCACGCAGGGGTAATCGAAAACGTGTAGGGATGACCAATTGACCACTCAACACCCGGAAACTACACCATTCCACCCTTTTCCCTCCTACTACTTCTATTTCATCCTTTTCCCTCCTGCTACGTCTATTTCACCCTTTTCCCTCCTGCCACCTCCAATTTGGGTGGAATTCTAGGTAGTCTGTACATGCGCACTGGATCTGGTGCAAAAAAAAACAAAGGCGGTTCTACTATTCACCCTGTTGCAGGAAATTGCACCCCCTATCCTCGAACCACGTAGGGGTAATTGACTATGTATAAGGATGATCACCCGACACCCGAAAGCTTGACCATTCCACCGCTTCCCTCCCTACTACCTCCACTTTGGGGTGAATTCTAGATAGTCTACACATGCATAGTACATCTGAGTATGTGTGCAAGAGATAGGCTACAGATACACTCTAGATTTGAGTGAAAGAGACACAGATACTGTTCCACGGTTCATAGACAGGGAGACAATTGCATCCCCTATCAAACCAGGCGGGGTAGTCGAAAACGTGAAGGTGCAGGGGTAAAACCCAACACCCGTTGGTTCCTACGTAAATCAATAAATTGTCTGCACTGCAGTCCTGTTTAAACGTAAAATAATTTGTCCAGTTTGGATATTTGTAGGTTATCTTCTTGATACTTATTAATTGTAATGTTAATTTTTCAATTTCTATTTTCAAAATTGATGTTCAGCATGACGTCGTCGCTTATAATGATTATTCCGGTACTTATATATATCGTAGTTGTACACTCACATATAACCCCTTGTCCTTATTACTGAGTCGTTTGACGACAAAATCGGTAGCTCTCAACATGTTGGTCGTACTCGTATAACAATGTCATTTGGTCTATGCTTCACATCTCAGTAGGTATTGCAGTATTGTCAACGTATTGTCAGTTAGTAGAGCTCCATTCAGAGATGCTGTGTATAACCCATTATCATTGCCATATTGCACGCAAAAGTTGTTCGCACGATAACGTGTATGACGTATTTTATCGAATGTCAGTGTGTAATCCAATTTTGAAAGAATACGGAGTCCTGTGTCTAAGTTTTATCGCGTTTGTTGGTTGGTTGGACAATGGCAAAAAGTTATTCAAGGCTTTACTCTAGTGTTCTGAACTTTGGTTACAATTAATAAACAAATGAATAGAAATGTGCCATAAGTAGGTAGTTGAGTTCCATTAAACGGCACGCTCCCTAGGGACTGTTTTACTGTTCAAGGGTGAGTAGACCTTGATCGTGAACTTTACGGCGGCTCGCGCTGAGCTTTGCGTTTCGAAATAGGGTAGGTCGCAAAACTCGTAAACCCTGACATTGTACACGCGTGGTTCTGTTGGGGCATTCAACAGGGTTCATTTTCTTTTCGCCTGGTTCAGTTATTTCTACTTCTTCTCTTCTCGTTGGCAAAGAAGTACCTTTTGTGACCTGTGTATGTACATTCATCAAAATTACTTTTAAAATACCGTTTTAATTACCTCTTCGGATCCACTTGATGTCTTTGTCATCGAAACTTTGTTTATATTTTTTAAAGCTACCAAAAACAAAAATGACGAGCAGCTTGTTTAATATAAATGGCGGACAGTTTCAGCGATTTCGGTAAATGTGCTTTGATTTAGTCATGTTCCTTACTTAGAATAAAAATTTGGGAGGCGTAATATCCGCAATTAAAGTGGCTAATAACGTTTCATTTTGAAACGAGGCCTAATTAAATTGAAGATTTTATATTTTCCACCATGAATAATACACCCCGTACCCCGTACACGTGACGCGTGCCTCCTTAAGAGGGTAAGAAATTAAAAAGTTTGCACCCCTTTCCTCTCACTGTGAAGACTTTTAAAGGTCTAGGGTGCAACCCCCTTATCCCGCCCTTGCCTAAGCCAAGATGGCTTATCAATAAACCATTTCGTCTTCAACCATTTGAAAGCAAACTCTTGTATCGAAATGTAGTTAGTTCAGTGCTCGCTGCTGTTCTGATGGTTAGGCGAGTTAAAAACATGAGTACCTCCTTATAAGAAGTAAACTTGGCCATTTGTCCAGTAATTTTTTGTTCAATACAAAAGATAAAATCTTACGAGAATCACTTTGTGTATGTAGCGTTGTTGATAATTTGTGCCCTGTTATTCCGCCATTTTGTGTATACAGCCATTTGCGAGTCACTAGTTGCTTGTTTGCATAAAAATTACACATGCCTCAGTAAGACACAGCGATTCCGCCATTTTGTGCAACAATTTGCTAGCCACGTGTCATTCTGTGTTGCCCTATCCTCACTTCACCCACCTGCGTGAATCTGAGTATCGTGTATTGGAATGTCGTTAGTTCTGGGAGTTCACAAAAAACGTTCTCAAAGGTATGTGAAGTCCACCAACCCGCACTAGGCCAGCATGGATAGTCTTGCTGCTATTCCAATTGTTAGACGAGATAGAAATGTGAGAGTACCTCTTTATAACGTAAACTTGGCCATTTGTTGATACCCAACATCAAGCTCAAGAAACTTCCCTTAAAAAATTGTATTGTCCTTGTGTCACATTGGAAATGACGCAAAGTTTAGACACTAATAAATTTTCGTTTGATGCAGACACAAAGTAAAGGGTTCTTAAATCGATGATCAATTGAAAAATGTTATTTGGAGAGCTAAAACCTAACCACTTCGCTGACCTGTGAGTCACGTGTGATACATACCCATTGTTTAACAATTGTGTCTATTTATTGGACAGGCAAAGTGTTAAGGCAGTGTTTGTACCTTTTTGTTCAATACACAAGACATAATCTGACTAGAATCATTGCGTAGCGTTGTTGATAAAATGGCGGAATAAAGGGGCACCCTTTATTCCGCCTTTTTGTAAATACAGCCATTTGCGAGTAACTAGCTGCGATGTGTTTTCATAAAATTCCATATGCTTCAGTCAGACAGTGATTCCGCCATTTTGTGAAACAGTTTGCTAGCCACGTGCATTATTTTGTTTGGCACTTCTCCCACCTCACCCACCTGCGTGAATCTGAGCAAAATTAACTTTGCGCAGTCTCCTCCCCACTCATACCATTCTACCACCCTGAGTGAGAGAATTATACTCCTGTTCCTCTTTCAACCTCCACCCATCTGCACCCAAAGGGGGTAGCCCCTTTCCCGTACCTTTCACACCTATGTTGTTGTTGTTATAGTCCCTTTTTGAGGGAGATATATTTCCCCCTTACCCATTCCATACTTTTAATCTTCTTCCGTTACAGTCATCTCTCACACCATTCCACCTTTGCTACCTTTATTGATTGACACCCAATCGGCGCTTCAATACTCTCTTATTAGTACGTTTTATTAACTTTCGAATCAATTGGAATTGGCTTTGTATTTTGTTTTGAAAAATAAACATTATAAAATAACTTTCGAATATTCAGAGTTCACTATATTGAAAGTCTCATTGTAATCTTGAAGGGCAGTGCCCTTGGTCTTGAAAGTCAGAAACAACCCATAAAATAACTCTTCACGTGGTAAGGTTGGTCTCATTCTAGTTTATTTAACTACATATTGATATTTGTTCGAATTTTAAAACTTTCTAATTTGGTTAGAAATATTTCATCCATCTTTCTTGAGGGAAGTATTCTTTTAATTTTCATGGGTCATGCACTTTCTTCAATATCTTTAAGGGTTTCTATCTCCTTAATGTATTCGATACGTAACTAACGTCTTTGAGATTTTCCATTCTATGATAAGGGCTATTCTTGCACACGCGCACTGGTTTTACACGGAAATGGTCTGCACGTGTGTTTAAAGATTTTTGATATTGGTATGGTCTAATTGTGCTGTTTAATGATCGAAGATAAACATATTAAAATTCTGCTTTCCACGGTCTTCGAGAATCTGCGAACATGGGATCATTTTTTCATCTGTCGGAAGGTTCCAGAATCCGCGCATGCGCAGTATCCTCCGCAGTATCCTCGCCCCTCTACCCGTAATGCGGACTTTTCTACATCTTGGCGTCTTTAGTCAAGTCAAGACAGTCCCTTTTGTGTCGTGTTTAGGATCATGACTGGATTTTCGGTGAAGGAGTTTGAGATGTGATCTTTGTTATGTGTAAGTGTGATGTAAGATGTTCGTCTGCGATCTCATGTAAGTATATTGGTTTTTAATTATATTATTATTTGTTTGCCGTATTTTATTTTGCGTAGCGGTTTTAGTGTAATTTGAAGAGTTTTAATTTTAGGTAATTCGTTAGGCTGTTTTTACCGTATTGGCATATTTAATTGCTAAAGTAAAGGATTCTAAAGTAATAAATGATGGCATTACCCTTAATCAGGAGGTTTTTTTTTTTGAGATTGTTCATATATTTTTCTCACCCCTCAACATCCCTATCAATTGTACGGCCCCTGCTCTAATCAATGTTAAAAAGGGCGTCAATATCGTATTGTGATGCGCAATATTTTTTGTAGGAGCTCTACTTCTGGAGTGTTTAGTATATTTAGTACTAACTTCCGGACGCGACTTCGTCCATTTTGACGTTAGAATTGAGACCCAGGTAGGGATAAAAAGTATCCTATACGTAATCAGGTTATAATCTACCTGTGTTCCGTATTTCATCCAAATCCGTCCAGCCATATTTGCATGAAAGATTAACAAGCATCATTTTACCCATCCGCACAAACTATCGCGTTTGTAATAGTAGTAGGATCAAATAATAAAATGATCTTGTTGGCATACTAGGCATAGCTGGCACAGCAAAGCTGTATCTATTGTGATTAGTTTGTATCAGGCTCAAAGTGTACACTTCCCATTCCACCTTCTTACAGCAAACCTCGTTTGTCGTTAGTTTCTTTCTTAGGGTTCTAGGACACCTGAAATGCGCGCTAAGTCCCCCCCCTGTTTTGGTATTAACTCCTCGCTTACTGCAAACGCATTTGATATGCGTCGATCGATAATGTACCCCCTTTGTGTGTTGTACCTCCTCTGTGTCTGACCATTCCCCCCTTACCCTGTTATACATTAAAATCATTCTACCAGCATCACGACCCCCCACCGCTTGTACTGTACCAGAAATGCTGCCCCTATTCTTTATGCCTAATGTGTACTCACTCCCCCTTCCCCCAATCCTACATCAAGCCTATTCCGCCGCATTGTTAGCCCCTCTCGTGTTAGAGTTCTAGGGCATCTGAACATGCGCACTTAGTCTAGAACATCCCATACCTCTGATGTGTCCAGTTGCCCACCTCCCCCAATCCTCTTGCTTCCGGCACACTCCCCCTTCTACTTTCCTCATATCAAGCCTTTCCATATCTATTATTAGCCTCCACTCTTGCTAGGGACCCTAAACATCTGAACATGCGCACTGAGACGAGAATGCTCCATCCTTTTCAGTGCTTAACCTCCCTGTCTATTTTAAACGCATTTGAAATGAAATTATATTTATTATTATTTTCATAGTTTATGTGTTTTATATTATATATATTCATATTTATAGATATACATAATTATATATTTTTCTAGTTGGTTTGTTTCAAATTTATTTTTTGGAACATTGTAATTAAAGCACCTGACTGTATTAAGTTTATATAATGTTGTGCAAACCAGTAATTTAAGTGCATATGTAAAAAATCTATGAATTTTTTTTGGTTTTTAATGTAATGTATGTACTCACTTGGTATGCCTTGTCTAAATAAATAAATAAATATGAATAGAAAAAACTTACAATTTTATCCCCGCCATATCCAGCTGCCCCCCCTTCCCCCGCGAGTCAAGTCACCTGTACTTGCGCATTAGGTCTAGAGCAAGACACCCCCCCTCATTCCCAGTGTCAACCCTAGGATGTGTCTACTCCCACCCCTTTATCGTATTTGACATGCGCCAATCGATAGTTGGTACTATAAAAGCATCAGTAGCCAAATTCGCTCTTCAGTTCGGAATGAAACCTCGTACGTCATAAAACCTATTTAATATTTGAATTTAAATAAAAATGGATAAAGTGCTAATAATAAGACCTAAATCCATGTTAAAGACTGTGAGTATTACTACACTTTTCATAAAGTTTTTTGATTTTTCGTTTTGAAGCCAACTTGTTCACTTTCTAATTGTAGTGATTGAATCATTGATTCAAGTTATAATATTATTCTCAGAATCCAGTGCACACGGAAATGGATAAAGCGCAAAATTTACAATCTATAGTATTATCCACGTTAAGGAATGTGAGTATTGCTACACTTTCCATAAAGTTTTTTGATTTTTCGTTTTGAAACTTAAACTTTCTCTTTTTTACTTTGCTTTTTGTGCATAGACAATTACCGCCATGATCATGATCTCATTAACTTCATCCCTTTGCCTCCCTTTATCCTGCTCAATTCGCGTCGCATTAGCCACACAATAATGCAACCACTAGGTTTGCCCTTGCAAACTTCTCTGTTAATGATCAAGGTCTCGACCACCCCATAGTCACCCTGTCTCTTTCCTTTCATCTTCGGTTAGCTCAGGTTAGCTTACCTGTATTCGTACAGCGCTGAATTAAAATAATATTGAAATATGTAGTTGTTATCATTATTTTTGCCTTTCAATATTCTTTGTTTGTTGGGCGTTTGTTTCAAGGGCGTCTTGTTTTTTGTCTAATAATGCCATAAAACTTAATTTGGTAATTAAAAATATTATTTAAAGAATTAAAATGCACTTCCATTTTGTATTGGAGAGTGTCTATACCCACGTCTCGACCCACCCTCTTCTCCCCGTTCAAAACGCATTCGTCATGCGCCGATCGATAATGCACCCCCTCTGCTCCATCGAAGGCTCTGATGTATCCTTCTCCCAATCCTCTTACTTCCAGCTCAACCTCCCTTCTACTTACCTCATATCAAGCACTTTCCATATTTATTATTAGTCTCCACTCCACTTGCCCACTGCATTTGTCATCAGTTTTGTTCTTTCCAGGTTCATTTCTAAGCCAACTTGTTCACTTTCTAGTTTTAGTGATTTAATCATTTGTTCAAGTTATAATATTATATTATATATATTATTCTCAGAATCCAGCGCACATGAAAAAGGAAAAAGTGGTAATAATAAAACCTGTGTCCATGGCAAAGACCGTGAGTATTACTATATTTTTCATAACGTTTTTGATTTGTCGTTTTGAAACTTAAACTTTCTCTTTATTACTTTGTTTTTTGTGCATAGACAATTACCGTCATGCTCATGATCTCATTAACTTCATCCCTTTGCCTCCCTTTATCCTGCTCAATTCGCATCGCATTAGCCACACAATAATGCAACCACTAGGTTTGGCCTTGCAAATACCTCTCTCCATGATTAAGGCCGCACCATCACTCCATACCCACCCTGTCTCTTTCCCTTCATCTATGCTGTCTTCGTTTGTCTACAGCGCTGATTGAAATATTTAGTATTGAAATTAAGTATTGAAATCGTTGTTATCATTATGTTTGCCTTTGAAACTCTTGAGCCCTGAACATTAATTTGATAATTATAATTATTACTTATGTAATTAAAATGTACTTCCATTTTGTATTGTAGAGTGTCTACTCTACACCCACGTTTCAACCCACCCTCCTCTCCCTGGTCGAAACGCATTTGGCATGCGCCGATCGATAATGCACCCCCCACGGCTCTATCGAAAGCTCTAGATTTAGGACTTCGGTTTGAGCGTAGTTTCGCATTTAAACAGTTTCGCGGGAACAATATACATTTGTTTAAGAATACTTTAAAATTGAATGAAATCGCTTCATCGCTAAGTGCCATAAGTACACTGTACATTGTACAATCCGTTATGTTTAAGTGTTTTAACTGATCATATTTTAATCTTAAAACTGTTATATTTTTGTTTTAAAATATTTTATATCTTCTCTATTATTTAGTCTTCGCAACAAATCTTTATATTTTTTATTATAGTACATAAGTTGTCTTAATCTTATGTGCACATATCTCGAAACTTCATAGGAAGTTTAGATGTTAGTCATATCATGTCATGGACCACACCTGAAGGCATTTTCTCATCCAAGAGCTTTATGTCCATGACTTGTAAAGGAAGCATTTTTATTATTTTACATTCTTAAAATTTATTCATCTATTTTATTGACCAACCCTAATTCCCTCCCCCCAACTCCTCTGTAGCTCCTTTGTTCCCCCTTCTCCAGAAAGCTCCCAGGTCGTCTGTACATGCGCACTAGTTCTAGACTTCCCCTCCCCAAATTCCCACTACCCCTGACCGAAGCGCATCTTTCATGCGCCGATCGATAGTGCACCCGCCCAGGTTTCCCTTACCGAAGGACATTCCGGGCCGTTAGTATCACAAGAGTCGATTGATGTTGTCGATTTTATAAAGCGATAAGTATTATAGTATCGGATAATGGTGTATACTTTGATGGGCAGTCCGTAAGTGTTTAACGCCATCTGTTGCTTAAGCTTACACTTATAAGCATAATTTCCACAGAGTTGGTAGGTCTTTGAATTGTATTCAGATTTTGTGTTTTTTTTTTATATATACTTAAGTTTGGTTTTTTATTATAATAGCTTTATGTCAATAACTTGCAAAAAAGCATTTTAATTGATTATTATTACTCTTCGAATTTTCTCATTTTCTTCTACTTTGCTTAAGATTAGAACTCGTCTGACCGCACCCAATCCTGGATGTAGGCTTTATAATAAAGCAGCATCCTTGGCCCCTTCCTCCAAAAAGCTCCCAGGTCATCTGTACATGCGCACAAGTTCTAGATTTCCCCACTCCCAATCTCCACCTATCAAGACCAAAACGTATTTGACATGCGCCGATCGATAATGCACACAGGACATCCCCGGCCATTAGTATCTGTTGAAATAGTGTTTGTAAAGTTGCTTATAATGTGAAAAATAGTATGTGTATACTTTGCCGGGCAATCCTTGATTAATATCTAAAGGACTTGTTGCTTCATAGCGGAACCTGTTGCTTTATTACTTCTTAAACTTGATTGTAACCCATTAATGACCCGTTGCAGGGTCGGGTCTCCTCTCACAATGAGAAGGTTGTGGGTAGTAGTGGGTAGACTTTCGCATTCTTCCGCGACCCCTAGCCCAAATGTATTTCAAATGCGCCCATCGATAATGCTGATCGATAAACTCTTTACCACTGTATAAAAATTCTCTTGTCAGTTGACAATTTCTCTCGATCATAGGCTTTAACAGGGAACATAAATTACCAGTGTTTATCATCAATGCGTTATGCGATAAGTCAGTCGACCTATCACCTAGGCTACCATCTGCGCAGTTACACGGGCGTGCCAACAACTAATTTGATACGTAAAAATAACAGTACTTCATGTTATTATTAATACTTTGTAATTTTTACCATATTAATTGATGACTTGTGGAAAATGGCTGGCCCGATTTGGGTGAAACTTTGTACATAGATAGCTCATTTACTATATTAACATGTACCTTTTACAAATTTTGGACCAAATTCTAAACTTTAACTAGTCTTCCTGGACGAAGTCACGGACAACTGGACAGTTTATAATTTTTTTACAGTGATAGCATAGTATAATAATATTTATAGTGTTGTGGTTATAGTTTTGTTTACTCGGACAAAATGGTTTTACCTGCGCCTATCAATGCGTTATGCGATAAGTCGGCCGACCTAGACTATCATTTACGCAGTTACGCTGGCGTGCCTACGACGGATTTAATACGTAAATACACTAAATGCGTATTATGTAATTTAGGTTTTAACCATATTAAATGACCATTTTTTGGGGATATAAAAAATTTAAATGTAACTAATATGTTTGTTTATTATAAAAATGATTAATTCAAATTGATCAAACTGCAAATCCAAGTGACAGGCTGGTCACATCGCTCAATAACCCGAAAAAAAGCAGAAAACCGTTGGATTCAAAGGGCCAAGTGGCATTGATAAGTGAAGGTGCATGTCCAGTAGTGGGCTACGAAGAGAAGAAAAGAAAGTTGTAAAAATTGATTAATGTATGAGTGTGGGTGAAATTTCGTACACGGATAGTTTATAAACTAAATTTAGTATCAATGAGTTTTTATAAACTAAATTTAGTAGCGATAAGTCGGCTGACCTAAGCTACTAATTTGCGCAGTTACGCTGGCATGCCAACAACGGATTTAATGCGTAATACAAAAATGCGTTCTTCACAAGTCAGTTTTCTTGACACTTGTAAATTTTCTGTTGATAGTAAGTTACGTTAGTAATTATAAAATGATTCGATGGCATTATAAATGCGACCTGCCAAATTCCTTGTATGATCTGGAAAATGAATTGTTTTCGTTTTTTAGAGACATGTTTACAAAATTGCGTTTTAAAATTTGATGGATGTATTGAATAGGATTATTTTTAAACTTCAGTTCTTCAGCGTGAATAAGTCAGTAAGATCTTGTCCTAATTGGAGGACATAACCGACCGACCAGCACAACAAAACTTTAACACAGGGCTCCCAGGTATGAAGCTTCATACCTGAATCCGAATTGAAAATCTCGCTGATTTGCCACAAATGTACGCAACGTCTGTTGTCGTACGAGCAACTTTCCGTGCGATATCGCACTCAAGACACGGGGTAATGCGCATAATATTGTCGGCACTAGATATAGATAAGATCCAAAAGATATCAGAGTCGTTTCGAATTTGAATCTCGTTAAAATTATCTCTATGCCTGCATTGTTTATTTACGCAAAAGAATGTTTGCGTTACACGATTATGATTTCGGACGATGCGAACATATACTTAATTAAGTGATTGTAGGTATAGATAGGTATAGTAGGTAAAACATCACGTTTACTTTTAAGATGTTATCAGGTTATTTGAATGGTAACTCTCGTTATTAATGTTTAGGTTTACTTTCTCTTAAAAATATCTAAGTTTCATTTTAGATTCGATATTTTGTATTAACTAGGTAATCATTATCGTTATACAGGCCATCGGCTATAGATATAATATAACCGCATTAGCTGTCACCGAGTGCATTCAAACGATAAGGTCGCATTATCCAAGGTGGGGAGTATCACAATTCACAATACGCTGTTGCGAAACGTAACCCGGCTTCGCCGTGCGTTCGCCTTTGTAGTTACTAGTTAGTACGTACTGCATTGTATCACTGGCTGTCTGGCTGGTGCATTGTGAACACATTGAGTTTGTTTTACACCGTCGGCGTTTAAACTTTCGTTTTTAAAAAAAGAAGCACGATCGAACGTTGTATCGTTGCCGAGCGCACGGCGTCCGTGCGTCGCCCTCCGTCTCAACTCTCAACTAGCTATGTGTCGCTATGGCTTTTTCAAATAGCGAAACGAAACCGCTATGTGCTCGCGAACAACGTTGTAAAAACTATCTATATTTGAAAACTATCTATTTCCGTAGCGTCAATCAAATATGGCTCTTATACGTATGAAAGCAAGTGCTATAATTGATTGTTTAATACCGTCCGAGAGTTAATACATTTTAGAATGTACGCAGGCAGCAATCGTAAATTTTTATTGCTTTATTGCTGTAAAGACGAATGTAGGTTGTAAATCAATTAGAATTAGGTCTAGTTCTGTTTGCGCTGTTTGATATCGTTGATACGAAGCGCGAAGTACGAATTGCAAAAAGCAAGCAAACTCGGTTCGGTAAGTCGTAGTACTCGTAGTTCACAAAATATACTTTTAATTTAATATAAGTAATTTTATACAGGCGTACTTAAAAGTTCATTGTATATACATTAGACTATGTACATCGTCTCTATTTACATATCATACATTATTTACACGTATGTTCAATATTAGCGGTGATAGCCCAGTGGCTTAGAATTCGACCTCGATTCGAGGGATCCGGGTTCGAATCCCAGTGGCACGCACCAATGACTTTGTAATAAAAGTTATGTGCGATTTATGAAATTAAATATCACCTGCTGTTACGGTGAAGGAAAACATCGTGAGGAAACCTGCATGCCTGAGTTCACAAAAAAAATGTTCTCAAAGGCATGCGAAGTCCACCAACCCGCAGTAGGCCAGCGTGGTGGACTAAGGCCTACATCCCTCTCATTGTGAGAGGAGACCGTCGGGTCTCCTCTCACAATCCTGTAGTGGGTCATTAATGGGTACTGACATGACATGTTCAATATTTACAAATCTGGGTCTTAGGTATTCCCATTCAAAAACATTACACCTTACCGATCGTCTTCGAAAAATTGTTATTTACAACACAAACAATTTATTTACACCTTACTGTTTATTTGTATTTACAGATGTCTATATACACTACGGTCATATTAATAAACATAGACTAAAGCAAGAGTAACTTTAAAATTTGTCGTAATTAAGATTTAATTAAATTCAGAATTAATAAACATGGAGTAACGAAGATGTAAGCTACTTCGAGTCTAATCTCAGAATCAAAGTTAGTCCATGTCGCTACATAGTTTAGAGACCGATTAAGCGTGGACCAGGCGTGCGCGTGCAATGACGACATTGACGTTTACTTGACCGTTGACGCATCACCTTCGTTGTTCTAACTAAACGTCATTCACATTGGTATTTATTTAGAAACTTTTGAAAAACCTATGAAACGAAATAATTATACGAGAAATCAATTTTTTAATTTAACAATTATCAAACTGCGAGGAGCGAAATTGAGCGCTTGAATTGAAAGCTGATCAGTGATAACGTCGTTTGAAGTTGTCAATCCCAAAATATATGTGCTGTCACTGTCATTTTAATGCATGAAGTCATTCACAGACTCAATCGTTTTGCTTTTGAATTTTAAAGGTTGCCATATTTTACTCGTTGAATCCGGACTAAGAAATGTATTGTTATTACGAGGTTACTCCATGTTTATTAATATCATTACAATTACGAAGTTATTACTAAGTTAATCGAGAATTAACTAGTCCAAGTGTAGCTACAGATGATGCTTGGAATAAGCGATTTTTATTAATAAGGGTGTATAGGTACAAAAACCACCTTTTCCAACCGTAAACAAACAAACTTCGGTACGTGAACGCGACGCGAAGAAAATTTATTAAACACTAATTTCAAATTTAAAATTACGTATTAATACCAACGAATTTAAATATCCTAGAAGCAACATTTTTCATATTTTTCAAAAAACGGCGAGAGGTACGTTTAGGACCAAAATAATATCAACTCAAATTTAAATATTCAAAAGTTGACCTTAACGCACAGGTATACGATTTCACTTTAAATGCAGGCGTCCGAGACTTAAGACATTTTAGAATGTACGCAGGCAGCAAGCTCGTAAATTTTTATTGCTTTATTGCTGTAAAGACGAATGTAGGCTGTAAATCTATTGGAATTAGGTCTAGTTCTGTTTGAAAATCATAAAATTGTTTCATTTAGAACAGAGTTAGGAGTCGTCGTCGATGTTATTTTTTTATTTATAATATTGTATTAGAATTAAAAAACAAAATTATTAGTTAAATGCATAACTAACTTAGTTTATCTACCGAAGGAACGATTTATTATTAATTAAACTCATAATGATTATTACTATAGTTTTTTGCCCACTGTTAAGATAAATCAGGCTAAAGGTGGAAACGACTTGTAATTGGCATTACCATATCTACAAATCATTATTCAATTGTAACATTAGCTGTAAATTTTTAAAAGATATATTAAGTAAAATAAAACAAGGTAGGTTAAATTAATGTTATTTAATGAGTATGTACCTTGAAACAAATTCAATTTATTACACAATTGCCGTTTTGATGTGTATTATCTACATCTACATATTTTTATTATTCTTACAGTTCTTTGATTGTTATACAGATATTTTTGTAAAAAGTTGTGCAAATATTGGTTGTTATATTGGACAAAGTAAAAATAAATTACCATAGTAAACTTTAGTACTACGCGACTCCATTACTCTACCAATCCTACTATGTTCCAGCGGGTGCTTAAACCGCCTAAAACCGCTTCAGTCAGTGTATCTACTCTAGTCGGGTGGATTCGTTGGGGCCGCGATCGGCGACCGGCGTTAGCACGCGCTAAATCGCTATTTCGCTTTGTACCACACAGAGACAGCGGACGTTGTGGAAAATAGATAGTTGTGCTTCGCTAAATAACTAGCTACCGTTGGCTCAGCGGATAGATAGTTGTATAACTATCTGCGCTATATAGCCCTCACCTCTACTCTCAACTCTCATTCAGTGTGCGTCGAAGCGGGCTGAAAGACAGACACGAGCCACACACCGGTTCATTAACGTAAGTAAAACAACTATTCCTGTGTGGAAACTCGGATGTAAATTGTGTTCAGTGCTCGCCGGTATCGAACAGTTTCGCGAATAACCGAAGGTGATTTATTTAAGGTTATGAATTGACAGTTACTACGTACTACGTCGCATAATATTGATGCGAGCTGAGCGTACGACGCAGTTGGGCGCTCGTTTCGCCGGCTTTTGTTGCTAACCGAGGAACAGTGGTACTAACTGCGTATTTGATACAATGTTACATACAATAACATTGTTGCAATATTTTGTTGCTATACGCAAATTTTGTATATCTGGGGGATTACTACAAACTCTTAAATCTATCATAAAGCAATGATGATTTTGTTTTAATTTAAAACATGATGTTTTATTTTAATTGCTGATCATGAAACATGTGTTGCCGATGTTGCGTAGACCGTATAGACCTGGGGGGTTACTACAAACTTCTAAAACCATCATAACCATCATTTAGGTGTTTGTAGTAACCCCCCTGACCGTATTTACCGCGGCTGTTGGTGATACTGATGTTATTGCGTATAATTTTCGAATGATCTTATCGATTGTGGTTCGATAAGTATCTCTTTAATCAATTAATAGTTCCTTCACTTATTACGGTAAAACATTAATTAATTAATACCTACCTATATATTAAATAATTTAAACTTATTAAACAGCTGCATTGAATTGCACGGACATTGTTATTATCACATTAAACTCAAAATGTACTATAAGGCAAATTGTAATCCTATACAATTTATGGACAGTGTTAAAATATTGGGTCTTAAAATATCTAGTGCTTATCGTACCTATATTTTAAAGACTAACGCGTAGTTTTTAAGCAACAGGCTAATCAGTTTCCTGCCTCATTAAAACAGTTCTATAAATATACCTACTTTTATTTTGGAATTCCGACCTAGTGGTTGTAAAAATTGTAAAAAAAAACCTATTTGGGTGAATATTTCTTTCTATATTTATATCTCTCGTAATTAGATTACCATAAGACTGTGTAATATGTAGTAAAGAAATACATTATTCATAGGTATTACATTTATTCAGTGAACGTGAAAAGCTAATTGACCGATACTTAAAATAGTATGGCACTATTGTTTTGAATAAAAAATATAATTTTATTTATTTAACATTTTTATACATTATAAAAAAAATACAAGAGACATTGGCACCTACGCAGGTTCTCCTTATTTCAAATTGAAATTTCATCCACCAGACTTATTGCATACTAGACTGTGCGCACAGCTTTGCCCGCGTGGATTTTTACTTGGTGCAAAGAAGGGTAAAAAGTTTTTGAAATCGATCCAGTAGTTCCTGAGATTAGCGCGTTCAAACAAACAAACAACCTCTTGAGCTTTATAATATTAATAAGTATAGATTAGTATAGATACGCAAAAAATATGTTAAGCATTTGCTATTTTTATTTCAATAATAAAATTAGGTTAAGATTTAAAATGCATGATAAAAAAGTTATTTTCCGTGTGACTTTTTATTTTGTACCTAAGTACTAGCTTACCCGACACTTCGTTCTGCCAAAATAAAGAAATTTCTCCTTCCACGCATTTCTCACCGTATAAACCTTCTTTGGAATTATACGAACTACCACAGATTTATTAACTAAAGGTTATGAATTATTTTAAATTTATAAATCTGTGCGAACTACCAAAACTAAAATGAACTTAATCGGTCCAGCGATTCTCGAGTTTTAGCGAGATTAACGAAAAAAGTTATACTTATTCCGTTAAAATTTATATTCCGTATTTTTATTTTTATTACTTTGCAACAATGGAAATACAAATAAGTGACAATATATTTCCGCAAAGTAACGGCTAATAACAATAAATTAATTACTTATTTAAGATAAGACTAGCTGACCCCGCAAACGATGTTTTGCCATATATGTATATGTAAGTTATCGAGCGGGATGATAATTATTAAATTACTAAAATGACTATTAAAATATAGGGGTTGGTGGTAGAAGGGTGAAAATATAGGGTTGTATGTATTTTTAATGCCACATTATTAAAAATAAAAAATGTCAAAAAATAAAATAAAAATATTAGGGGTGGACAACCCTTATCACTTAGGGGTATGAAAAATAGACGTTAGCCGATTCTCAGACCTACTGAATATGCATATAAAATTTCATAAAGTTCGGTCAAGCCGTTTTGGAGGAGTATGGTTACTAAAACTGACAAGAATTTTATATAATATAAGATTTAATAATAATTAATCTTAAATGCAACCAATAAGTTTATACATTAAAAACGTACACAACCAGAGACGATACCTTCAAAACAAGGGCCTTACGAAACGATGCGTGTGCGCATGCGCAGTGTAGCGAGAACCGTATGACGTCATCAGACTTTCACGGAATGACATTGATGATGCCTCAAGAGGAATTCATAGCCCTTTGATGACATGTCTGTAACCCATTAGGGATCCACTGCAGGTTCTGGGCTCCTCTCACAATGAGAAGGACGTAGATCTTAGTCCACTAGGTAGGGTATTTGGTAGAATGAGTGTTTCGTCTTAGCCTACGAAGGCAATTAATTTAATGTTTAATGTATGTTCTCGGAGATTATAATGATATTAAGTATTCAACATTTTTATGTTTAAGCTCGTTCATTGCTGTGTTTTTTGTCTAAGTTTCATTATAATAATACATTATGATGTGTTGATGTTGGCATGCAATCTTTACTGTTTTGAATATAAGGTTGAAAATTCATTTCAATTAGTGACGATTTAACACCGTTCCATTATAAAGCACATCGTTAATCCTTGCTAGTATGAATTTTGGGCTATTTTTAATTTGTTTTTTGCCGCATAGGTTTTTTGCCTACTGAGGTCTGTAACAGTTTTATCTAAAATGACGCATCAGTCCGTAATGTAGTTTACCATTATGAATGTAGGAGTTGCTTCTAAAATTGTGTAAATGTTTTATTAAATATTTTATATCATTATCCGATGCCATATGCGTTCAATCGCTTTTGTCGTTACAATAAAGATGAAGATTATTTATTTATTCACTAGCTTTCGCCCACGACTGTGGTCCCTGTGGCGTGGATCGAATAATTTTGCCCAGAGAGGGTTAAAAAGTATCCTATAAGTATGTTAAACCAGGATGTAAACCATTTGTGTGTCAAATTTCAATCAAATCCGTTCAACCGTGAAAGAGTAACTCGAAGCGCCCTGGTGTCTTAACCACAGCGTCACTTGGGTCGTCAGATATAGTAAAATACAGGAAAACCCAGTAGCAACGTAAAAAGATAACACTTAAACAATAAAATACTATTTATGAGCTCGTAAATACTGCGTTCAGAACAAACAGTCGGCCGTGAGACGATGTCAACGATCTGCTAATTGCGATATTAGTCAATGTGTCAATACGACATTGTCCGTGGACGTCTGGTATCGGAATAGAATGATATTTAATCAATTTTGCTGCCCTCAAGTCATACCCTTAAGGATCTTATATATAAATTCTCATGTCACAGTTTTAGATACCATACTCCTCCAAAACGGCTTGACCGATTTTTATGAAATTTTATATGAATTCGGTAGGTCTGAGACTCAGCTACTGTCTATTTTTCATACCCCTTTTCTTTTATTTTTCAATAATGTGGCATCAAAAATACATACAACCCTAAATTTTCGCCCTTCTATCACCAACCCCTATATTTTAATAGTCGATTTTTAACGCTCAATAACCTATACGGCAAAACAACGTTTGCGGGGTCAGCTAGTATTATTATATTATGATCTAGTAGTATCAAATGAATTCGGACGTGGTGGTCATTTGCGATTTGGCAGTCGTCACTCATCGTGCGTCGGTCGCGCTCTGTCGATCTGTATTTAGAACGTTTCGCTTCCATTGACTGATGGCTTTTGTCGTTTTTTTAATGAGTCATTTTCACCGCAATTTTAGTGTGGATTCGACCCATTAATGAGCCACTACAGGGTCGGGTCTCCTCTCGCAATGAGAGAGGTGTCGGCCTTAGTCCACCACGCTGGCCTACTGCGGTGGTGGAGTTCACATACTTTTGAGAATTTTTTTTTTGTGAACTCTCAGGCACGCAGGTTTCCTCACGATGTTTTCCTTCACCGTAACAGCACGTGATATTTATTTTTATAAAGCGCACATAACTTTTCTACAAAGTCATTAGCGCGTGCCACTGGGATTCGAACTCGGACTCCTCGGTTCGAGGTCGAATTCAAAGCCACAGGGCTATCACCGCTTAACTCTTATCACTTGGTACTCTACTACTTTAGTATTTGGTACTGAGACGTAATTCAAAGGGCCTTATCTCCTTGTCACCAGGACACCCTGGTCGGCGGCGCGTACGGTTCGACGGGCGCGTCCGGGGCGGAGGGCGCCGAGCGGCGGGAGGGCGGCAAGCGTGGGCGGAGGCCCGGCAGGAAGGCGCAGCTCGACAAACAGGACATGAAGGCGAAGCTGGGTATGTGCAGTGCGACCAGGCTGAGAGTCAACGCCCCTCGGAAGCCTTAAGTCTTTGCAATCTCATTTAAAACGCACATATAAATCCTGCATGTTCAGTTTTCCACAATAATTTCAAATACATTCTTTATACCTAATATTTTGAAAGGCATTTGACGTCCACCAGCTCGCCCAGCGTGGTGCACTAAGGCCTACATCCTTCTCTTTCTTATTTTGAGAGGAGATCCGACCCTGCATTACGTCAGTATTGGATTACAAAAGAGAAAATGTTCGGTATCAGTTCCCTTTGAATCCGACGTCGCGTCGATCAGTATTTAATTTGAAAATGGAACAGTTTATATGTATATAGCAACGGGTCCGTTATAAAATATAAGCGGACGTTTTCAGAGCGTAGCAGGCAGTCGGCCCGCGAGTGCCGCGCGAGGAAGAAGCTCCGGTACCAGTACCTGGAGGAGCTGGTCGCGGACCGCGAGCGCGCTGTGCTGGCGCTGAGGAAAGAACTGGACAAGGTGAGAAGAGGCTTGTGTCCTACGAGTCAATTGAGATACTTTTCATGAACTGTCATAAACATATAACCCTTCATACATTTTGTAAGGCGAACGCAAGGAATGACGTCATCGTTTTTTCGAGTCAACTGACTAATGTTGTATTGTTCTCTAAGCCCCGGCCGTATCAGTTAGTAAGGTAATGGAAACTTAAAACTGGCGTTAATAACTACGCGTCTTTCTGTTTAAACCCAAACGTAGGTAGATGGCGCTTACTACAGTGAAACGATTTTTGCCTAACTATAAAATGAAAAAGAATTAATACTTAGTTAAAAAGAACTTAAAAACGCGATTTTATAAAATCCAAACTTAAAAAATAAAAAAGAATAGTGTATAAAGAAAAAAATTATTGCGTTGTAATAAAGTGTTGGGTGCTTGTTTAGACATATTGAAAGGTGGGCTAGATTTTCAGACAGTCGTGAATGCTAAAAAGCTAAAAAGCTAGCAGAATTTCACTTTGGTTCATTATGTAGATGGGCTAACTTTATTTAGGTCTATGTGGATGATAGATAGATTTGCTTGTTAAAGTGCCATCATTGCCATTATACCAGTGAAGGTTGGCTGGTTTATTGAGCCCTATATTATCCGATAAAGCTTCTCGGAACACATCGGGTGCTCTTATTATACCACTGGTGGAGGTTCTTGAGCCAGAACATATTGCTTCTCTGGATACTGCTTTTCCCTAATATTAATAATATTTTTCCAAACGTTTCTCAGTTGTAAAAATAACAGTTGTAACCCAAGATCCGTTTATTTTACATAAACAACCCTAATAATAACACAAAAATACCAATGTAAATGTAGACTACGAAACAGAACAAAAACAAATACACTCCAAAGGAGAAATTCCTAATAGTAAAAAGAAAATACATCGCGGTTCAGCTGTTTTATTTACAAACTCACGAGACCGGAGTTCTGTGCGATTACGCAGCCGTCGCGGTTGCGATTTCGCTCGCAGACTTTGCGGGCGACAATCGCAAGACGGGCGGTTGCAGGACGGGAGGACAGCGATCACTTGAATTTCAGGCAGCCGACCGATCGCCCCGTGGACCGATGCGAACCACCGAAACTGAGGACCACCGCGGCCCGTGCGATTCGACTACAACTTGCGAGGAATCTACTACTACTTCCCCGGATTCCAATACAACTTGCCAGGCATCTGCTATTTCTTCCCCGCATCCTATTACAACTTGCCAGGAATCTGCTACTACTTCTCGGAGTCTAATCCAACTTGCCCGTGCCGCGATGGCGGACAGTGTTTAAAACCGAAAGGCGCGTCCAGAACGGGTATCAATGCATCGTGAGTTCTTAGCGTTACAGATTAAAAAATATATACTTATTAGGTATTTTTCCTTTGTGTTTATTTGTTTTTGTTCTGTTTCGTAGCTAGGTACATTTATGTATGTTAGTATTTTTGTGTGTATTGCGTGCGATTTATCTTTTAGCATTCTGAATTTCATAATAAATAATTAATTTTCGTTGATAAACAAATGTGTCAAGTATTCGTTGTCTATTGTGACTTTCAGTTTTACGAGTGGACTAAGGTGCTGGACCAGGGCCGCATGCCGGAGAATTTGGACGTAATGATGGAAGAGATCGGCTCGGTGAAGGCGGAGGACGCGGCCTTCTGAGCGCCCTCGCCCTCGCCCTCCCCGCTGTCCCTGGAGGTAACACTGCTGCTTCAGGCATAATATGTTCGCCTAGTACCTAGTGTTCCCCCTATTTCTCTACTATACAGCTCTATCCCAACCTTCTTCAAGAAACCTACAGTTTTCTACGAGTTTTTCTACGCCAAATTATACTGATTCTTCGGTTCGGATGAGAAGGGAAACCTTTTTGTAAACCCGATAAGTTGCTATAAGCTCTACAGTTTTTTATAAGTATTTTCCTGTCTATTGAGTCCTATTTGCTTGGGGCAAAATTATTATGCCTGAATTAGAGGCTATTTTTGGAAATGTATTCAAAATTTTGTACCTTTTCTCTAATACACTCGATAGTGTGAACTTTTTGTACTATTGTATTTACCATTATAAAGTTAGGTTTGTTCTTAGATTAGGAACCCAAAAACGAATTATGTTTAACATGTTACACATATTTTAATACTTATTTTGTAATGTTTTGTTTTAAAGATGTATTTTTAAGTTTTATTAAGAATGTAAGCGTTACCTTACTAGGACACGTCTTTGAAATGCATCGTTGTAAGCTTAAAAGTAGGAAAGGTCCGGACTGTAATTATTTTTGGACTCGTATAACTATATACTTATAAATTTTTTACATATGATTCTGTTATTTTCGTAAGACGTTTAAAATAACTTATTTTTATATTTCTAATTTTATCGTTATTTAATCCTTTGAGGATGGTATACACGTGTGACATTTTTATTTGACATCGTACAACGCTTGTGGGATGTTATGTTGTTGTTTTCGAAAGTTTTGATGTGACGCTTTAGTAGTGACAAAAAGAGAAAAAATACCAAAAAAAATTTCTTCTCTCTTCACTAGTACTTCTATTAGATTCTTTGAAATGTCTGTGTAGATTCTAACAAGAACGGCAGGAACGTTTTGTTTGAACATTTGTATGATATAGTGAAAGGAACGGATATATCGGCCTGGAAGTAAAGGAATTTCGTGTTGAGATTTCAAAGCATACATTTGATAGACAATTTTTTTGTAATTTTTGTTACAGTCAATACAAGCATCAGCATGAGAAATATTTTTTTATGATTTTAGGGTATATTTTTGTATACTACATTATGCAACTCAGGTCGAACAGATATCTAATCTATTTTATTCTTGTTAAAACGTCTAAACAACACCCAGTCCAAATAAAAGACGTTTTAAATTTTCTATTATTCTTGTTTGTTCGTCTATACTTCTTCTTAATTCTTGTCACTTTTATTCGTTTCTTTTTCTTTCTTTATTCGATCACTTTTATTCACTATTATTTGTTTCACTGTATTTTTAAACTTTAATAAAATAATTTTAACATTAATTAATTAACCGCGTTGAATGTTTTCTTCTTTTACTTTTTAAAAATCAGTTGGTCTAAATTTTGTTTAATATGGTTCTAATTCATTATTTTATCTATTTTAATTATTTCTTAATGTTCGTTATTAAACATTAAATTAATGTATTCATTTGTAACATTTTCTATTCTTGATAACTGTTCAAAATCGCTTGAGTGATTAAATGGTTTTGCATTTGAATACAAAATTATTTGTAAACTTTCAAATCTCAACCCGAAATTTTCCGTTAGAAAAAGAACAAAGTTCGCGCTGGTGTATATAAAAGATATTGCATTAATCATGTTCGCTTCTAATTTAGTATATTTTTACTAGGCCATCTACGAGTATGATGGTGTTCTCGTCAACTGAGTGATAAAACATAGTTTTTTTAACTTGCAACATTGATGTGACATATCCATGCTTATGACTTTTTGGTTGCAACGTTTTCATCTATTCATCTATGTCTTAAAACACTTCGCTCTGGTATTATATTTTTCAATAATTATAATTATTATAAGCTCGACAGTCATAACATGCGTAAGTCACACAAAGTTAGCGTAGTAATAGAAATTCTTTTAAATAGTATACTGTAGGTCATGACCTATAAAATATGATATTAAGTTTAGTTTGTTATTGATTTTGTTACTTTAATTTCATGAAAGTTCTGTGATGTTATTATTAAATTCGTATTTTTAAGTTTTAATTTTTTTATTGTATGGTATTGTTTATTTAAAAATTAAACAGGCACAATATTATGTGTATATATTTTAGGTCTGGAGCCGACAATAAACAATTTACTTCAATAATATTTTCAAGTTATATTTGTTTTAAGCACGTTGTACAATAATACCGCGGTTATAAGGCATGTGAAGTATTTTTTTATCTTTGCGTTATTTCTTTCACTTAACATCAATATCAAAAACCATACAAAAATGTTATTTTTTTAAACTTTGGTGTATTAAAATCTATTTAAGTAGGTACGCAGTTAAGATAAAGATGTACATATATCTATAGAATATCCTTGTGGTAAGATATGTAAATAATGCCAATAAAAATACAAATCGCACACAATTCATGCCAAGTAAGGGTAGTTGGATAAATGAAAAATGTTAGTTGTATCATATAGTACTAACAATAATTAAACAGGTACGTAGGCTAGGTACGTAGATGTAGGTATTTGGAGGGTCAAAGTGACGCAGGAGCAAGATCTCACGCTTTTTGAAAATACAGAGACACAACACCTTGAAAAATGGTGTTGTAAATATATGTTCTTCGTATCGTTTTAGTATTCGCTTAAGGCCCTGTTGTTATTGACTGACATAATAGGCATGATGACTAATTTTCAAAAACTCTTCTATGATATTCAGAAGTTTCTATTGTGTCTAAAATTTATCATATTTTTGTAGAAAATTGAGGTTTTTGTGCAATAAAAGTACATTTAAATTTTAAGTTTCAAATTCATTCCAAAACGCTCGCCCGTGTCATGGCGTCTGTCATTGCGCCACGGCTCAGTAAAAAATGCCAGATCGCGTATGCTTACGAAAAAAATCACGTTTACTAAGTCGTGACGTAATTTGACGTAATTCGATCTGATGGGTGTTTAAGCTGTCATGGCGGATTGTTGTATTTTTAGATTTATTTTAACAAATAAATTATTAATCTCGACATTAATAAGAGAATAAATACATGTTTCAAAATCTTTGAATCCTATTTCATTAGATCAGATAAATATTTTGGCGATACCTGATTAATGTCATCATGCCTATTGACCGAAACCAACCAACTCGACAAAATTTAGACAAGGCTCTATGGAGCTGTCCTTATTGAATTTAGTGTTGATGAGGATTCCTCTTCCTCTTAATGAGGAAGTTACGCATTTGGTACTTTCACATCCTCTTCTGCTTCCTCTGAGGGAAAGTTGAAAAATTCCTCATCCTTTTCCGCTTTCTCTTAAATTAAGAGGAATTTATGAGGAATTTTGTGTGTCCATAGTTAACACGTCAAAGGAAATCACTAGGATTCCCTAGCCAGCCTATTTATTTATTCATATTGTTTTAACTCTTTTTCCCTTACTCAAAGCGTTCCTCTTTCTCATCCTCTTCCTCATGAATATATCCTCGTCCTCTTTGTGCTTGATACTTCCTCTTCCTCTTCCTCATCAACCCCAATTGAAATACTGACATACCTACGTCGTACGAACATCTTTTGCGAGCGATATAACAATTATGTACGGGGTCAGAGTTGATTTTTCTGCTTTATGTCCTTTAGATCATGCATATTTGGTGTTAAGCGCTGTAATAACCATTATTTTTTTTTAACAGAGCATACTTCCTATGCTCGTTTTAGGGTAAAGTTTTATTTTATTCTGGGGTACGTTTAGTCTTCTAAAATGTCTTAAGTACTATTGTTGTTGCTGTTACTAAATATTTTTTATATTTATTTTATTTATCGATATTTGTTTTAATTATTGCCGCTGACATTTAATTCCTATTCAATTAATAATTATTACGTTTTTGTTTATTATTTATGATGTTAATTATTGAGTATTGATTATAATGATCGCTCAGATTGGTCATTATTCGTTTTCAGACATTTTAATTATTATCGTTTCGTTGCGGATTCAATTTGCAGTTTGTTGTACTTTTGAATTTCTAAAATTCTACACTTTTGCCCTCCTGTTACAAACTAATGTTATTACAATAAGGTCAAGTGAAATGAACTGTACATATAACGCTAAAGATAATCCTTGTTAGGGCACCAATAAAAGTAGTATGATAGAGAAAAGGAAGTTAATTAGTTAATGTAAAAAATATTTAAAGGCCAGTATGCGTCTTCCATGTACATAAATATGTATATATTTTTAATTGAGCTTTATATATTTTATGTGTTAGTTCGTTTGTATTATCAACTTGGATTTTCATTCATTCTAGATAATATTTTAGTAGGCTAAAGTTTCAGCTAAATTATTGATAGGTGACTTTAATTTAAATTTATGTTCCCATTATGTTTTTTGTAGGATTGGAGAATTGAAGGTAGGTTTGGTCGAATAGTTGGTTAAATACAGCTTTTATGTGCTCTTCGTTTCTCATAGAATATACTATATTATAGTATGTAGTATCTATAGGTTTAAATATTCCGGTTTCGACAATGATTTAGCTTGTGTTTTCATGCCATGTAAAATGATTATTATTTGCCTCACGAGTGGCCAAAGTATTTAATTTAATACTTTGTTTGAGTTGCACTGTACTTCCTACGTTCAATTATTAGTTTTTAATTTGTTTTTCGTAACTATTTTTATAATTTTCAACGTGGATAATAGTCGTTGTGTTAGGTGTCGCTTGTTATAATAATACTATATAATGTTATGTTAGAGTTAAATCTTTATTTTATGAGTTATTCGTCGGCAATCCGCCTTAGGTTATTTTATTAGTGTAGGTTTTGTGTGTTTTAATTATTTTTGCATTTTGACAGCGAATATGTATTTAATGTTTTTATATTCTATAAAACGCACACGTGGTAGATAGATGGGCAGTAGGTACTGAGCAATGGAAATTTTTAGGCGTGATGAAGTGAATGGGAGGGATTTTGAATGATTAATTTAGGGGTTGAGAAGTGTTTTTTAATATTATTTTTTAGTTTTGTACTGTATTTAGTTTAAAGTATTATTTATAAATTGAACTCTATAATTATATTTCCATAACAATTATACGTCTTAATCGAATTAATACATCATTTTCAAATAATAAAGAAAGATTAACAATTCACAAAAATAGGAAAGGTAACAAGTTAACATCGGGGCAGTAATAAGGAAGTGTTTAGATCAAAAAATATGATGCGATTGAGTGGTGAGACAAGGGTTCAGAAGTAAAAACGAACCCTCCTGTTCTACCACTAAAAATGAAACATAGAGAGAATTCGGCTAAGGAAATATAAGGAAAAATAGGAAATATTCCAATACCTCTCGTAGGACCAGTGTTCTGGGTCTTGCAGTAATTTCAAAACTATAGTATATAGTATATGCGAATATAACATTATTACTATAATAATGCTAGTAGGTAATGTTCTTGATAATAATAGCAATAGCATGTAAGTTAAGGAATCTTGACATCGTATATATAAATATGTATTTGATCAGATACCATAAAATGCCATTTAAATTAGATTTCTGTATATTAGGATTATTCTTATGAGTATTTTAATTGAGTATATAATATCTACATAGAGGTGTGTTTTGGCTGTATATTTTAAGTGTTAAGAATTATATTATCTATGTTAACTAAAATCTCTGTATTTTGTAGAAATATTTCTATACTTTATGCACGATGAGAAACGCTTCGGTTCAAGGTTTTTAACACCAGTTTTAGTGCTTATGATGCTTTTTAACTTAATTTCAGAAAAAAATAGTTATATTTTTTCTTATTAAGGCATTCGGTGTGCATTTTTAACCACACCGTAGATAACGTTTTTTGAAAATTTGCAAGATGCTTAAGCGATATTATGAATTATGTTTCTTTTATACTTACTTCACTTCAGTTTTGCAATTAGGATTTTTTATTGACAGCCAAATTTTTTGTTTATTTATTTTAATAATCTCTTTTTAAAACTTTGTTGAGTGTATAAGAAGGCCATTCATGAATTAAGTCAGACGCTAAGGGGTAGCGGAAGGGGTTCGACGAAGTGACGTCACATTTCAATATCTAATACTATATCTAAGTTTTTAAAAACATTTGGAATACCGAATAACTAATTTAAAAAAACTATCATTGAAAATTAAAGAAAAATATTTCCTACTTTTCATTATGAACTGTGACATGGAGGGATTTTGATGAAAGTGGGCAAGTTTTTGACCGCTGTCGAAAACATGAAATTAGTGTGACGTAATTTATGAACGCATCCTAATACTACTTATATTTTTCGGCGTAGGTCTCAAACACATCAGGTGACATTACTCGCCGTACTTTTGACATTCATATGCACTATAATTGATGCACCTACAGATATGTATACCTTTAATGACCATCTAACTATTGCACTTAACTCAAGGATTTTTTTTTTGTTAAGTTTCTCGCCACTAGATACGGAAACAGTAGATGTATGTACGTATAAGTTATCATTAATCGTAAAGTAGATGTATTACATTGATATAACATCACATTATAATGGTAATTCAAGAAAAAAAAGTTTTTTACGACGTGTGTAAACAAAATATTGCAATAGGATCAAAATACTTAATACAACCTACATAAATCCACCTCAGCTAGTATATAATATAGTATATAATTTAGCGTTTCGCGAGTGCGTTATGTATATATATACAAAAGTGTCTTTGGGCTACTGAAAAATTAAAAACAATGGCTGTATATATCTTTAAGTATATAGTTAAGTGTGTTTAGCTTTTTTAAAAAAATACATAAAACCATCAAAAATAATTTGCATGCGTCTACATTAGCATATTTTAATTGTATAATTATATAAGGTGACGAAATCAATAAGAATAAGGTACATTTCATAATTTATGTTGCCGTTAATATATTTTGGTTTGAATTATTTTTTATCTTTTCTTTAATGTGTTACATGTTTCAATTATATTTTGTATTTATCTGTTTTAATGGGCAAATCTCAGTTAAAAGAAATTTGGGTGTCAGTATATTCCAAAGTTAGGAAGATTCTCGTATATGGGATAAATTCATTAACGACATGAAAATTATACAGGTTGAGTGCCCTGCATTAAAAATAAAATAAAATATGAGATATAAAAATGTTTTTAGCTTTAAAATGTTTATAAGTGGGAAACTACGGAATGATCCATTCATCAGAAACAAATGGCATCACTATAATAATATGCTCTCTAAATTTATTTCTTTTTATAAAAATAGCAAACAAAAATTTCAGGTATTTATGAGACTAAATATGTATTAAAATACAGTCAAAAAGATATGTCACCACTTGATATCATGTGACACATCCTTAAAAATTAAAATATAAATACTTTTACTAGAAATAAAAAAAAATTAAACTAAGTAGACTTTTGATTTAAAGCTGGTGATTGATCGTTTTTGTCTTATATTTGGTTCGAAAAATATGTTTAAACCGTAAAAATTAAGGAAAAATAACGAGTTTCAGATTTGTTTTCTTATATTTTTCTGCTAACCTTTCTAAAATATTTTCCCTAAATTCTTTTTAGTGAAGAATTAAGTTTTAGTGTATTTCATCAAATGCATGTCTAATTGATTTGATCATCACCAAATTTTTTACCGTCAGTGCCTTATCAGAGATTTATTTATTTATATTTTGTCCCAGCGTGCGTGAATCTTCTGTTATCATTATAATATGACCATGTTGATATATCATTTATGATATTATTATGATAATCTCTCTCTGCCACACCAATTTGTGTATGGTTTGCTTAAATCTCAAAAATACTGACACCATCGATTAATTATTAGCATATAATAATTAAAATTCACATCTGAGAATTCTTCAAACGATATTATTATGGTTTGTGTTAATTTGTGATCGAAAAATAAATGCAAAAACCACTACTTGTTTTATGTTGTTTTTTTAACATTCTCAGTTTTACTAACTTACATACCTACTTCGATTCCACCCAATTTTTGGATATATATTTTTTCTTTTTTTTTTCAGATTTTTTTAGTATTTATAAGCATTTTTAAGAGCTACAAATAGTTTTAATTGCAACAATTGTACATATAATTGAAATGGAAAACTAGAACAAGACGCTAACAGTAGGTATACTGATAAAATGCCTACTTATTTTTAACTATAACATAAGGTATTCTTAAATTTAGTATTTAAATATTGAACACGAATGAATAGTATCATAGAAAATCGGCAGTAATAGAATAAATCGTTTGTACATTGAAAATGAAAAGGTCCCTCGTACATAAGATAATAAAGTCTTGCAATGTTTAATTACCTACTTAATTTCTGTATCTAAGGTTTTTTTTTTCATTTAAAATATTTTTGGTTTAATTTAATAAATATCTTTAAGAATATTTAAATAAAAATCATTTGATTAGTTTATTGATGTTCGGGTCCGATCCAGCTATTTCGGGGCTCATATAATAAAAAATTTTTCATTAATATAAAATTTGCCACCTTAAACCATCCTTAAACCACATTTGTCACAGTGATGAAAAAGGAATAATAAATTATTATTTATCTGTTTAGTAATATTTTATATTACTATCTCTTCAATTCACTGTCCAAGAGAATCATAATCTTTCAATTACCGCATAACCTACATTTATTGACGCCAACGCCAATTATATAAATAAAATACGCTTTTTGGGATTTTTCACACTCCTGCAGGCAAATAATGTCGAGCGCTCCCGGTAATATGGTCCCGGCGCCTTCAATTTTACTGCCACTGATTGTCGCCGCCCTGGGCAATTGCCTGGTTTTTTTCCCTAGATCGGGCCTTGTAAACCATCCCGAAAAGCATTTCCCATTAATATCCCATAAATACGAATTAGCAGCTCGAAATTACCCGAAATCACTTAGTGATTATCACTATGGTAGGTCCGAAATTATGGCAATTCTTATTAGGCTTCTTTTTAAAACTTAAATAGTGTATTTAAGTATAATTTAATACTGTATTATTTAAGTATTAAATGCAATATTGGTAACTAGCCCCTTCACCTATTGTTATTTCCTTGATATACTTTTATTTATATGTACAATTATGTTGTTACATTACGTTAATGTTTCAATGTGCCAAAAGTCGATTTAAATGATGCTACATATATGGAAGATAATAAGTATTTGTAATATAATTATTTTTAAGTCATATATCCAGCATATCAGCTTACATTTTAATATAACGTATTATATTGTATTAAATATTGTATGTATGTATATTTTTGCTTTAATTTTTTTTAATTACCTTATTATATTTTAATACGATTTACCTCAAACAACATTTAATTTCTTTATCTTGAACATGCCGAAAAGCCAAAATACCGTCGGCTTATCGGGGTCAGGTCATTTTCGAAAATATCAATTTAATACTTAAAAAGTTATACGTATATAGTATAATTTATTTATTTATGTATAATCACCACTTTTAATAAAATTTAGCATAGGCATACCTATTAAATTTTTATACACTTTTTATTTACATAATTATGTATGTTTTTTTAAATTTAATATAATGTATGTATGTAAAAATATATATTCAATATTGTACTGATACATTGTTTTATGGTAATATACCTGTAAATATAACGTGAATGTGATGGAGTAAATAAGCAGTCAGTTAAATAAAATATTAAGTAGGTAGTTATTAAAGGTAAATTGTCAAGGACTATAAATTCTAATACTTATACAATATAAATTAATATATTGTAGCTGTAGTTCGCTATACAGGTGTTGACGATGATTGAAGGCTATCACACGCATCAAATCCTACGCATAACCCGGACAGTCACCTGTTCAAATCTTCAGTCCTTCATCTAAAGAAAATATTATAACATTTTTGTTTACTTAAACAAAATAAATAACGAGTTTGGTCCATATTTTCCACAACAGGAACTCTAAAAGCCATTTTTAATGTTTTCTAAAGGATTTTTATTTCGAATCTGTCAAGCCACGTGAAAGTGGAAGTCTACTATATTCGTTTATAATTGATTCCTAAAATGTGACGTCATATTTCATTAATAAATTAATTACGTACAGTCAATATTGACTGTTTGCGATGTTGAGATGAGCCTCGTCAACACCCTGTAGAAGTTGATATACATGTTATAGTTTAGTTTAAATAAATAACATTGAATTACGGACTTGCAGCCTAATAGTTTGTAAAACGTCAGATTGGATGCAAAATCTGATGAGTGTGTTAACAAAGTAGACACAAACTATGAGTATGTATCACATGCGACTCATAGGACAGCGAAATGATTAAAATACTACTAAACACTAGTATAATTTATACTTCGAAACTAACTGGGGACCTATTACTATAGTAACAGATGCTTTGACCAGTAATTGACCACCTGACTTATTAAATACTAGTCATCGTACTTTTTGCAACTTGACCAATTTGTGAATTATCCAGATAGACGTGTGCATGTGCCACTAAATGACAAATACCGAGCCCCTCTTTTCAACACGTGTATTATTTGCCAATTACCTATCACCAATCTGGCTTTTATCTCGGTCGTCTTGGTTGAGGGATCCCGATGACGAACATTCAACTAAAATCAAGATCTGTTAATATCCTGACTGATGCTGAAACAAGGTACCTATTGGCGACGACAAATGTAACTAAAATTCGTCGGCTATAACCAGAAATGTTTTCAAATTGACTAATGCTAAGTTAACCTTGTACGAGGCAATATGTGACAGTCATCACGTTATTACAACCTGACTAATAAGTACATTACTGTGACCAACCTGATGTTAATACCATAAAATCTTTTTATTTTATTTAACAACACCTATCAAGGGCGAGTCCTTTGAAATGTAGCATATAATTTACACTGGAATATAACAATACACCTTATCTTCCATAGTTTTATAAGATGTACAAATATTGAGAACTAATTTCGAATGGGACAAATTAGCGATAATTTATGTAAGTCTAGGTTATATTTTGATATAATTTATTTTGTGACATTAGAAAATTCCAATTCTCAAAGTAGTGAGTACCTAATGCAAAAATAGTTATAACCTTACATCATTAACTACGCATCATTTGGTGTTGTTGCAAATGACGGGTCAAACATGCGGACGTCAAGCATTTACCTCATTCACGATTAGTCAGATTTTCTGACACGACATCTTTGCGCTTAATTGACTCAAACTCGTCAATATCGTTTCACGAATCGAACTCCCAAAGAAGAAAATACTCTCAGCTCATTGGTCAATGCGCGCGGCATAGGGATAAGTGAAACAGTAAGCGAATACGTACGTCCATGGCGAATACAGCCATACCAATGGGTGATGAAGGTTACGCGCACTAGCCAATGAGCGCACACAAGAATTTTCTTTGGGAGTACGTTTCGGGGAGTTTGCTGTTCGACGGCATGATTGCAGGACGTCACAGTACGGCATGACATGGTCCGGATTTTTACGGAAATAGAAATTCAGAGCGTTACGTCATGTCACAAGGAATTCACAGACACAATCAAAAGACCGTATATTATGCCAACGCAGAAGAAGTAGAATAGAATATTTATTGTGTAAAGCATTTAGTGAATACAAAGACGAAAAATCCTACCTTCATTTAAATAAATGCTACCTTCACACTCACAGGCTTACATAATTACACATGTCAGTAATATCTACTAAGTTAATAAGTATCAAATTAAGCAGTGAGAGATTTGAATAATGAGTTTAAATTTCTGTTTCTGGTCTGAGTGTGTGTGTGTCTTTTGTGTGTCCATGGTACCCACGACTCGGGGAATCCAAGTGTGGGGCTATGCGTGTGAAGTTTTTATTATTACATTTATAATTTCTTTGGCGTCCACACGTGACTGTGTCGTTCGAATTTGCTAAAACATAAGTATCCTGAACCCCAGTTTGGGATACTTATCCTCCGTACCTCGTTAAATGATGAACTGCTTATCAAACTAACACTAAAATAAATATATTATGTCTTATCTTCCAATTTTGCAGCCTGTCGTATTCGTGTATCTTATTCAAAAATTAAAAAATTAAGTATTTAACATTTTCCGTATATATTTTATTCTGCTTTTCGTTTTAATTCACATTTATCTTCGTTATCTATCTTTGTGTTATTGAATACTTCAGCATCAGTTACGCTATTTTCTACAACTTACGTTTGTCTTTCTTCGCCATCTAACTCTGTTGTGTTATCTATATTATTAAAATATGTTTCCTTATTTGATATGTCATAAAAAGCAGAAGTATTAAATGTGGAATTTTCTAATGTTACTACTAGTTTTAATGTAGTTAAGGGTAAGGTTGTAAACGATGAAGGGCAATTATACATATAGAGACTCTGAAGTTTACATTAGTCTTAAATAGATTGTAGTAGTAGACTTAAGTACCTATATAAGGACTAGTCATAATTAAATAGAAACTTATCTATTTTTGATACAATTCATCAGACCAGAATAATGTATTAAGCATGATGACGATCCCCTTTTTCTTCTACCAATATCCTTTTCAGTTACTATGTTAGTTATCTACTTGTTTTCACTTTTTCATAATTATTTGTTCAAACCTAAAGTGAGAACTTCATTTGGGCATATTTGTGGATCGTGTACGGCTTGCTTTAGATCAGTGATGAGGTGGCAGGCGAGTGGGTGGGTAGGGAAGCAATAGACCATCAGTTGCTGACAACAAGGGGTGAGCCGAAGATCAGGCTCAAAGCGCCTCCAGGACCTGGTAGCACTATCTAGCTAGAGTCTAGCAGGGTACCTCTGGTGGTATGGTTATACTGACAGTATGTTTACAATTTTTTTATACCAAACGTCGTTTTGATTTACTTGTATTATTATAGTAGTCGGCACGAGTCGTGAGCACAATCTTTATTGGTCGGTTTGACGTTGACTGCGCTGTTGGTTCACGCTATTGGTTCGTCAGTCAGTGTACGTTCATTTGGATTTTTGCGGAAATAGAAATCCAGAGCTTTACGTCTGGCCAAAAGGAATTCACAGTCATAATCAAAAGACCGTTTATTATGCCAATGCAGAAAGAGAATGGAATATTTATTTTGTAAAGCATTTAGTGAATACAAAGAAAAATTTTAGACCCCACGTCATTTTGATTTAGGTAGGTACTTGTATTATCATAGTAGTCGGCACGAGTCGTGAGCACAATCTTTATTGGTCGGTTTGACGTTGACTGCGCTGTTGGTTCACGCTATTGGTTCGTCAGTCAGTGTACGTTCATTTGGATTTTTGCGGAAATAGAAATCCAGAGCGTTACGTCTGGCCCAAAGGAATTCACAGTCATAATCAAAAGACCGTTTATTATGCCAATGCAGAAGTAGAATGGAATATTTATTTTGTAAAGCATTTAGTGAATACAAAGAAAAATTTTAGACCCCACGTCATTTTGATTTAGGTAGGTACTTGTATTATCATAGTAGTCAGCACGAGTCGTGAACACAATATTTATTATTGGTCGGTTTGACGTTGACTGCGCTGTTGGTTCACGCTATTGGTATGTCAGTCAGTGTACGTTGGTTTGGATTTTCACGGAAATAGAAATCCAGAGCGTTACGTCTGGCCAAAAGGAATTCACAGTCACAATCAAAAGACCGCCAATGCAGAAGAAGTAAGAATATTTATTATGTAAAGCATTTAGTGAATACAAAGATTTTTTTATACCCAACGTCGTTTTGATTTACTTATATTATTATAGTAGTCGGTACGAGTCGTGAGCACAATCTTTAGTGGTCGGTTTGACGTTGACTGCGCTGTTGGTTCACGCTATTGGTTCGTCAGTCAGTGTACGTTCATTTGGATTTTTACGGAAATAGAAATCCAGAGCGTTACGTCTGGCCAAAAGGAATTCACAGTCATAATCAAAAGACCGTTTATTATGCCAATGCAGAAGTAGAATGGAATATTTATTTTGTAAAGCATTTAGTGAATACAAAGAAAAATTTTAGACCCCACGTCATTTTGATTTAGGTAGGTACTTGTATTATCATAGTAGTCAGCACGAGTCGTGAACACAATATTTATTATTGGTCGGTTTGACGTTGACTGCGCTGTTGGTTCACGCTATTGGTATGTCAGTCAGTGTACGTTGGTTTGGATTTTCACGGAAATATAAATCCAGAGCGTTACGTCTGGCCAGAAGGAATTCACAGTCACAATCAAAAGACCGCCAATGCAGAAGAAGTAAGAATATTTATTATGTAAAGCATTTAGTGAATACAAAGATTTTTTTATACCCAACGTCGTTTTGATTTACTTGTATTATTATAGTAGTCGGCACGAGTCGTGAGCACAATCTTTATTGGTCGGTTTGACGTTGACTGCGCTGTTGGTTCACGCTATTGGTTCGTCAGTCAGTGTACGTTCATTTGGATTTTTACGGAAATAGAAATCCAGAGCGTTACGTCTGGCCAAAAGGAATTCACAGTCATAATCAAAAGACCGTTTATTATGCCAATGCAGAAGTAGAATGGAATATTTATTTTGTAAAGCATTTAGTGAATACAAATAAAAATTTATACCCCACGTCATTTTGATTTACTTGTATTATCATAGTAGTCAGCACGAGTCGTGAACACAATCTTTTTTGGTCGATTTGACGTCGACTGCGCTGTTGGTTCACGCGATTGGATCATGCGATTGGCGTCAGTCAGTGTGCGTCGTCTATTGATCTAGCGCGTGTTCTTCGACTCTTAAAACTCTTCATCATCTGTGCTAACGACTCGTGTCGGTTTCTTTTCATCCTAAAAATTTACGTGTAATTCAAAAACGTCTTCCAATAATTGTTTCTTTTGTAACGGTTGCATTCAATTACCAATTGATTCGTCTTATTTTAAAATGTTGCACATATTTCTTCTTGAAGCATTAAGTATGTACCTATTTACATAAAAATCATCATCAAAACTTAATACATTTTGTGGTCTTTTGAAAAGGAAGCAGTAAAGAAATGGGCATTAATATTGTTAATTAGTAGAATATTATATAGAAATAGACGCTGGTCACTGTACTATACAATTTTTAAGATTAGATTTAAGAGCTTTGTACAGAAGGATAGAGGCGAAATGTGATCAATTAAATTATATATAGTTTTAAATGCTGAGCACACTTATACCGACCAGAAAAATAGATAGTAAACCTTCAAAGGCGGCGCCACATTCATCTTCTATATGGCCACACCAATATCTGCCATCTGTAACACTGTCGGTGTCGAGATTTCAGCAGAATGGCGAGGTGCGCATAAACTAAGGCCAAGATTCACGCTATTCCTTAAATTGATTTAAATATTTTCTTAGTTTTAAGGTTAAGGACAATGATGTAAATATAACAAGAGCTATAGGTACTGCGTCAGGTCTCGAAAGTAGATTAATAATATAATTTAATCATAGGTAAGTAGTAGACGTAACGTAGTTGTAAGTATTCTCATATCTGAGATTTTATAGGTTCAACGATTTTGGAAATTAACTGAACGATAATATACATAACACGATATACTCAAGTATTAGGTACGATTGTTTTTCTATTGTTGCTCGATTGTAGGTATGAAATTATAACATAATACAAACCTGCTATCAATTATTCGGTCATCACCGCTCAGTATCGAAGCGAAGCGTCGCGTGTGCATTGCTGCGTCAGTGACGCGAATTTTCGTTCAGATGAAGTTTTCTCAGGAACACAACTAATATCACCGTCACACTCATTTCTGCCGCGGCACAGATATACCTACTACCGTCATGAGTCGTGAGCACAGATTATCAGTGGTAGGGATATTGTATACTTTCGGCCAATGTGCAGCAGCCAAAAAAACGTGCTGGACCAATAGACGACGCACACTGACGAACTGACGTTTGTCGAACCAATCGTGTGCACCGCAACGCAGTCAATGTCAAACCGACCAATGAAAGTTGTGCTCACCACTCGTGACGGCAACTATACGAGCACTTTGGTTCCACCTTAGTCCTCACGGTAGCAACTCATCTGTGACCGGCCTCAGACGAGTCTACTGTGCCGAATGAGGGCGGTCAGAGGTATTTACGGATTGCAGTCATATAACTATGGGCTGTATACCAGTTCATATCGTTTGTATATTTTATTTACAGAATAATTATTACTATTTTGTGCAAAGGTAAATGGCAAAATACTACACTCTACTAGAGGAACTTCTATATTTCCTATTATCATAATGTTATACAACTGACGAAAAAAAGGTTTTATAAAGTACCTATTACTTTCTTATTGAAAGTTTAGGGGAAAAGGTGTAAAATAAGTAAAATGAATTGTCAATCGTTGTGCCTATAAAAGTATTTGTAAATACTTATTTACGTACTCGTATATTACGTATAAAATAATTGAATCACAGGTATTACCTATCGTATTTATTAAAGTAAGTGTAAATTTGCGCTGTGGAATCTACTTTTGAATAAAAATATTTATTATTATTAAATACGTATAATAAGATTAGTGCCTAAGCTTTTGCAATACACTTTAAACATTCAAATACACAATGGTGACAACAAAATCACGTGTTTATCAGACAAATTGATTCGTGACCCACTAATGCGCTACTTCTTATAAATTAAACAACTTATTTTCTTCTCAAGCATGCATTTTGCATGTAGCAAAAAAACACTGTGCTAATTTAAAATTAAATTGATTTTTCAAAGAGCCTAACATCACTCAAGCTCCATTTACGCTGTCGTGTATTGAAATGGAAGCGGATTACTGCAACAAAATCTTACATAGCATTATGAACTTCACACCATTTGAGCATACAAAATAAATAAAAGCCAAGAAAGCTGCACGACTTTAGAAAAGATGAAAGAAATAAACTTATGGCGGGTATCATTTCAATTTGGCCGATAGTGCATAGCTGAGCATTAAGTTATAAAGTTATTTTAAGTAACAAAAAAATGTATTATATAGTTTTCAAAATGAGAAGAAAAATGCAACATACTGTAGTAGGTTTAGTTATAATTAGGATGTAGAATTATAATTAATAATTTTCTTTAACGAAGTACTATAACTAAGTACTCAATTATATGAAAACTCTTAACAAGTCGGTACGCATTAGTAAGTAATATATGTAAATTATTAATGGTAATAAGATCACATTAATTATTTATGTTTATGCATATACATATCTTGAAATGTATTTACTCTCACGGAAGCTCCTATAATTTACTTTACTTAACTTCACTTTAGTTTAGTTAATTGAAATTTAACTTCAATTTTTTTTCTCTTTTTGTATATTTTTGTTTTATACCCTCCAACCCTACATCCTACATCTATTTTGTGGTCTATAATTTCATATTTTTCAGTACATAAACTTTCATAATGATTCATTTTAATATATTTTTAGTTAGATACTGAACTGTTTAATTTATTTTTTCATTTACTTATCTATTTTCAGTATTTAATGATTAAGTTAATTTATTAAACTTATTTTGACCTAAAATACATATTTTGATTTTATATTTTAGGTTTTTGTTGTATATTTTATAATGTTACTAAAAAGTAGAATAAGTAATTGAAAAATATGTACATAATAATCACAGGCGAATGAGGAAAACGGCCACTAAACGTGTAAAATAGGCACTGCGATGTTTCTCTATGTGCAATATTTGCAATAAATTTTGATTTCTATAAATGTACATTACGTTCAACATTTTGTGTCGGGCAGGACTGCTGAAAATTTAAAATATTTAAGGAAAAACAGTGATAATAAGTCAAAGTTGTAAATATACTTCGCTGAGACTAGGATACATTAGGACATACACTAAGTTAATCTTAAATGTTTCTACAATTTATATAACAATGTATTTTCCTTTCATTATTAACTAAAATTACAGCAATAGCGTACTAAGCCATAAATATTTAATATTTAATATTAATTTAATTAATTTATATCGTCAAATCTTAGCGTTAAATGTAGACATAAATAGATATAATATATACAAAATAATTATGTAACTTGTGCTCTTTTTCGTCTACGTGCAATTTGTTTTTTTGATATTCTATTATTCTATTTTTATTATTTTTTAATATTTTTAATTAATAAGTATTATGCAGGCAACCGACAGATAAAAGTATATTAATACAAATATATTTACGTACACCTTACTTCTTACCACCATTGCCATTCCTCCTGACATGGCAACTCCAGGCATACCACCAGAATTCTATTAAGTGTTCAAATCACCATCAAGCCATCAGTCTATTGCTCTATCGTTTATCTATTAGTGAATGGTGTCCAAGACACCAACATTAAGAAAATTCATGTCAAAGATGTACTTGTTCTCAGGTACTGAAAGAGCTCTTCGTCTAAACGAAATGTGTATGATATTATTGATACTTTACCTCATGTTGGCAACTCTATGTGTGCGTATGCGTACACCAAAAAGCACCAAGAACACGTGTTGCGTGGACAACGACACTAGTCAATGAAACCATGAAAAACACCACACAATGAAAAACTGCGTAAACAAGCACATACGATACACATATCACCGCGTGCCAAAATGAGTTAAAGCGTCTCTTTTTATTAGATTAAGATATTTTCTATCGATTCTTATTAAGTTACTCTTTGAGGTCGTTACAGCTATTATTGTCTTTCGATTTATGCTTTAGTCCCTCATTTTATTCTGGTCTATTTCTGTATTTTTTGCTATACGCAATATCTTCTTCCATGTATCGCCTTTCCTCATTTTATACTGGACTATTTCTGTCTTTTCTGCTATACTAGCTATTTTTAAGTATCATCGTCTTACTTTCATTTCGCCGTGGGGTCTCCGGCGTAGAATAGACCTCCCCAAACTTGCCCGTGGGTGTCGTAAAAGGCGATTAAGGGCCGAGTGATGATAACAGCATCATCTACCTCAAGTATCTCTTCCTTTTCTGATTTTCCACTTTGTTTGTTGTGTTTTGATTTCAGTTTACCATTTTCTATCTATTTATCATTTTCTATTTCTATCATTCTAGTTTCAAATTTGTTCTCATACATGTACCCAAGAGTCTCCCTAATACGTGTATGAGGACAATTACCTTTTAAAAATTCTAATCACCTCCGTTACTTTTTTTGTACTATTTTTTGTATTATTTGGTTTTTTCATACCTTCTTTCACATTTACTGCTCACCAAAATAGTGCCACAATTTAGGTACATTCTCGCTTCATTGGGGTACTATTTTGTGGTACGAGTAAACCGTCTTTTCAAACACCTAAATGTAATATATCTCGCCTACATAATGACTGATGTCGTTCAGATCATGCCAGGAGGATCAGTTGAGCATCGCCGTGGGGTCTCCGGCGTAGAATAGACCTCCCCTAACTTGCCCGTGGGTGTCGTAAGAGGCGACTAAGGGCGATAGGATGATAACAGCACCATCCTGAGTAGTTGTCATCTACTACTCAACGTTTATCGTCGACCGCCTGTATGATGCTTTAGTTAAAACTTTCTTGACGTTAGTTAATATATTTTTTTAAACAAAAAAATTGGTTATTTTATTTTGGGGCTATCGTTGTCTGGAGTCAGGGGTGTGTCAAGGAAATGGACTGGGTCATGATACTCCGCTGAAGGAACGCTTCTCAGAAACATTAAAAGAACGGTGTATTTTTGTTTATTTATTCATTATTCAAGCCGTTGGTAACTTTTACTTCTCTGTCTGTCTCTTATATGTGTTCGATTCGGGCGTAATTTAATATTTTGTATATATGTATTATGTATACTGCTAGTAATTGTGCAATCGAATAATATCCTTATATTGTAGTATTTATTATTGTAATCTTAGGTATAACTGTACATTTTTCAAGGCGTACGATGTCCTCTCCAGTAAGGCGAAATATTCGTCATAGTTATAAGCAGCAGTGACTTAAGTAACTGTACATATTAGTCACTTGATTAGGTTATATTAGGATTAGGAAAAACATATTTATATTACAAAATACTGATCCAAAAATTATTTTTAAGTATGATATAAATATATTAACTATTTTATATACATGTTTGTGTTTAACAAATTATGTTGCGTTTCTTTGTTTTTTAGTCATGATTTGATTGACGTTTGCTTATAATTAAATTATTTATTTAAGTTGTCGTTTACTGTTGTATTTCAACCGACAAGAATGATAGCAGATGTGAATGAGATGAGAACAGGTAGCGGGTTGATCTTGTCGGATGAGATCTTGAGGTTTATTGAAAATACTTTAGTTTTATTTTATAGACCGCTTGCACATTGTTATTTGGTGTCTTGCCGTGCGAAGGTAGCGCGTTTTAGTGTTACAATCGCATGTTAAGGCTACTGTGATAGATTTTTATCTGTCACTGCTTCGCCCAATGTGTAGTTGCTTCTAGCATCATAGTCCCGATATGTACTGACCCCAACACCAATCCTACGAGCGTTTTGTCCACGACTATGGAGTTAGCAATGTCTCTAAAACTAGCCTTTTCTTAATCTTACCTGTTTTCTTATTTATTCTTAACTGTGAAAGTACAATATAATATATAAAACTTAAATATAATGTTGTAAATATATTTCTTACATTTTTTCTCTTTTGGCAGGGATTCTATGATTTTGTTTTTAAGGGAAACGCACAATGTTTGTAAGTGTTTTGTCAATACACGAGGCTCTTTATGTTTTCGTATTTTCAGTGTTATATTTTTTAATTTATTTTTAAAGTACTGTATGTTTAGTTTTTTATGATTATATACTTCCAGTTTCGTTTTGATTTTATTCAAAGCTGTTATTATTTATTTAATGTTTAATTTCAGAAACATTTGGTCAGGTAGTTCCTTTGATTTCAATATATTTCTAATTTTACTTTTAATAACAAACAGTTTCCTGCATTATTTAGTTTAAAACAAAAATTACCTCTGTAAAATTAAGACTAGGATAAAAGGTAATGTTTAAGATGTACATTTTGACACTTCAGTCTCTGGCGACACTAATCATTGCAATAGGTAAGCATGGGATAGTCCGTTGTATATATTTGACTATCCTTTTTATTTATGTAGGGGTTTTAAATATTTAAAATTACTAAGGTAGTTTGAGTTGTAAATAGTTCTAATTGTATTTAAGCGCGCTATACAAGCGTTTTTAATCAGAATTATTCCATAACAAAGTAGATCTTCATTGTAATAAATCAGAATCTACTGATGTCGAAATCTAATGTACGTAACTTTTAGGGATGGGGGGGTTCGAATTTTGTTATTCGCAATATTATTTGGCACGAAGGAAGGCAGTGATTTCGATAGGTGTATTTCCACTCTTAATTCTAGCTTTATAATATCATTAATTCAATCTCAAAATTAAAGTTACCAGTTTAGTTACGAAATCTACTTCTCTATTCAAAATCACATGTATATTGTTTTTAATTCGCGCGTTGACAAATGTGTATCTCATTCTTAGGGGGTTGGAGATAATACGTAGAGGCGTTTTACCATCTGAAATTTCGGTTGATTCAGTTTGGCAGTCATTACCATGCTCGCCTATGATATGCTGTGATTTGGTGGTGCTCTTTTTTTGCTACTTCGAAAAAAAAGCATTTATTCAATTCGTATGCTCACTGGTTCGTAGGCTTGGTCGACAATCCACCAATGATGCTCACCAAACTTATTCAACCGGATTAGCCACACGCGCTGAAATTATTACATTTAAAATATATCGGATATCATCTAAATCTAATTTTCTTATCAGTTTTTACTTAAAATTTTCACTTTTTCTTATTGAATGTTATAATTTTTAGACTTATAATTAACCTTCTTTTACAGTAAGTATGTATTATTAATGTACGTTTAGGTATAAGAATTAATATAAAGAAATTTTAGGTTAGTAATTGTATAATTACTTAAACCTAGTTTATACTAGGCTAGTCTTTTAGTCGAGTGGCGAGAATTTTAGTAAATAATCAATGAAAAATAAGTCGAGTAGTTAATTTATATTAGTCGGTTCTAAATTACTGGCCATTCTACTAAAAGAGTAGTCTAGTAAGAAACTGTGAACTAGGTATTAAGTTAATATGAAGTTAATATCTTTGTAGTCAATGTATTGCTTATAGCAGATTACTCGTACTTATAACATATTAGATTGTAATTAATTATTATTAATGTATATTTGTTTCAGTAAAGCTTTTTGAATATATTTTATGAATGTAAGCAAAAAGGATTTTTTTTGCAGTTTTTGAAATTTATTTAAGGTTAACAAAAAATTGTGAATTATTTTTTGTGATTTGTGATATTCTCATTACGTGACATCTGAAACGTATTATATGTTGCCATATTTCGTTGTAATTACCATTTATTTATTTTGACAATAAATTGTACAAAATGTATTACTGTTGTTTTATTGTAATATACCTTTTAATAGTTTCAATAAAATATACCTACCTACCACTCTGTTCAATGGGAACAAAAACATACATATGTAAGTACATGTAATGTATGTACATGCATTATCCAGAAAATAAAAAATAATTGTTTTTAAGCAAATGGTCTAAGACTTTACTCCAAAGAACCGGGTTCGAATCCCAGTGGCAGATCATTAACTTTTCTAAGTGAGATACCTATTAAAAATTAAATATCATCTATAAGGGTGAAGGAAAATTATTGAGGGAACCTGCATGGATGAGAGTTCTCCATTTTGTCAATTAACCTGCAATAGACCGGCGTGATAGACTTAGTTTTACAACCTTTGAGTAGTGTCATAGTAAATGAGAAACAGCTGTGGCGACTTCCGCCACTCGTCATAGATGGCGCCACAGGATCCTGAATCACGCTATAGAAGTTTTCTACATCGCCAGCATATATACGAAACTCCGACATGACGTAATTGGGGTAGGGCCGCTCCCCAGGCATGATCACCTCGCCTGGTGGGAGATCTTTACTAAACATGAAGACCATGTTAAATTATGTAATCACTCTCCCTATATTGTAACTCGAATAGGATAGGTCCTATTTAGGGTAGTGGGTGCGTGGTGCGTTGCTTCTTATGATAACTAAGATTTTCGGCTCAAATAAAGTCTTTCTCCCCAACTGAAACAGAAGACATGGAGAACACACTGCTTCACGACGGATTAAGAGGCCAACGACCTAGCTATAATGGCCTCCCGTAGATACCTATGGATAACCTATTAATTCTCGATGGAATTGAATAATTAGGGTTCACCTTGATTGCGGCGCCATCTATAACAATTTATCTAATTAATAAACTGTACAATACTGTGCATTAGCTACTCTTTATAAGTGCCATCTATGCCTTTTGTTGAGAAATTAAGCGAGGTGTTGTATTGTTATCAGTGTCATAGATGCCAATAGTAACGCTATTTATGAATGTTCAAAAGTAGGGTTATTTAAACTGTACTTTCTATCATGTGACTTGACTAATAGGCATGATGACTAATTTTCAAAACTCTTCTATGATATTCAGAAGTTTCTATTATGTCTAAAATATATCATATTTTTGTAGTAAATTAAGTTAAATTAGTTTTTGTGCAATAAAAGTATTCATAGCATCTGTCATTACGTCAAGGCTCAGTAAAAAAGGCAGAGATCGCGTATAATATGCTTACGAAAAAAATGACGTTTACTGAGACGTGACGTAAATTGACGTAATTCGATTTGATGGGTGTTTAAGCTATCACGGCGGATTGTTGTATTTTGTAGATTTATTTTAACAAATAAATTATTAATCTCGACATTAATAAGAGAATAAATATATGTTTCGAAACTGCATTTAATTCGCCACAAGCGATCACGCATCCAGGTATTGGTCGCGCCCGACGTTGCTTAACTTTTTCGATCGCTCAAGCAGCGGGGTTATGCGCGCGTATACTCGGTATAGTAGACCTCATTGTGAAAGAGATATGCAACCGCATTTGTTTTGACTGCGTGCCCTAAATACTTCCAAGAATTATCTTCTATTTTGATTTCTTAACTTATCTGAGATAGCCGAGATTTACCTCGCGATGAAAATCCAGTCACCTACCCGGGGCTTCCAGTTACCACGACAATCTTTAACATTGTATCGTTCCAATTTGAAAGTGTCAGATACAATCCACCCAAACGAATAGCAAATTCTCTTGCAAATTTGTATGAAACAAAATATGTACCAAAAGAAAAGAAATAAAAGTGGATTAAAAAGTTCCGTTGTGTTTAACTTAGGCCCCGGCGAGATTCGAACTCGCGATCTCCTGTTTACTAGACAGGCGCTTTAACCAACTAAGCCACGGCGCCGTTGTAAATATATCTGAAAATAACTGTCCGTATTCTCAAAGGTAGGTTTGGAGTTTAGGAAGGGATGGTAGCAAAAAAAACTATTAGTGACGACTATATTAGTCCTATTCTATTCGTGGGTGGCAATCAATCAATAGACCTCTTGTGTTCTGCGTGTTCTATAGATGTCTGTAATCCATCAATGACCTAAAGCCATAATGAGCTCCTCTCATAACGAGAAGGGTGTAGGCCCTAGTCTACTACGCTGGCCTAATGCGGGTTGGTTGACTTCACATGCCTTTGAGAACGTTATGGATAACACTCGGACATGCAGGTTCCATTATGGGTTCTATTTTGATAATATTTAAAACGGGATTTATATCTATAGAGGTATCAATCCCGTTTTTAATATATTTTTTAACATTTCACTTTATTTGTTTACATAAAATCTGGATGTACCTACTTAAAGCATATCTACGCCACCACGCTGCTCCAATGCGGATTGGCGGAGAAACAGGCTAGTGGGCAACCCGTATCGGAAGTTTTCAAACATCCCATAGGACCTCTGACAAGGTTTAATGACTGCTATCTTACCGATAACCGTGAAAAAAGGGAAAGTACATACATTCCCTTTCAGGCCTATCACAGTATTATCTTTAAGCGGATTTGCTCGGCATCCAACGCTCAATACTAAGTACATCATACCATACACTAGAATAGCCTCTTAGACCTACTTATATATCTTCTACATACGTACTTAATGTACGTCATAACGTATACGACTATACGTCGTAATCTATTACGACCTAAGTATGCGTTCCAACGCAACTCTGTTATATTATTTTATGTAGGACCTCATTCATACAAAAAAATAACAAAAATAAACGCTACACACTCATGTGGAGTAGGTACACTAGAATTCCCTGTGTCTTGGGTACCATAGACATACTCAAGAAGTCTAGAAACCCAGATTAGAAACAGGAGTCGTTCAAATCTGTTATGCTGGAAATCGAACCCAGGACCCACCGGATACCTGGGCTAAATAAAGATAAAGGGAATAAAGATAGCACATGTTACATAATTAACAGTATTTCGTTATTGCAATAATTTGAAAGGCCACTAAGAAGTAGCACAAACTATATATAATACAGAAAAGGCTCTCTTGCGATACTGGTTTATTTCAATTTGTTAAAAATTTTGAATAATCCCTCGGAATAAGTAAAGTTCCCTTACATTGGAATTACAAATTAGATTATGTAATTGGTGCGTAAAGAATAATACTCTGATCTATAATTATTCGTAGACCTTCTACGCCGTAGCATAAATCTTAATTTGAATGTAGAAATGAATTTCAAGTGAATACGAAATTCTTAAATCATTTCGTATTCGCATGAAATTCATTTCTTTTCGAAAAAGCAAAATAAATTTTCAGCTTGACAATGTTCAATCAAGAAATAAAGAGCTTTAAATATAATTTTTCGTAGTAAGTACGATGTTCTTATAAAATTAATTAAAGCTAATACAGGAAGTAGAGGAAGGATATTATTAATAAAGTCTGCTTTAGAACAAAGAAACTCTATCACAAAGAGATTAGTGTTTCATATAGACTTAGTGTTTCACAGAAAATTTCTTAATATAATATGGGAATTGATCATTAAAGCATGAGTAATACTCATGCATAAATGAACGTTAAAAGCTTAAGACTCGAACAAGTAGAGTAATATTTTTTTGATGTCCGAAGCGATATCTGCCTAACCCTTCATCGGATCTTCAAATTAAGTTCAGATCTAAGTCTGTTTCACGATTATTGACAAACAAACGGTAAAGGTCAAGGGTAGATAATATTAGCTAGGTATATAAAATTCCAGCGAGGCTAGCCATATTAGGTACATGTTCGACTCTATAACGACGAGAGAATACATAGTGCGCATTGGAGCAGCGTGGTGGAGTATTCTCAAAGCTTTATTGTGGGGTAAGATCCGTACCCAACAGTGGGCCAGGCGCGGTCCGAAGGGGTCACAGGGGACATGACCCCCAAAACTTAAGGTCAAATTGAAAAAAACTCAAATATTTGCCGAACAATAAACTCAAATAGTAAAAGGAAATTTTTAGCTATCCCCTAACAGCGATAAATATATAGTTTGCTGACATCTAGTGGTGTTTTTATAAACTACGTACGATGGCATAATAGCAAAAAAATATATTAGTGTAGTGAGTGACCCCCTCCAAAATTTCAGGCTGCGACCACGCCTGCAGTGGGCATGAAAAGGTTGCAGCAACCCAGCCATTCGAGTATCTACGAGTACCTAGCTACTGTTACCTACGAGTAGAAATACTTTGCAAGTAAGAAGCAAGGATTATTCCTATCTGTCACATAATTTTATCCCCCAGGGGTGAGGATAGGAATAAAAGTTCGACTTGTGACCCTTTTAGCGACAAGGTGACAGATCGAACTTTTTCACCCCTTTGCACCCCAGGGGGACAAATTTGGGTGACAGATAGGAATAATCCAGAAGCAATGCTTAACTCTCATATGCCCTTCCAACTGCGTCCAGAAGTAGTCCCGTTTCACGGTTATTGGCAAAAAAAGGTTCGGATATAAAAGAAACATTTTCTAAAAGATCGATCTAAGTAACACAATTTCATAGTTCATGAATTTATTGATTGTGTATGTTCTCTACTCAAAGAGCTATTATTGTTTTGAATTTATTAATTTTCACAATACATAACAACAGAAAGTTTTGTATCAACACAGCACCGGTCTTTGAGTTTAGCTCGGATAATTAGAAAATATTTGCAACGCTATGCGTACACCGTAATAAAAATTTGTTATTGCGTACACCGTAGTAAAAATTTGTTATGTTACAGTCAATACCATGCGTATTGGCTATAACACACAACATTTCCTAAATATTCATGGTATAAATTTTTAAAGCTTGTAAGGTACTTACAACATTCACTCACTCTTTTATAAATAGCTGCTCTTTTATTTCGCAATACGATTCAATGATCTATAAAATACACTTGAATGCATTTGTATTTCAGTTAACGAATACATGAACCGGAACGAACTAGATTGCAGATTCCTTCGAAATGAGAAGGTGCAACAAATAGTTATTAAATCATTGATAGGGGCATTCTTTCTGCAAACTAAATCAAATGAAAAGGTTATTTTATTTTTATTTTCTCATTTATTGAGGTTGTTTTGTAAAACCTGCACACTACCTTAAAAAGGTTATGCGTACTAATTGGGCAATTTCTTTTAAGTAATTGAACTAAACAATAATTTTCCATAAATTTTGTTATTGTTTGTCAACCGAACTTTTATCCAATTTACATCCTCACAACTTCTTACAATGTAACAATTATTATTCTTCTTGTCATGTGCTTTATGAAGGGGATTTTCATTTTCATTTGTGTTTTCATGTGATTGCTAATTTATTCTTCTTGTCATGACTTTTATGAATGGGATTTTCATTTTCATTTGTGTTTTCATGTGATTGCTAAGCCAGACACATGAATACAGATGCCATTAATAAGAGAATAGTGGCGAATAAAAAGAATACTGGCCTGCATGTCAGCTCGCTACTAATTAACTATATTTAAAAAAATCAGTCGCAATTTATTTCACTGTATTAGGGTTGAATGGCACCCCTAATTTTGAATCGTGAAGAAAATTTGCTGGGTATTAAAATTGTTAAATTATTTCTCAGAAACTTTCATCAGCAACACGTAAATTTAATTTGACACGACAAAGTAGCAGAGCATACTACATTTACGACAGATTCGCTACTAATTTTAACTAAAAACGTCTCGACGTAATCAAATTGAAGTGGACCAAAATTGGATTTGCAATAAATGTCCTAAGGCCTCTTCTATTTATTCGTTTTTTAAATTTTCTTTCGTTATAACTTTCCTTCTTTATTTTTTCTTTAGCAGATTCACCAATTTTTTTGAGAAAGGTTGGTAGAGTAGATAAGTATTCGTTTAAATACAACTTTTGAACCTTTGAGACACCGTTTGTTATTACGTAATAACAATTCTTTGAAGCTCCTAAGAGAAGCAAATGAACGCGATAATGTAAACTAGGTCAATCATATTATATTTTTTCGGTTCTATCATATATTTTTTCCTTATTTTAGACATCACAAATTACATTTTCTTAATTTCTTCTTTTCTGGCAACTGAATCTGGGACCACGTGTGTACTACCGACGAGGTTAGAATAACCAATTATTAAGGATATTTTATTTATTACAGATTATAAAACATAAAATAAACAAACAGACAGATACTTACATCAAATTTATTTTAATAATACAACGAGATGTATTTTAAAAACATTCATACTTTAATGATATTAAGAATACTAAAGGCTAGAAAATTAGAAATTAATTCTACATCTACATAATTACCTATATGTACATTTAATGAAAATAAAACTAACAATGACATGTTCTGTACACCGAATATTTACAAAAAGCTTACGTTATTTAAACATTACCTATAGCAAACTAAAGCGATGGTTTTCGGAATTATGTCAATCTATGAACCTCTACGAATAATAAAACATTAACCTGTATTTAGAATCGCCAAAATAACCTTACGCCTGCAGTCGTCGCGCGCGAACTATAACTTGGGTAAGTCTTGGCCACTAACACACTGCCCCGCATCACGCAGCGTAGCATGGGAATGCGTGATCTAGCGTTGCATGGAAGTATTTCCATTTGTATAGACAACACGCACAGTCTAATTCACAGAACACGCAGCGTGGATGCGTTTTCTATAGAAATGGACGCACTACGCTGCATGTTGCGGGGCAGTGTGTGCGCTTTACCTTCTTAAAAGGCATTGTAAAGGGGGAGGAGTATTTTCTCTCAGTTATACAATATCCTGCGGGACTCAGTCGGCCTGGAGGTAATGTAAAATGTATGTAGTTCTTTGTTGTTGTTCATAATGAAGGAAATTTTAATTTTCACTCATACTCTCCAGAACAATTATAAACTCCATTTAGAAACTGGTATCAACGTTTATGTTAACACCATTCTGCTTAATCCAATTAAGTATAGTTAATTGAAACATAATACGCTAACAATGAAAAGCAGAGTTTTGAAAGTAAACTTCGAAACATTTGCGAATATAAAATAAAATAGAAATCCTACAGACTACTCGGTGTATAATAGCTATTATCACCATTTCAGCCTACAGTTCATTTTTATTCTCTTTATTTTTATTTAGTGACACGGTTAAAACCCTTACATAATATATTATATAGCCATTTGCAACGACAAAAAGGTTTGACTGGTGATATTCGTCGTTTTTCCTATTCTCCATTATGTCGGAACTTTCATTATTGAGGAAACCTTTAACCGCAAGTATTGAATCAATATTATTATGATAACTTGTTACAAAATATATGTTTTTATGGAGCACAGAAACAACCTTGAAAAGATATGTGACATCAGATTTCAACCTCTCGTAACAAATAACACAATTTATTCATTTTTGTTACAGAATTTTGTGTTTTTCTGCATATCGTTAGGAAACTCGAGGCCTAATGTCCTATGTCGTTAACATTTACATATCTAACAAGAGGGGAGATAAGTACCTACTTACATAGGTACACAGAATATGCACACATAAACAGAGTAAGTGAAGCCTCACTGCCTCGCTGCTTGAGTAGATCGCAAGCGACCAACGTCGATTTGAAGACGGGGTGGCCACTAGCCCGTTTTTCCATCAATCCGCAGTGGACCCGCTCTTATTACGGGGAGAGAAAAGTGCCCAATAGTGGGCCATAAAAGGGGTTGCAGTCATTTATTTTTATCACATACCCATTTCTGTTGTAAGTTAGCTAAGTAGGTATTGGTTAAAATTCATCTTTCGTCCGACCCCGAGTCTCGAGTCCCGAGTCCGAACAATTCCAAAACAGAAATTGGAAAGTTGTCTTCGTCCGTAAAACCTATTCTCGTAAATATCTTCACGCGGAGAATTATTTGCGAAGTTTGTAATCCTCTCACCGTTATGATCAGAGCTGGGACGCTTAAAAATATAAAGCCACGGATAAAGATCCGAACACGGATCATAATCGCAAATACGGATACGAACCTCAACTTTCTTGTCTTAGGGCCTTGTCCTAATTGGCTGACATAACCGACCTACAAACCAACACGATAAAATTTAAATTCGTTTAAGTTGTCCTAATTAAATACGCGACAGTGTACGCAATGACACTGTCGTACAACCAACTTTTGCGTGCGACATGGCAATTTAGCCACTTTGCCAAGACATCCTTACTAATTGCTTTGAAATAACAGATTCAATTGCCTGTTTATGATTTCTATTGCGCGTTATTTATGAATGATCGGTTTAGCCAGCTCTATATTGTAATATATACCTACGACATTTAAAATACAGTCCACGTTTTCATTTCGCGTCTACCAAGGACCCTACCGCACTAGGCCAGCGTGGTAAACTAAGGCCTTCATCCTTGTCATTGTGAGAGAGACCCGGCCCTGCAGTGGGTCATTAATGGGGCACAAACAAGGACCCTAACATCGGCCATTATTTAGTGCGGTGAGCGGGTCCTAGATATGATACATTCGATATTCGGTAAGAATTAACGGATACAGATCTTTCTGCTCCTTCGGATATTTGATAAGGATATCCGGCACATCACTAGTTTAATTGGTTATATTTGGAAAGGCAGAACGTATATTATAGAAGAATAGTCGTTCCAATTTATAAGTGCTGTCTTGTTTTAATAGGATTTGTGGTGAAAGTCACACAAATGAACTGAGAACCAATGTACTTCTTTTCTATTCGAGTGACCGTAAATAATGAAATACAATGGAATTGTAAGTTGAAATAGGGATTAACTAGTACCGTACGTGTTGTGTTAAGGTTGCGATACAACTAATTTTACACTCGAGTACAATTATTAACTTCGTATTTCAGAACTAGATGTAATAGTGTTTCTGTTTAAAATTGAGCTTTTGTTCGTTGGTTGATTCTGAAAGCATAATACTTGCTTTCAGATATAGGGTTTGAAATGCAATTTTTTTCTGATTTCTTATCTGACCTTCCTTATAATTTAAGCAAAATCTACAAACTTATTTATCTTATACCTACAAATATAATATGGTCGAAAATTGTGTTTATTTGTGTGTGTATCAGGTTTATAATCAACTAACATTCCAAATTTCATTTACATTTCGTTCGGCAGATTTTTCGTGATCCCGAGAAACAATCACGAAAAAATTAAATTAACAAGAACTAACAAATAAAGGGAACATTTTGAACATAAAATTGTACTATTATGTTTGTCATGAAGACAGAATCGTTACCGTTTTAATTTACGATCGCAATTCAGAAGATAAAATGTGAAATGGGAAATCAATTTTATTAGATTCATTATTATAGGAACTTCGGCAGAATATTAATGCGATTTCGTAAAATACAATTTAATATACTGCGAATTTCTTCGTCCGCTTGTATTTTAGAACTTGGTCCAGAGAAGGACAAAAGGTTATAAACTACGTGCCTACCAAATTCCATTCAAATCTGTTCATCCGTTTTTGCGTGAAAGAGTAACTAACATCCATCTATCCATTCTTTATCTTCACAAACGTTCACATTAATAACAGTAGTAGGAAGTAGGATATGAAATACATCGCACCTGTATAAGTACTAATAACGTGTCGCAAGGAAATGAAAATACCAGATATTACGTTACGTCCCTAGAGAAATCACGAAACCACTGAATATGTTTAATAATGTCATTTGTTACCTTTCTTACAGCACCTAGTGTTATTACCGACTTCAAAAAAGGTTATCAATTCAACACGTATTTTATTTTTATTTAATATTAACAATTTAAGGAAAACTTACGGCTAAATTAGAAAAAATAAGTTAATCAAATTAATTAACAGAATTGCATAATTTTTACATTTTGTTGATCTATTACGGCTTCCATACAAGTAATAGTATGTTTGTCCTCGCGTATCTCCGAAACTAATTGACGGATCTTGATCGTTATTTTTTTGTTTGTTTGCATTCTTTCCAACTTAGGGAGCGTTTCATCAAAATCGGTTCAGTAGTTCCGTGGTTCCCGTGAACAAATTTTATTTCATACTTTTTGATGTCGGTTTAATTTTTTAAAATTATTTTGAGATGTTCACCTCAAATAAAGTATCCCCGGCAACCATGAACCATACCTCCCCAGTCGAAACAAAGAACACGCTGCTTTACGACGGGTTAAGAGGCTGGCGGTAAGGTACCGCCACGGACGAGATACTATGGGTAGTACCTTAATTAAAGGTTAGTTTAGTTTACAGGATAGATTAGTTTATAGGTTAGGTAATTAGGTAAACCTAAACCTACCCTGGTTTAGGGGTATAAATTAAATATGAAACCGAGTTCGCCCGTTCCTTGTCACCGCTTGTATCGAAATCACGAAACCGCAATTATTCTAATTTCTCAACAACACTTAGCGTTAACGTAACAGCTTCATCAGTCCTTTGGGTGTAAGTTGACTTTGTGGTAACTTCTGGTAATTGGTCTTATTCCACAGATATAGATCCAAATAGATCACGGAAATGTAATAAGAGTCCCTGGTTCAAAATACTTTGAAAAGTTTGTGCAATGCACAATAACCGTGCCGGTTTTTTACTGACTTCAAAAAAGGAGGTTATCAATTCAACACGTATGTATGTAATATTAACAGAACTGCACAATGCTTACATAATATGTTGGTCTATAACGGCTTCCAATCAAGTATACTAAATGTCATGGGTGTATGTATGTGTGTATGTATGTAGATATGTTTGTCCTCGCGTATCTCCAAAATTAATTGACAGATGGATCGTTCTTTTTTTGTTCGTTAGATTTTTTGTCGTTGTTATCTGTCTACAACGTCACGACAGATTTATGATTCCTCTGTCCAATACCTCGTATAAAACATATTTGTTTGGAACTCGTTCTTTATTTATTTATATAATATATTTATTTATTCATTCAACAAAAATATTTCCATCCTTACAGGTAAACCTAATGCGATGGATGAGACATGTACCTAATACTAACATAAAAAACAATATATTAATTATTCTAATTAATAACATTACTGATGATCATTAGTTCGAATCGATTCGAATGATAATGAATCGAATAATCCATATTTGATTTGGATTCGCCAAATTTAATTACCTAATTAATTAATTAATTTAGGATTTCCATCACGAAAACGTTCACGTTTTGTCATAGCAGGTACTAAAAAAGCGGCACGTTTGATCTCCATACTAATGGGCGAACTGGCGTTATCTATTTAGATCTATATCTGTGTCCTAGCCAGTTACCATTATTACTTTATTCAGGTAATTGTGCCGCGTTGAGCTTCAGATACAATGTATAATATATAATTTAATGTTCGTGTATAACTTCCCTCCGGTAAAGTGTACTTTACTTCGGAACCTACGTTTATAGTGCGACCGTACAGTGTACAATGTACATGCCCATAGCACAGACAAGCCCGCAGCTTAAGGGATGGTTATGGAGAACTGTGACAATTCCTCTTCCTGGTCATGCAAGTGGATCTTCTTCTCCGGACCATAATAATATTCTCCGTTCGAGGCGTCCTCTACGCAGAAGGGCGAGGGTTCCTCCTTTATGTAGTCCACCTTGCTGCTGTGGAGCCTCGTCTCGCGGGCGCAGAAGCTGGACCTGGGGTTGGTGGTGCTGGACAGCGGCGTGTTGTCGCGGCGGGTGTGGTCCAAGTTGATGGTCCTGGATCCAGTCCTGCGCACCTTGCGGCAGAATAGGGTTTCGTGGAACGCCATGCGGTACCTGTGGAGAGAAGATAGGTTAGTGGTGTTTTATTTACTTTTAAAAGAGTGCTGGGAGTTTTTCTCCGCCCGCTTTTTTCTCCCAGTCTACGTTTTGCCTGAGGGGCGATCAAAGCGGATGAATGTAGAATGTATAATTTATCTGTATGACTTTCATTAAGTGTGCACAAATTGTACCTAATAATGAATAAAAGCTTTTGAGTTTGAGTTTGAGTTTGATGTGTTTTGAAACTATTACCATAGTGAAAGAGGAGAAATAGGCCGACTCGAGGCCCGAGCGAGCGATAATAGCCTAAACTCAGAGCGCTGTCGCTTATACTCAATCGTCAAAAATGCATAGTTTATCTCTTTATATTAAACAATTTTCTTCTGTAAGGTATTTTATAATAAAAAGATTCTTTAAGTACCTATTCTTTTTGAACATAGACCAGTTCGCTAGGTAATGAGAAGTAAGACAATTCTGGATTTGATGAACTGTTATTGCGACATCCGTAGACTACAATACTACAATATTTTCTTTTTCTATATTTCACTGAATTTGTAGCCATCTTCTCAAGCTACAGGAGATAGGTAGGTAAAAAAACTATCGATCGCCCGCGCAACGGCGCGTCAGTGCGTAGACGCGGGCGGTTTGTATTAGGGATGTTAAAAAATAATCGATTTTTATTTAAATCGATTATTGTTGTCTTATAATCTTATAATGGCTTCGCACTTCTTGTACATTTAGCCAATTTCAATTATGAAAGACAAACTTGTCTTGTTGGTGTTTCTTTTAGTGTTGCCAGAAATAGAGAATAGTTTTGTGGAAAATCATTTCTATTTTTGTGAAATTACCCGTTAATTTTATTGCCGTAGAAGTTTGTGAAGACGATGATCAAGATATCAGCATGTCTGGGAATGAAGATGCACCGATGCAATGTCCAGCGACAAAAATTGAAGCTGAACCTTCATATGAAAACCATATGAAAGCATATACTTTTAAATAATAATAAAAACATCGATTTTCGTCTATCGATTATTGACAAATCGATTTTTATTTAATCGATTCTCTTCCATTAATCTCACATCCCTTGTATGTATCGGAGCTAGCTTGCCACGACTGGAGCACCGTGTGAGCGCCCGGGATATTTTGTTGTGTGTGCGTGCGACGACGCATACGTACAGGCGCGCGTATGTGTGATGTGAACTTACTACTATTGCTGACGGCTGTCCAGACTATTCATATACTAGTAATAATTATCGCCTAAAGTGCGTCAAAACGAATACTTAAAATAAAAACTTAAAGTACAATAATGACGTCAGTTAAAAGGTTCAACATTTGGGTAAATATTGGCATTGCATTGTGTAGCTTATCTACTACCGTTTACTGTTCGATCCAAAAATGGCGAATTAGGCAGACGAACTTAATTATTTGTGATGTCACTTAGTAATCCGTGTGATTTCTCAATATTGACACTCCATTGCTAACATTGCTAGCTTTGTTGATCGAATGTTTTTGGACATGTGATAGGTACCAAAATGGGCCATGATATTTAGCAGATTATGATAAATTTCTAAAAATACTCTGTGATGATGCTTCGTGTACCTATGAATAGGTATGGCGGCGATTAGACCATTTTTTTTGTTAATCTGCTGTTTTTAGTTTTGCAAACTTTGAGTCATGTCTGTTAGTATCACATGTCTTCTGTGGTATCACACTCTTAATATGCGTGTTTTGAGTGCACGTTACCGACGATCCAAACCTCTCAATAAAACAGATAGAAATTGAATTGGCTTTAGATTAAAATAACATGGGCCTCCCCAGTCCCCTGATCGACGTTACTCCGCACTCGCTGTGGCCCTCTGAATCCACCGGTTTCCCGCTGTCGTCTTCAGGTCATCAGTCCACCTGGTAGGAGGGCGGTCTTGCTTTTGCTTAGACGTGCTCTCCATCCGAGGACCGACCTTTCTTCCTCATCAAAATGAGACGTAACCCTAAAAAAGTCACGACAACAATGTCAAAATGGCATACTCGATCTAAAACCTTCCGTTTGTCGCTACCTCTCAAGTGTCTATCTCTTAGCCTGAGTTAGCTTGGTACTTTCAAAAAGAGGCTAGGTCTCTTTTTGAAAGCTAAAGCTAAAGAAGTCATGACGACAATGTCAAAATGACTAGGTTTATTCTCGATATGAAGCCTTGCTAGCCATCGCTTATGATTGTGGACGTAGTTTCAAGGTGGTTACGAACAGTGAGCCTAACTGAATTAGCGTGGTCAGTCCGTGGGCCACTAGCGATCGCTTTCCTGATCAATTAACGCTTCGACTGAGTGCTTTTAACCGTGTTATTGATAGGAACATTTAGGGCTGCATGTCGCTCTGTGGGATGAAGCTTTGGGTTAGTTATCATTATGAGGTAGCCGAAACACGGTGGTAAGAAATGCCCTGAATCGGTGTCGATTAGGGGAGACCCTTGTCCCGTGAGGTATTTATTTCCTGATGTCCTGTTGAACACTGGTCTCTCCCCACAAGAGGAGGAGGCCTGGATCAAACTCGAACACGCTGCTATAAATTGGCCAGTGGTCAACATAAGACGTCTGGCAAACTTCAACGACTGCTATCTTATAGATGATAACCGGGACGGCTAAATATTCCGACGAGCCGAGCTCCATCTCACAGGCACGACGGTATTGCTTGCTTGTCGATCAGCAGACACGAGCCGAGAGTAAAGCCGTCGTTCTTTAAAACCGCGGTAGAGACTCGTACATACGTCGATCACCCACTTCAACTAGCTGTTCTAACCACAACAACGAATTCGCAGGTGCGTTCCTAATAACAGATATCCAGGATAGGTACGTCTCACACGAATACAGGGTCCGAACAATAAATTTCGGTAAAATAATTACGGTTTCGTACGGTCTCTCAAAGATTCGGGAGATTTAATATTGGTTTGCCTCAGTGGCTCTGTCATAGTCATTAAATTTATCTACCTTTTAGTACTAGTATTAAAAGAAAGATATCTCTCCAAGAAAGATATCTGGCATGTCTTGAATTCCATTATACAGTGGTCGAACAATAATTTTCGGCAAATTGCCAGGTTTTCCTTACAGCAATTCAGAAGATTTAGAAAATCTAATATCGGTTTACTTGAATCGCCTGTCATCATGCCTCCTGCTGTTTGTCATCAGGCCTATTGAACACATTTCTCTTCCTAAATTGGATTTTTATTGTTAAATTCGATTAAATCTCCGTCATTGTTCTGTATTTGATTCATTGTGAAAACAGTAAAAACTGCTTTTAGGGCTTTTGGGGCTACAGTCAATCTATATCGTTTAAGTCTCTATCTACTATGTATAATCGAAAAAGTCAAATAATGCAAATTTTAACAAACTTTTTTTACTAAATAATATTTTTGGTATGATTTTTGGTACGGGAAAAAAGTTAACTTTAGGAAACTTTAGGATATTAAATTTATCTTTCCTAAAGAAAGATGATTTCTATATTTAAAAAAACGAATATGTGATTAAAATCCATAATTTAAAAAAAAGCGAGATATTTACAGTGTAGAGTTTGTTTTCTGAACAAAGATACGTAGATAAGATAATTAGAAATGTAATTAAATAACATAACGGGATATTTAAAAAAACTTACAGAAAAAAGGAATTACAGGAAAATTTTAAAATTGAAAATGTCGCTGAGAAATTGGATGTTCCACATCAAAAATTCAATAAAATTGAGCCTCGAAACTCGAGACGTATGGAAATTTGGAAAATGAAGAAAGACAACGACAGGAAATCAAATGTTTACTCAATTCCTTCCCTAATGTTTACCAAATTTCATTCTCTCATCGCAATGAGCGACATGAGCGTATCAAAACTAACTACATTTATGAAACCAAATCGAATAAATGATTAATATTATTGAAGATTATTGAAGAAATTAAAATTAAAAAAATATTTCTTCCCTCATTGGATTAAGAGAAAAAATAAGTAGATACATTTCTGTTAAATGTCAAATTTCAAATAATATAACGAGAAAAGGCCCTTGAAAATTCGTGTTTAACTAAAACTCACACAATAAGCCGAACTTTAAATTTGACTTTGGTAACTTCGTCTGTTTAATTAAATCCCATCTCCATTTTTAATTTCCGGACCCTAATCAACGGTCAAAAAAACAAGTTGCAATTTAAAGTTTCATCCATATATTATATAACATGGGGACTTAATATAGGTATACTAGCTGACCCCGGAAACGTTGTTTTGCCATAAGTATAAGTTATCGAGCGTTAAAAATCGACTATTAAAAATAGCGGTTGGTGATAGAAGGGTGAAAATTTAGGGTTGTATGTATTTTTGATGCCACATTATTGAAAAATAAAAATAAAAAAATTTGTCCAAAAAATAAAATAAAAATGTTAGGCGTGGACAACCCTTATCACTTATGGGTATAAAAATAAACAGTAGCCGATTCTCAGAGCTACTGAATATGCATATAAAATTTCATACAAGTCGGTCTAGCCGTTTTGGAGGAGTATGGTAACTAAAACTGTGACATGACAATTTTATATATCGTATAAGATAAATAGTAGCCTCGATTTTCCCTTCGGTATATATATAATCAATTATTTTTGGTTAATTAAAACTTGTTTTAATGAGACATAATAAATTTTATTTCCACGTAAGTAATCAAATTAAGTCAATGAATAATTTGTATTACGGTTAAGGTTCGTTAGCTAAATTAACAAGTACGAAGACAACTTCATTTATCTTTAATTTATTGGAAAAAAGGAAAAGGGAACTACGAATTAACCTTTTTTAATAAAAGGGAATTCGTGTACCTTTTATTGAGTTTCTAAGTACCCTTAGTGGCTATACACACGAACGTTCACAATTCTACATAATATAATTTATTTTATTTTACAGGTAGAATAATAAAATGTTCTACTTTTCGTTCTATGTTAGGGGCCATGCTGGCCTAAGGCGGGTTGGTGGACTTCACATGCCTTTGAGAGCATTATGGAACACTCTCAGGCATGCAGGTTTCCTCACGATGTTTTCCTTCACCGTAACAGCAGGTGATATTTCAAAATAATAAAATTGAGGGACGATATCATCTCCTCAAATACGTCATGGGAATATTCCCTTAACAAGGCTACTTGACTTTTCATCTAACTCTTACTCTACATTTGAAGTGGGTATTATTGATAGCGTCGAGTTGAAGAGGCTTCTTGTCTTGTAGAGCACTTTTCTTTTGTCGTCAGCATTATTAAATATCATTTGAAGATTAAAGAATTGATTGCAGTACTAGCTTTTACTTGTGACTTCGTTCGCTTTTACTTTATGAAAATACGTGGAAACTTTACTCATACAGTAACTCGGAGGGCACGCTCAGCCGTCGGTCCCGGTTGTTATCGATAAGATAGCAACCGTTAAACTTTGTCGGAGGCCCCATGAGCGGTTTGAAAGCATCCGACACGGGTTGTAGTGTCCGGTTCTCCATTAATCCAAATTGAAGCAGCGTGGTTGGGTGCGCTCCAGGTCTCTTGTAGCAACAGTGGGCCATATAAGAGTTACGGCCAATAGGTACACAGGTATTGAGACCTGTCAAAATGGGCTTCTTACATTGCGACTACTATAAGCAAATCAGCCTCGCCCAGCGCATATGACGTTATACAGAATGGGGCTGACGGTGACCTTATAAATCTGCATAGTATCGGGAAAAATACTATACCCTATACTATACTATATTTAAATAAGTCTATAACTAAGAGGTAGAAAATATTTGACTTCTCTAACAATTAATTATTATTAAAATTCAATATGGCGCCTTTGACATTTCTTTCTGATGTCAAACACCCTTTATAAAGATTAGTATTTTTAGAGCGGTTTTTTTTATAGACTCTTTAAATACATCATGGAAGGCGGCTAGCGCATATATTATGTCGAATAAAAAGGCGCCCTTATGTTCAAGTAGGTACTGGTGGGTAATGACTCATTGAAGACGTGGAACGTAGTGAAAGGGCACCCTTAAGTTCGATGGCTCATTTCGATGTCCTTTGAACTAGTCTCGCCTGGTGCTCATGACATATGGTACATAATGGCTCATTTGGAATATCTTTGAACTAATCTCACCTGGCGCTCATGACATATGGTACCTACATGATGGCTCATTTGGAACACCTCCTTTGAACTAGTCTCACCTGGCGCTCATGACATACGGTACATGATGGCTCATTTGGAACACCTCCTTTGAACTAGTCTCACCTGGCGCTCATGACATATGGTACCTACATGATGGCTCATTTGGAACACCTCCTTTGAACTAGTCTCACCTGGCGCTCATGACATATGGTACCTACATGATGGCTCATTTGGAACACCTCCTTTGAACTAGTCTCACCTGGCGCTCATGACATATGGTACCTACATGATGGCTCATTTGGAACACCTCCTTTGAACTAGTCTCACCTGGCGCTCATGACATATGGTACCTACATGATGGCTCATTTGGAACACCTCCTTTGAACTAGTCTCACCTGGCGCTCATGACATATGGTACCTACATGATGGCTCATTTGGAACACCTCCTTTGAACTAGTCTCACCTGGCGCTCATGACATATGGTACCTACATGATGGCTCATTTGGAACACCTCCTTTGAACTAATCTCACCTGGCGCTCATGACATATGGTACCTACATGATGGCTCATTTGGAACACCTCCTTTGAACTAGTCTCACCTGGCGCTCATGACATATGGTACCTACATGATGGCTCATTTGGAACACCTCCTTTGAACTAGTCTCACCTGGCGCTCATGACATACGGTACATGATGGCTCATTTGGAACACCTCCTTTGAACTAGTCTCACCTGGCGCTCATGACATATGGTACCTACATGATGGCTCATTTGGAACACCTCCTTTGAACTAGTCTCACCTGGCGCTCATGACATATGGTACCTACATGATGGCTCATTTGGAACACCTCCTTTGAACTAGTCTCACCTGGCGCTCATGACATATGGTACCTACATGATGGCTCATTTGGAACACCTCCTTTGAACTAGTCTCACCTGGCGCTCATGACATATGGTACATGATGGCTCATTTGGAACACCTCCTTTGAACTAGTCTCACCTGGCGCTCATGACGTTATACAGGATGGGGTTGACGGTGGCGGACACGTAGTACAGCGCGCCCGCCACGTTGAACAGGTGCTCGTTGATGACGTGGAACTGCGGCAGCTGGTGCCCGTAGATGTAGAACAGCCGCTGCACGTGGAACGGCGTCCAGCAGACGAAGAACGCGATCACCACCGCCACTGTGGAGAAGGAAACATTTGTCAGTAACCCATTAATGACCCACTGCAGGGTCGGGTCTCCTGTCACTGTCTGATGAGAGAGATGTAGGCCGCCGTTCACCACGCTGGCCTACTGCGGGTTGGTGGACGAACATACCTTTGAGAACATTTTTTGTGTGCACTCTCTAAGCCTAAAGTAACAATGGAATGGAATTGATTTTTTTTGAATTCAGTTTAATTTTTTATTTTTTTTAAATAATGAGCACCTATAGCGTTATTTTTTTATTTATTTTATTTTATTTATTTTCACCTAATCGAGACTCGATTTGTCTAAAAAATTAAAGAAAATGCCATAAACCGTACATTGATAATAATAATCTATTTTTATTAGGGAAGTTTTTATTAGGCAAGGAAAAGGGAAGTAATCATCTAACTGGGGTTTAACAACATTAGACGAGCTCAATTATAATCCCTGTTCCATTCAATAAGTCTTAATTCTATCTTCAGAGAACACTCAAATCACCAAGGCTTAAGTTTTGATTGCAGATTAAAATCAACTCTCAAGGAAAGTAATTTTCAGAATAAGGAAATAACTTCAAATTATATTTAGGTCTTTGGTTCTCTAAAATTGCGGTCCTTTTAGTAATGTAATTCCTTTGGAAAATTGAATATTGTAATCACAAACTGCTTTTATGTGTCTTTAATTTTTGGAGAAAAGGGTGAAATATGTCAGTCGATGTCACTGCCTGGGGACCGCAGTCCGAATGCTTACTTGGACCATTTGTAAACATATATGCAGAGATTCTATGGAACTTTGATAGCGCGTTTGAGGATACGTCTTTCGATTGGCCAGTCGCAGTTTTATGCGTGTGACGTATTCCATTCATTGCTTGCGTCGTCATGCGTGGTCAGTATTTCATATATGAGGCGCGTACTCATATTAATGTAGGTATCGCGCCGCTATACATTAAATATTTATGATAATTAAATCATTTTTGATAAATATTAGCATACCTTTTGATGTAACCGAATACCATTACTATAATAACAAGTTTTTGTTACTTCAGATTGTAGCTATCCAATGGAGAAACAATTACTTATAGATGACGGCGGGAGCTGCACATCATCATCTTCAGGTCCGATCCGGCCTTGGTCGGACATCAGGGTGGTCACAGAATAACACTAGGTTACGAAATAACACCAGGAAACTAATCACTTTACAAGGTTTTATTGACTAATCTGATTTGGTAACAAAACAATCAAGGATGGCTACAATATTTTTGGATTTTAAACAGACTCGTGGAATGCAGTGAGGTTAGCTGTGTCGCGATCACATCCGTTCGTAACCGTCGCTCAACCTCCCATGAATTGAAAAATCAACGATACTTAGATGTCAACGTCATCTGTCACAGACGTTTGACGTACATTGTCAAACCTAACTGTCAGTGTCTAACTGATACTGATCGCTTCACAGCTAAACACACTCAAGCAAGGAAATTAAAGTAATTGGATTAAACAAATCTGTGATATGGAATTTAACAATAATCACGTAAGTTGCTTGGCATTCCACTATATTCTACCCTTAGATACAGCACTCTGCGACACGGCCATCTCTGACGCTCACACGTCCCCGTGGGAGGTTGTATCTGAAAGTAGAGATAACTAGCGCGAGTAACAAGTCCACTCGGCCGTCCTGACTAGTACATACCAATTAAGGAAGAAAAATATGGTATCAAGTCAGTCCAGCAAAAAGTACACAAATAAAGTTAAAACATTGTATTGCCAAAAGTCACATTTTACAATAAGACCAGATTAGCGTATCTATCTTAAGCATGACATAACATAACCAAATTATAAACTTTGTAACTTTACAATAACAGTATCAGTGCTCTGCATCGCCTACCAAGCAGTAACGGAAAATACTGTATCGCATCGCAATGCTTAACCAGCAAAGCAAATCGTAGTACTTATTCAGTACTACCCAACACCGAGTGCCCAGCACTCTACCGCATCGCAATGCTTAACCAGCACAGCGAACTCGTAGCGCTTAACCAGCGCTACCTACCACCGAGCACTTAACCAGTACTCTACCATACCGCAATGCTTAACCAGCAAAGCAACTCATAGCACTTAACCAGCGCTACACACACCCACCACTATTTGATTAGCGATAACAGAACACTAAACCTTAACCGAGCAGCGCTTATCCAGCATTACGCTCAACAACATACTATAAAGCTACATTTCAAACATACTTTCACCTTAATTTTCAACGAACAGCGCTTAACCAGCGTTATTATCAAAGTATCATAAAACTACATTGTAAAACGTACCTTTGGCACGAACTAAAATTAACATCACTTTCGAACTCTACTCTTAAGTAATTACTGTTTCATCTTCAGACTCTACAAGGTTATCAAACTCTGATGGAGAATTCGCATCAGGCATCTTCCGCAATCGATCGTGAGCATACTTATACTGGCGATTACCATTCAGCGATTTTAATGTGTATCGATCACCGTCTAACACTTCAATCACCTTATAAGGTCCTTTATATTTTGGGTCAAGTTTTGTTTGGTTCCTTTCTTCGTTTTTAAGAAGCACAAAATCGCCTACAACAAATCTTTCAAACTGACACTTATTTGCATCAAACCTTGCCTTATCGTACTGTGCGCTCCTATCCATGTTACTAACAGCTTCTGATCTTACATCATCGATGTCAATTTGAGGCTCTTCAGAGAACATTAAATCAATAGGACGTGCAACTCTACCTATAAGGAGCTCTAAAGGACTATGTTTAGTAACTCTATTTACAGTGCTGTTAAGAGCCAATTGTACGTCTGGTAGACAGTCTTGCCATGAGCGATCTTTACTCGTTTCTACGCAAGTGAGCATATTTTTAAGAGTGCTCATTACCCTCTCTACCTGACCATTAGCTCGCGAGCTTCCTGTCGCTATCAGATGCAAACTAATATTGTGGGAAGAACAAAAGTCACGGAATTCAGTACTGGCAAAACAACGTCCCTGATCAGCGATAACTCGACTTGGGGCTCCAAACAAAGTAACACAACTTTTCAAGGCACGTACGCTACTAGCTGTGTCAATATGCAAAGAGTGATGAAGGACGACATACTTAGTGAACGCATCGATCAGGACGAAAACGTATTCCTTACGGTCGTTTTTGCCACTTAACTTGCCTGTGGCATCGATGTGAACAGTATGCCAGGGTATAGCTACTTTAGGGATAGGATGCAGTTCCGCAGAAATTTTGCCAGAATGTGATTTAGCCATCTTACAGGTAGCGCAATTTTCCACGAACTTTCTAACAAATTTTGACATTTGATCAAACCAGTAAAGGTCGTACAATTTCTCAAGGGTCTTTTCCCAACCAAGATGAATAAGGGATTCATGTGTGGTGCTCACAACAGACCATCTTAATGCCCTGGGCAGTATAGGGAGACTTCTAGTTCTACGGTTGCGCTGAATTTTACGATGCAAGACTCCGGATCGAATTTCATACGTCTGTGCCAGATCATCGTCCAGATCGCCGTTTTTTACTCTAGTGATTAACTCGGAAATCTCTACATCCCGTTGTTGCTCAGCTAACAACCAATTATCGGAGAGATTTGCAATGTTAACTTGCTTTTGCCCTACCTTAGTAATAACTTTTTCCGGGATGGGATTCCTTGAAAAGAAATCGGCGTGTTGCATCCGTTTTCCATCAACATGGACTATATTGAAATCGAAAGATTGCAAAAACGCCCACCATCTATGCACCCTAGGAGTAAGATCTAATTTCTTACGAGTTGATTCAAGAGCATGGCAATCCGTCATAACGGTGAATTTTCGCCCATATAAATAGTGCCTGAAATGCCTTATTGCGTTAACTACTGCGAGAGTTTCTAACTCATAAGAGTGGTATTTAGCTTCCGCTATCGTAGTGCGCTTGCTAAAATAGGCAACTACACAACGTTTATCATGTTTCTTCTGAATCAGAATTGCGCCGTAGCCGATTGCGCTAGCATCGGTATGTACCTCAATTGGACAACTTGGGTCAAATATGGTTAAAACTGGGTCATTAGTCAATGCCGATATTATACTCTGCCGAATGGTCTCGTGAGAACCTTCCCACTTAATATTACCCTTTGAAACACTTGTCAACGCATAAAGAGGTGCCATTATCTGTGAGAACTTTGGGATGAATTGACGAAAATATGACGCCAAGCCAATAAACTGACGTAACTGAGTTACTGTACTTGGAGGAGAGAGATTCACTAGGGCCTCTATCTTTTTGGGGTTGGGTTTAATTTTGCCACAACTAACCTCGAAACCTAAGTACTCAACCGTTTGTTTTAAGAAAGCACACTTTTTTAAATTGAAAGAAAATCCAGCCTTCGTTAATACGTCTAAAACAATGTGTAATCTTTCTAGAGCTTGATCAACACTGGTAGCGATGACCATAATATCGTCCATATAGACCACTACAAATGTATTGGCTAGCTCTCCCAAAACTTTAGTAACTGCTCTTTGAAAGACGGATGGCGCATTACGCAAGCCGAACGGCATAGACAAGTATTCGTATTGCGAATCGGGCGTTACGAAGGCGGTACGTTCAATAGAGTCTGGATGGATTGGAATTTGGTGAAAACCACTAGCCATATCTAAAGTTGTAAAATATAGAGCACCATGAAGTCTGTTTATTTGATCGGAAATTATTGGTAAAGGGAATCTATCCGGTATTGTATTATCATTTAGTTCGCGATAATCAACGCACATTCGGTCGCTACCATCCTTCTTTTTCACGAGAAGAATGGGGCTGGCGAATGGAGAAGAGCTGGGACGAATTACATTAGAATCAAGTAATTCTTTAATTTTATTTCGCACTATCTCTCTTTCTTCGGGACTTAATCGATAAGGACGGCGACAAACGGTTTTATTTGGGTCTTTAAGTCTAATTTGCATTGGCTCAGTATTAGCAGTAGAACATGGTGTCCCAAAGATAAATTTGTCGGAAAACCGAGTTAAAATGGAGAGCAACCTAGGTCTATAATTGGAAGGAATTTCTGTATCAATATTATCAAATTTTATTGCATCTGGTCCCATTTGTAATTTCATAGGTGACTGTACGGAATCTAAATCAGAATTGTCAATAATATTGGAATTCGACTCTACACTCAATATTTCATTAAAATCTACGTTTGATTTTACTATTAGCTCTACATTTGACTTTACATTTGACTCTACTAACTCTACATTTGGCTCTACAATGCACTCTACATTTGACTCTACATTGGACTCTACATTGGACTCTACACTGGACTCTACATTGGACTCTACATTGGACTCTACATTTGAAGTCATACGTGACAGTATTTTCTTGAAAGTCAATGATTCGGAAGTCATATTAACAATTATCTTGTCACACAAAATTTCCCTTCCAATGACAATATCATGCTGAAGATATTCGTCAGGCAATACATGAAAAACTATTTTCAGAATTATATCATCAATCACAACAGTAGCTAAGATTTTAAAACTGCTATTTACAGTAGCTCGACCTATTCCAGTCATGGTAACGACAGAATAAATACGCTCACCTTTAAGCTTAAAAGAAACTGAATTTTTAATCAAAGAACATTCTGCCCCAGAGTCGTAACAAAATTCAAACGACTCACCTGACTGCTTCAAAACCCCGGTGGGTGCATTGACCATGCACAAGTCCACGCGACGATGCTCAGGAACAGCACCTCTGCTGCCATCGCCAGTGCCGCTTCCTTCGACGGTGGATCCTCCGTTGTTGATTTCGGTACATCGGTTGGCGTAGTGGCCTTGACGCTTGCATTTGAAGCAGGTGACAGAGGTGGTGTCCTTGCTGGTCTTAGTCACAGGAGTACCACTAAACTTACTGCCATCAGTTGGGATTTTATTATTGTAACAAAAAGAAGCCTTGTGGCCAGATTTTCCACAACGGTAACACTTGAGAGCAACATTTGTAGAAGGCTTAAACCGTTTATTATCAAAATCATCATTCTGGGCGTTCACATGCTTCCTTTTTAGAAAAGACATGGCCTGGAGTTCCTTTTGTAGTTGGCTTCTACTGTCAATATCCGTTGTAAACGCCAATCGCTGTACTCGATCATCAATTGGTGACAAATGGGCTAGTATAGTCGATATGGCAATCTGCTCCACAGATAAATTTTTCCAGCGTGACATTAAGGAAGTGAGCAAACGCGAAGAATAAGCTGCAAGGCTTTCCCCTTCTTTCGGTTTACTGCTGCTCAAATTGATGAGGGTGGCGGCTGGTGTCTCAGGGAAATCATATCTAGCAACAAAATTCTCCTTGAATTCCCTCCATGTCATTCCCGGGAAGGAAATTTGTGACAGCCATGTCGACGCTTGTCCTTTCAGTGCTTTACTCAAGGTTATCATAAGCGACGCCCCTTTAAGTTCACAATCGGCCATGCACATGTCGGCAGTATTCACCCAGGCACGCGCATCCACATTAGATTTTTCTGGATCGAATTCAGGAAGCTTGACATCCTTACTTGTATCAGGTGATCTCATAGCTTGCAGCAATGCAAGGAAATTCCGGTTCTGTTGTTCCATCATCAGACGCCATTTTTCTTCACCACCATTAGCAGGATGAACTCGGGAAGCAGATGGGCCTGGAGCTTCCAATCCCACTTCTGATGACGGCGGGAGCTGCACATCATCATCTTCAGGTCCGATCCGGCCTTGGTCGGACATCAGGGTGGTCACAGAATAACACTAGGTTACGAAATAACACCAGGAAACTAATCACTTTACAAGGTTTTATTGACTAATCTGATTTGGTAACAAAACAATCAAGGATGGCTACAATATTTTTGGATTTTAAACAGACTCGTGGAATGCAGTGAGGTTAGCTGTGTCGCGATCACATCCGTTCGTAACCGTCGCTCAACCTCCCATGAATTGAAAAATCAACGATACTTAGATGTCAACGTCATCTGTCACAGACGTTTGACGTACATTGTCAAACCTAACTGTCAGTGTCTAACTGATACTGATCGCTTCACAGCTAAACACACTCAAGCAAGGAAATTAAAGTAATTGGATTAAACAAATCTGTGATATGGAATTTAACAATAATCACGTAAGTTGCTTGGCATTCCACTATATTCTACCCTTAGATACAGCACTCTGCGACATAGATATAAAATCGGCCCCGTAAGTTGAGAGTTTATCGACTATATTAATATTGATAAGCTGTTCTTAAAAGATTTTCCTTCGTCCTAGTCTCAGAATAGAACTTCTGGCACAAAACTGTTTTGATAGTCCTTCAAAGTTATGGAAAATCGAGTAATTGGATTCTGTCTGAATTTTTGTTTGGCATTTTAATAAACAAGAGACTTTTGTTTTCTTCAAAACGACAGCGAAATTAATTGAAGGCACAACACAATTAACACTTATTAATTTGTTTTTTTTTATCATCGTTAATGTGTCAGTGCTAAAGTTCTTTGGAATCTGAGACTTTCTCTTGATCTTTGCGTATCAATAAAAAAATACCTGTATATTTTTCAGAACTAGTATAAACTTTCATTACATTTTATTGCATATTCAGACCATTACAATGTTTCGTAATACAAACACATGCACACGGACATACACGCAGCATTACACACATTCACACACACAAACACACACGCACTCACACACACACACATACACATAGAGACGCGTGCACACGCAACCATATACACATATCTTGTGATAAACACAGAGAAAGAGAGGGTAAATCCGCCAGGACTGGATATGAAACGCTTCTTCCTTACGTTGCGATTTCTTTCCCTATAATGAGCCGCGTAAAGAAACTTCGTTTTAAAAAGTGTAGTAATACTTCCTTGTTTTAAATAAAGAATTACACATAAACAATAGTTGTGGTGATGTTAGTATTGGCAGTGTATCATTGGCCTGTAATCTTTTTTATAGCAGCCGGGTTTTAATAGTTTCGACTGCACTGGTCTTTGTCAGACAGCGAGTGAAGAAAAACATTCATATCCAGACGAATGGAATCCAAGATTCTCTTGGACTTTTTATAGCAAATGCTGACCCGATTTCCCGATGTATGGAGATATCCGATATAACTAAACTGACCATTTTCTTCAAACCCTAAAACGGGACACATCAGAAATCTTAGATTTATTCATTATCAGGCTATTTGTGTACAGATTTCGCCATTAGGCTTTGGTATAATGAAAGAGAAGACAGAAGTCTCTTGGCACTTAAGACTTCGCATAGATTAAATTTGTCTATTAGGTATCACTTTAGGTAGGCAATTTTTGATAAAATCTGGTCACGTTCGGGTTAATAACTGTAAGCTCATTTTTAGCAAAGAGCAAGCGAGGCGCAACTCTCGTATCATAGCCAGATTTATGTAGTGATTAACTGCTTATTTAACTTTTTTTTTCTAAAATGGTTTTTTTCTAAAACGTTACATTTTTGTAGCCCCAGAATGTTTTTGGGGACACCGGGACAGAGTAGGTCAAAACGGGACTGTCCCGTTCAAAACGGGATGTATGGTCATAATAGATATAACTTTAGCCAATTGCTTATAGGCTGGAACCTTGTCGCATTACCCTAAGCCTGTACTATGATACCATTTGGATGTTTTTGAACATTAATATTAGCAGGCCTCTGTCTGTCAAGGGCCAAGGGTGGGTCCTGGGTGTTGAGAAGGGTTGGAAGGTCTGAAATTCTGAATGTTTCCTTCACATTCCGGGGTGCGGTTTAATTTCCGGCATAAATGTTTAAAATAAAGTGAAAATTATTTTTTATGTTTTTTTTTTGTATTATATGTATACAGGCTGAATTTTTCAAATGTGCGTGGACTCAATGTTCTATACCGGGTTTAAAGTAGGGATGCTCGATCCAGTTGCATTGTATCGATATTTTGGATTGCATTTGATCGTTACATAGTGTATCGATTCAAGTATCGATCCGCTCCGATCGATGCAGTGTCGAATCAAGTGTTATGAAACCATTACTATTGGTGGAACCATCGTCAAGGATTTCACTTGTTATACAAATGTATGTCTAAAAATATGATATTATTATATCAAGAAGAGATAAATGTTTCCAATGAATGTACTACTAATACATCATGAACAAGTACCTACAAGCGAAAAGTTGGAGGTGGTAACATAAAAACCCATACATACACTTGTTTTATTAATGTTAACAGAATCAAACGACAGAGAAGTGCCACAGTGGCAAATTAAATCAAAATGTTTGTATTGTCAAAACTTGTGGCCTTTTGTATTTTGATAGTATTAACAACAGGTAAATTCAATACAATTTCTTTGATCTGAGCTTGTATACATTTGTATCAATCCACCAGCGGATCAAATATTGTTGTATCGATACAAAAATCGAATGGATCGAATGAATGAATTGTATCGAACCGTCGAGCATCCTTAGCTTAAACCAGTCAAGATATAAACATTCCTAAGGATCAGTTTTAAACAACGTTTTCCATTTTTGTTTTTCAACGCAGCATTGGGATACAGTTGGATTCTTTATTATCGTACAAGTTTATGGTCCATAAATCGCTTTGTGTCGAATACAAGCGAAGAAATATTTTTAAAACGCGGTCAAAGCTTGGTTATTTGGAGAAAGATTCTGATCCGTCCACTGTTCGGTTCCCACGTTCATTTTTGCGTCGCAACTGCGAAATGTGGAACAATTTTTTGTTCGAAGTGTTATACGGGATCATGGACACCCAGATGATCCAATCTGCTGCTGTGACTGACTAACATCAGGTCTGCATTAGTAGTTAGGTAGTAATTACAATAAAACCGCATCAAAATCGGACTAACAGTTTTAGAGATAAAGGGCGGCACAGATTTGCCGTACATTTGTGTTACCTATACATACTATGACACATTTGCTTCCTGACAACGTTTTCCGGTAACTCTATTAGAGTGTCGATAAAGACGGCAATTACGGCAATTCTTAAAAACAAAATGTCGTTTAGTGCTGGAACAAATTGCTAGTGACTATAATTTATTTTTCTCAAACGCCCACACGCACACTACGCCCATCGATTTTATATTTTTGTCTGATCAATACCCCAGATTGATGAGAAGATTGGTGCGATCTGGTAGCTAGAACTTTCCAAATTATTTTTTAGCTTTTAGTAACTTTATATAACCTACAATATTTTTTATTGTAAATAAAACCGTTTTATTTCTGCCGTGATACACATGGCACTTGTCAGTAACTCATTAATGACCCACTACAGGGTCGGGTCTCCTCTCACAATGAGAAGGATGTAGGCCTTAGTCCACCACGCTGGCCTAGTGCGGGTTGGTGGACCACATGGCACTTACAAAAATAGAATTTGTGTGGAATTTTATCCTCTTCAAATGTCTCTTCAACGTTTGAGTCGTGGCATTAACCGTTGGGATGTTACATTGAAAAAATATATGGCACCTTTACAAGATGGCGGCCAGAGCTTTGCCAAGTCGTTCGGCGACAAAATCGGATGCTCGCGCGTGCAAAGTTTATCGTATTCGTACGACAATATCATTGCGTACATTTGTTGCGTATCAGTACGTGTTAAGACAGTTCCATTTAGAGCCCTGTGTATAAATTTTGTCGTGCTGGTTAGTCAGTCGGTTGTGTCCGGTCTAAAGCAAATGCTATACAAACTCAAACTTTACAATCTGAGATCGTTTTTGTTCAAGCAACAGTGTGAAGTTAAAACTCACAAACCGCAGACTTTTATTGCCAGCTAATTTTACCGCAAGCATTTTCATAAAGATGTTTACTTCAAACATCTGTTTGTTTTGAGGCCGTCTCGCAATTATTGGGGCTAGAGAAATCGGCTTTTGAGTAGCAAACGGGAATGCAGGCATCCTGATGTTAAGTGATCATTTGCGACCCATGGTGTAACTAGATTAGCCAGTAATGATTCATTGTATGTACCTACTAACTAGCTGTGCCCGCGACTTCATCCGCGTGGAATTCTAAAACAAAAGTAAGTAAAGCCTAAGTTACTCCTTTTTGCATTGGCTATCTGCCAGTGAAAGTCCCATCAATATTGGTTCAGCCGTTCCAGAAATTAACCGGAACAAACAGGCAGCAAAACAGACAGATAAAAATTGTAAAAAACGTACATATGCATTTAGTAAAAAGCGGTTACATATTTTAATATTACAAACACACATTCCAATTTATTCATTTGTGTACATAATCTCGGTTACATCTCGATTAGACTTATCATCAACTGAGTTAGGATTTATTCGGAGAACATTACGTACCGAGCTTATATGGACTTTGAGTAACGTGTAATTACTGGGCCGAAGAATTCTGAAACAGATTTTCGTACGTAATTGCCTATTTATGAGTGAAAGGCCGAAATGAGTTGCTTTGACTGCGGTAAGCCTCAATGTCTTCGTTTCTTGTGATTGGCTTTAATATTATGGATCAAATCAAGATCAATTGAAGCCTAATAAATCGATTGTGAATTATTTTTAAAAATTTACCTCGTAAAATTACAAAATGGCGACAAAAATTATTGTGAAAATTTATTGAATTAATGCTGAAAAACAAATTTCCAGTAACTATAATTTATTTTCTATTTTTTAAAGCAATTGTAAATTTTTGAGTAGATAATGCCCGGTTATTTACCAAATTGGACAAGAGCAAAAAATTGCACTGTAAATAGCACATAGTTTATAGAACAGGTTTTCAAAATTTTTCATTTTAGATTCATAGAATTTTATCAATTTTAGCAGTGATGGCTCGATTTGCTTCATTCGAGGGATCCGGATTCGAATACTAGTGGCAAGCACCACTGACGTTTTGAAAAGTTAGTGGGCAAAAGTGCGTGAAGTCCATCAACCCGCATAAAACTAAGCTAAGGCCTACGTCCTTCTCATTGTGAGGGAGACCCTACCCTGCAGCGGGTAACTAATGGGTAAAAGGAAACATTTCAAAACTAACGCCTATTAATATTCAAGTCGATTAGTTGGCTTTCAGATTATACCTTGTTTACATTAATCTTATGATAAATTGTGTTACGGCGTGATAATTAATAGTCGAGTCTGCACTAGATAAATGTCAAATGTCAATCCAATCCAGACGAATAAGTATTTCACACTGTCAGTGACCCATTAATGACCCACTACGGGGTCGGGTCTCCTCTCAATGAGAGGGATTGCAGGCCTTAGTCCACCACGCTGGCCTACTGCGGGTTGGTGGATTTCACATACCCTTGAGATTTTTAATTTTTTTGTGTTTTTCTTTTTTTGGTTACACGACGGTACAGCAGTCGTCAATCATTAGTACATCATATGTCAGTTTGTCTATCATTTGCCCTTACTAAACACACGTTAACTAGGTATACAAAAACTTTGACGATAGATAGTATTCGCTCGGGACACAGATATTGGCAGTGGACTGAATGTTTTCTATGTTGTGGTTATATCGAAAGTGAATATAGTGCCGCCTTTGAATGAAAAAACCCTAAAAAAAGTTCTAATACGCGATTAGTATTAGTACTATAGATTTTCTACGAGGTTTATAGGATAAAGCCAGCCGTGGATTCGGATTACGTTCATGTTTTATCTGCACTGAGTGAGTAAGCTTAGACTCGACGGCTTATCTCTTCGAAGAAGAGCCGATCACAATATCGTTGAACGCAAGCAAAAAGCAATTTTATCACCATGTTCACAAGTTTCTTTTTCAAATCGGCAGTTTTTCTTCGTTTTTCCGAGACATGATTTTATCGACATGATGATAAATAGTTAAAGATGTGTTTTGGGGGAAAAGCAAAAATGAAAATCTGATACGTTGATAAGCAGAAAGCCATCTTAAAACATACGATTTGTCAAAAAACCAGCGATTTCGCAAAAAAAAATAAAAAACAAAACATTTTTCCAACTTGGACCTTGAATAACTATTTTACAACCATGGGATCGATTCGGACTTTTTAATTTAATTCATAACAATAATATCTCCAATGCACATGCAAATTTTCAACTTCTTTGGAATTAATGCAAGGGAACCCCTACAAATCGGGCTATTTTGACCGAGCTATAGGTAACAGTCAGGAAAATATATGTTGATAGATAGAGGTTATAATGTCCCTAATAAAAAGAGACATGAAATCTTTTCCCGCCAAGAAAATACGACCAAAAAACAAAAGGACGTTCATTTTAGGATTCATTCTGACTCTACAACTAGATTAGATTAGATTAGACTCTACAACATTTATAACTAAACATCCATAGCTCCTAACGCTAAAATAGAGCCCTAAAGTTCCATTTCATTAAGGTTGTATTGCTTATTGTAAATTCCTATTTAATCCAACATAATATTGGTTTTATTTTTACGTAGCTGCTCTTTGATTAAAAGTTATCGCTTTCGAAACCAGCCAGATCACACAGACACGTCCAGCGCCTTATTGGAAAGAGATAATTTTAATACGACCAAAGAAAATTTAGTATTTTCAATTAAAGTTTTTTTAGTGGTGTCGTTTTATTTAAAGATAACTAGTGATCGTCGATTCGACTTTTATTAATTAAAATTTTCCATCTACTTCTACGATAATATTAAAAGGAAAGATTTATAACATGTTGCATTTATTGGTAAAATGTATATTATTTGAATTTTTAAACAATAAATTAAAAGATGGTTGTTTGTTACTCTTTCACACAAAAACGGCGGAACAGATTTGCATGAAATTTGATATCCACATAATTTATAACCTGAATAAATAAATAGGATACTTTTTATCCTTCTCTGGACGAAGTCCTAAAATTTACGCGAACGAAGCCGCGGGCATATTGTAGCTCTGAATAATTTACGTTTTCTCAGCTGTTTATACGCCTGGAGGTGTTTAGTGACGTACCTGCTGTTCTGACGTTTTGAGGGTGTACTGAAAATGCTTTGAAATTGCCTTTTAGAGAAAATACGGTGAAACGGAAAATGAGAGGAGAATGTTCCTTTAATATATTTTCCTTTGATAAAGATCTGTCATATGAAATCGTTTCAAATGAAATCATCTCGAAGATCTTTATCAAAATCAGTTAAATAGGTGTTTAGGAATAACTCGTCTTGATATTTTGAGACTATTTTCTTGTATTTTTTAATACTAGCTTCGGGCTGCAACTTCGTTCACTTCGACTTCTTCGTTAATGACACGATCGAATGGTATAATTAATACAGCCTGTGATTTTTTCAAAATCAATGGGTTCGATTCCTATCTAGGCATATTGATTTTTCAAAAATCCAATGATGCAGTTTTAGTTTTCATCAAAATCGGTCCCCAGACTCCTTTCAGCATTTTTCGCTATTCCTCATAGTTTCTGACTTCCCCATCCACGCACACTTGAAAAATTCACCCTGTTACCTGTATAATAATACCTATATCTATTCTTATCAATTCACTTTTTCTCCGTCAGAACATTTTACTGCAAAAATATACAGGGATTTATCTTTATTTTATTTCGTCGTTTTATGACGGTCGCGGCCAGCCGACAACAGTAGACAGATATAAACGCCTGGTATAAAAAAGGTTTAAACACATGTTACTCACTGTTTAAGCCACAAACAAACCACGAAGAGAGATTAGGCACTGCGCATTAAACTCTTTATATCTCTCTCTACTACGAACACACTAAACAGTAGGAGAGGGAAAAGTCGTCTATCTAGAGGGGATATAACCCTTTTTTCTAACGAGACGGATTTTGACGGCTGTGAATTAACGTGGCAGAAAATAAAGTAGGTAGGTAATAAATCAAGTCCAACAAGAAAGCTTTTCATATTTTTATATTGTCCGCAGTAAGCCCTTTCATATGAACTCATGTCCCACTCTGCTGTTTTGGGCCTTCCGCCATATTGGATGTAGAATGACGTCACTTCAACGTCACGGCGTCACACATAATCATTCACAGCCATTCAAACTAGACGAGATCGCAAAATTTCACATCAATTGGTTATGGATACTTTAAAATTAAGTTGCAAGTTTTGGCCCGAACGAACATACAATCAAACAAACAAACAAAAATTTTAAATCGGCACAGTAGTTTTTGAGTTTATTCATTACAAACATGCACACACACAAAAATACAAATTTCTCCTCTTTATAATATTAGTATAGAAGAGACAAGTATTCACCGCTAACCCGCGTCACGTTTAACTTCTTGCCAGTAGTGTTGATGAGTAAATACAGGACCCGGAGACCCAAGGACAGGGCCGGATCTAGGGGGGGGCAAGCCGGGGCCCATGCCCCGGGCGGCAAGTTCAGGGGGCGGCCAAATTCACATTTTACAGACGAATGGATAACTCATCATTTACTTAACTTTGACCACGGAATAAATAAATAATAGCACAAGTACAGTAATTTCATGGCCATATCAACTCGACCGATGACCAGAGCGACGAATGAGACGTAGTGCACGAACATTTATTATTCGCGAGGCGCGTAGGCATAGTTCAAAATACGCGCCTGCTCGCCCGCAGGAAGGAATCGATTTTATATACTTAGGAAGGAATTAGAAGGAACTTCGAAGGAATTTATATACTTAGTTCTGCAAAAGCAATGTGACCCACAAAAATATAATTTATTAACCCGGTTCCTATGAGAAGGCCTTCGATTCTATCGAAACCTGGGCGGTGCTTGAGTCTCTTCAGCGATGCCAGATCGACTATCGGTACATCGAGGCGTTGAAGTGTGTATACAATGCCGCCACCGTGAAAGTCCGAGTACACGACAACAGTACGAACCCCATCCACGTGCAGCGCGGCGTACGACAGGGGGATGTCATCTCCCCAAAACTTTTCACCGCTGCACTGGAAGATGTGTTCAAGCTGATGGAGTGGAAAGGACGTGGTATTAACATCAACGGCGAATACCTCTCACACCTCCGATTTGCCGATGACATAGTGGTCCTGGCGGAGTCGCTGGAGGAACTTAGCATTATGCTCAGCGACCTCAATAGTGCCTCGCAACGGGTGGGTCTTAAGATGAACATGGACAAGACGAAAATCGTGTCTAATGTCCATGTCACACCCGTACCGGTGGTTGTTGACGGCACTGTTCTCGAAGTTGTAGACGAATACGTTTACCTAGGACAAACGATCCGAATGGGTAAATCCAACTTCGAGAGAGAGGTCACTCGAAAAATCCAACTCGGCTGGGCAGCGTTCGGGAATCTACGACACGTCTTGACGTCCGATATACCTCAGTGCCTGAAGTCGAAAGTTTTCGAGCAATGTATGTTGCCAGTGATGACCTACGGTGCCGAGACGTGGTCCTTTACTGTGAGCCTAATCCACAAGCTCAGAGTCGCCCAGAGGGCAATGGAGAGAGCTATGCTTGGTATTTCTCTACGAGACAGAATCAGAAGTGATGAAATCCGTAGAAGAACGAAGGTGACCGACATAGCTCTCAAAGTTTGTTAATTAAAGTGGCAATGGGCTGGCGTTCGCAGGACTGACAACCGATGGGGAAAAAAGGTCCTCGAATGGCGACCACGTTTAGGCAAAAGGAGCACAGGCCGCCATCCGACCAGGTGGACTGATGACCTGAAAAAGATAGCGGGAAACCGTTGGATTCAGAGGGCCCAGGACCGGGCGGAGTGGCGTCGATTAGGGGAGGCCCATGTCCAGCAGTGGACTACTAAGGGCTGAAAGGAAAGAAGGAACCCGGTTCCTTAACTCTTATCCGTTGAGGAGTTCCTCAAATCTGTATCTCCGAAACCCTTCATCAAATCATCAACAACTTAATATGGGACCAAGTTAAAAGTAACAGCTCCCAAACCAAAAAAAAACAATTCAAATCGGTTACCAAATGACGGAATGCGGCGGTCAGAAATATAAAAAAAACGAGTTCCTCTCTATCATCAGTTTATATAGTTCTGCAAAGGTAATGTGACCAACAACATCAATTTATTAACCGAATTCCTTAACTCTTATCGGTTGAGGAGTTCCATTGTGTATCTCCGAAACTCTTTTTTTTTAAGGAAAGAATACGTTTATTGTTGACTGTTACATGAGAAAGATGTTACAAACATTTATAATAAGTTTAGAACAGTCTACCCTATGCGGGCATACAATAATTATGTCTTATATAACTAAAACTTAATTTTATATTTCATTGGCAATCATTGCTAGATTATATTTATTTATTTATTATTTTGTTCAGCAGTCCAAATTATTTGTTTATTTTAATATTTTACCTATTCGAACTTATCGGCTATGTAATGTGCCCATTACTGGGCAAAGAGAGAAAAATCCGGAGGAAAAAACTCTCGACACAGTTTTAATTAATTTATTTAGTTATTTATACGCGCGTTACTACATTCCTTTATGTAATTGTTTATCTATAAACATAATTTAGATTGAAATTGCGAACCATCCATTCATTATTCCGTTCGTTATTTGCATTTTTGTGTGATAGTGCATTCTCTCTGATTATACCCTGGTATAAACACAAGGAAGCACTTGTAGTCGGCAGCTTTACAGGACTGTAAATGTAGCATCTGTCCTTCCTGAGATTGTTATTTTATTTTATCGTTGAAGAATTCCTTTTCGGTATAATAACCTTTGACCAGCTACTGTTTTAAAAACCATTTAAATTTATTGATTGATAGTTTTTTTAGTTCTGGAGGCAAATGATTGTATATGCGTATGGCAGATATATACCTACTTTTTTTAAAAATTCTACATTTTATTCTAGGTAAATACAATTGATTTTTATCTTTCTGTCTCATGGGTACATTTCTTACACGCATATAAGATTTATTTTTAATCTTCTTCATCAGATTATCATGAACTTAATATGGTACCAAATTCACAGTAACACCTTCCAAACCAAAAAGAAAAAATTCAAATCGGTTAAAAATAACGGATTGCGGCGGTAACAAATATAAAAAAAAAATAAAAAACATACAAACGAATTGAGAACCTCCTCCTTTTTTTGAAGTCGGTTAATAAAGAGGCTTAACACAGAAATAACAGCAATCAATGCATTATTTCCGGAAGGCCTATGTAGGCTATGTCCAAATTTCAATCAATTAGTGGACATCTGATAGCTGAAATTATATCTATACTAATATTATAAAGAGGAAACATTTGTATATTTGTATGTTTGTAACGAATAAACTCAAAAACTACTGGGCCGATTTCAAAAATTCTTTCACCATTGGAAAGCTACATTCAGCCTGAGTAACATAGGCTATTAAATAAAAAAATAAAAAATAAAAAAAAATCATTGGCAGAGCGAAGCCTGCTGGGTCAGCTAGTGGATGATAAAGGTAAAAATAAATGTATGTGGGCGGGGGCGGCATATTTCAGTTTTTGCCCCGCCTAAAAAAAATTGAAGATCCGGGGCTGCCCAAGGACTCAAATACCAAGTTCAAAACCAATATGGCCGCTATTAATAAAGTTCTACAGGATGTATGTACCTTTGTTTCTAACTTCGTATTCAATTTATTCTAGCTTTACGAAATTAAAAAGTTTTTTTTTATGGCTTACAATGAAATGAAGCGTTATTCCAGTTTAATAAATTAATTAATTTATTCGATAAAATAAAGAAAGATGCGAAAACTCGCCCACAAAAGAAGGCAGTGTATAATGAAAATGAAAATGAAAAGCATTTATTTGCACGAATATGGGTTAGTTATTGGTTTTACAGGGCATTTTGATCAATCCATATTCACCTTCTCAGGTATGCAAATTAAGAAATGAGAATAATGTTATTGCCGACTTCAAAAAGGAGGTTATCAAAAGGAGACCCATGCCCAGTGCCTAATAGTATATAACAAAAAGGTGGCAGCCATGTTTTTAAAAATGTTAATTTGTAAGGAAATTTAATTAAAACTTTGTAGGCGAAAACCTACCAGCACAGAGAACATTGGACATTCGCTCTATTAAAATTCAAGTGAGCAAAACGACGCTTTATAAACTGATATAATGCCGGGGGTTATTTTCCTCTTGTTCGAACTAAATCAACTGTTAAAGAGAATTATTTTAGACTTGCGAGAACAATCGACCGACATTGGAATTAGGCTTTGCAAGATCCGTTTTTTTTTGCTATCCGGATATTATCCGTTTTGAATTTGATTATCCGGATATCCGGGTAATATCCGGATATTTAAAATAAATAAAAATACAAAGTAAAATGTATGGAAATTGTTGTTTATTAAACTAAATGGACTGCAGATATTTAAAAAAATAGAGTTGAAGCTGCAGTTGATGTTGATGCAGTCTGCTGAATAGATGCGATTAAAATCGTGGGGTGAAGTTTAAGATGCTTGTGCAAAGGTGAAGTAGAGCCAGCTATTTTCAGTATTTTTTTGCATTGTTTGCATTGTGCTTGCAAACCATCTGTACTGCGCAACAAATGTTGCCAGACGGAACTTGGGTACGTTGACTTCTTGTACTCCTTAAATTCAATGTTACTTGTCAATTTACTGCATGTCATTGTGTAATATTGAATTACACTCTGAAAAATAAAGACAAGTGTTTAATTAATAATGACATACTTATTCATAATTATATAATTTACATGTAAGAAAAAATAAACGATGATTTTTAGAATTAGTTACCTTATAGTAATAGTAACACAATTATTCGCGTGTAATGCGTCACCAAACAAAACAACACTGTCACTTCGCAAAAGGGTTTATCTGAGACTGAGCAAGGACCCTTCCTATTCCAATGCTACTGCAACGCGATTGGCCCGTTTAGCACGATGAGTTTACAATGCGGGCACGGCGCAGGTAGCAAGTAGCAACTGCGTGGTAATTATTAATTACTAATGTATGAAATTAAATGAAAATCTTTATTTTCAGTAGGTTATAAATTATAATATTACATTACATAACTCTTTGAAATTGTCATTAATTTATACAAAACAAAAGCAAAAAAGAGACGTATATACGAGTACGTTAAACTATGTAGATGTAGCAAAAAAATAAAAACTGTTTATTTTTTAGGATATTTTCATGTCAATCTGACATAACTGTAAGATCCGGATATCCGGATTTTACGACAGAAATTATCCGGATCCAAAACCAGGACGGATATCCGGATAAACGGATATCCGAATATCCGGATCACAAACTCTAATTGGAATTGGAATTCACTCGCGATTAGCGTTGAGTGAGAACAGTGTAGAACTCTATTTGCATCTTTCAAAATATAATAAGTAGATAGTTCAGAATAGTACCTAAAATTTTGTGTATAAGTTTGTTTGTGCTTCATATATTATGTCTCCATCAATTCGCATTGGAGCAGCGTGGTGGAACCGTCCCCAATAGTGGACCATAAAAGCGTTGCATGTCAAGGTGTGTGTATATGATAGAGAAATATGTTTTTAACAAGTTTGCAGTAACAATACAGATACACGCGGTAATTTCCTTCACCGTTAACGCTAGTGACATTTAATTTTTATAAAGCACGTAGAAAAATCAATGATGCATGCCGAATCTGAAGCTCTTAATTTTGAATCCTATCCCCGCCTTTCATGTCAATGTGTCAGTGTAAATAATAAAGGAACGGAAAGAAAAAGAAAAGAAAAGAAAGGAAAGGGAAGGGAAAGGGACGGCCATGCAAAGGGAAGGAAAGGGAAGTAAAAGAAAGGGAACGGAATGGAACGGAAAAGAAAATAAAAACGTTTATTTGCACAAACATAGGTACCTATGAAAATTATAAATACAAACGATAAAAGTAACGGGCAAGAGTTAGGTGCATGGTGCACTGCACCAAACGACGCAACAGTGAAAATGGGTTCGCGATGGAAATAGTGATGTTATGACGTCCAGCCATAACTGAAACAGGAAGATACATCTGTTCTGTTTGCATAGTCAGATTAACGAGACCTCGGCATCTGTTTGTCTAGTTACGAATAACGAATAGTTAAAAGTACAAAAACAATACCATTGCCGTATTAGTCCAGGTGGAATCGGCGAGTACCGAAAACTATTCCACCTCAATTGAGAATTGAGTCAAATTGCTGTTTATTAAAAAAAAAGTCCACTAAGGTAAATGTGCAAGATACGTTAAAAACTTTCTTATTTATCTAAATCAAAAAGCCATAGAACCTTTTTATTTGTATTTTAATAAATAATAATAATAACAATTGCTTGCAATTCTTTAAACAATTTCGGTTTAAACAATATGGCACGGGGTTCCCCGTGGCAACATGCATTTATATCATCAGTAGGATGTGGAATAGTTTTCGGTACTCATGCGCCGATTCCTACTGGATTAATTACCTCACATGTCCTAATTGCGACGTCGCACGCAAAAGTCGCTCGTACGACATCATACCGTACGTCATTTTGTCGCATGTCAGTGCGTACTTCAATTTGGACAGATCCATACATACATTTAATAAATAAAACATTAAAAGAGAATGTTAATCAAAAATAAAGCAATTTTTAAGATAATACATATATCTAATGCTTAATTAATTTTTAAACTCTTCTAGAAATCTTTTCCTCTATTTGGGTTATTACACTGTGTGACTCCCGTGTAGTAAGCTGTATGATTAATTACGACGTACATATGTATGTGTAGTAGTGTAGCGGCAATGCTAAAACGCAGACTAAGGGTGCCTACTGGTAGAAAAAAGCGGGCGGAAAAAGCCATCCACCCACATCGGCCACGACAAATTGTATGAGACAGTTTTATTATAGAATATAACACGCCTGGAATCTGACTGTCAAACCGACTCAAACCCAACCTCTGAAGAGTAACAAGTCAATTTTATCAAAATTGTTCCTTCAAACTTATTACAATGTAATGGAATGAAATACGAGTACACTAGCCAAACCATACGAATTTATTCCATCTTTTCCATCCTTGTTCGAAAAAAACGTGGTATGTTTTGTATCAAATAAAACTAGGTGGTTTAGTGTCAAACTAACTTTCAAACATCATCCATCTGACCTGACTTCGCGTTATGTAAGATACATTATTCAGCGACAGAAGTTATTTTTAACGTCATCCTAAATCATATCGAAAGCGCTTGTTCCAATGGACGCGAGTTTATATCCAAAATACCAATCAAATAGCAACCGGGGCCCTGAATCTCTATGACCATTCACACTCGTATCGCGGCAATGTCGTGTCTTACCCGTGATAAAAAGTCAAAAAAGGCTTAAAAGGTTTGGCTTTTAAAAGTCAAATGGCATGATAATCTATTGTGTGCTACCTTGATTCTGTAAGTCCCAAAAGATTTCGTGCCGGTATCGTGTGACATCAAACCGTACGCCATTTCATGAACAAACAATGTTACAAATTATATTTCATACATTTTTGAAGTCGGTTTAATTTTTTTAAATTATTTTTTTCTGTTTTGTTATTATTCAGCCAGCAGTACGACGCATGGCTAAGACGTCAACAATATTGATGGTAAAGGGCTAATATCGCATTACCGGATCCCGAAACAACACCGGATGATAATAACGATGTAACATTCTGAGTTAACTAGGTCAGAATACATAAAGATCCTTGGCCTAGGGATGTCCAAAAATGTGTTGTATCGATATATCGTATCGTAACTATATCGAATTCCCATGTATCGATACATCGTATGGTAACCGTAGCGCATGCTTTTTATCGATTTACGAATTTGGAACTTAATATGTTTTTTAATTAAAAGGGGTTTTTATGGTGTTTTTTATTTTTAATACCCAAAAAGTTATGTCTTATTAATAATTAGGAAAAACAAAATGTTCAATGGCTCTATTTATCATCATTTCGTTAAGATGTAATAGGAATTTTCAACTTATAAAATTAAAAAATTGTCGTCGTTTAATACGATACGATATTTTAAAGTGATAAGATATATCGAAACGTATCGTATGGTTAAAATATCGTATTAAATATCGATATATCGTATTGTGCTGTATCGATCTTTCGATATATCGTATCATAATGGGCATCCCTACCTTGGCCCGGCATGCATGTGAATACTCCTGAGGGATGATACACTAATGTACATTTAAGTTAGTGCCTGGGCGACCGAGCTTTATTTGAGTACCCTTGTTCTGAGTTTTAGCAATGCCGCACACCGATGTATTTTGCGGCCAATGACGTGAATCGTATAGAAAAGTGACGTAGCGCGTAGCGCCAAAACATTAACCCACAGTGTAAAAATCATAGAGGTCTGTCAAACATAAAATTTGTTCTTTGTAAAAATAAAATAAAGTATCACAATACTTTATTTTGTTTTATTGTTAAAGAATTCCTTTACCCAATAAGCAATACCATTGCACGCACTCATTGGTATATTTATAATATTACTATCGGCAAAAAACACTTGGCATAACGAAGTTTTGAACGGCCGGTTCAATCTAACTTCTATTGGCTTGACCTTACAGCAAAGTTTGTCGTATATAAGTTTGTTCAATCTTACGACGCGAACAAGATCTTTTTCTGGAACTTTCCAAGTTTGTTAATCTCACCAAGTAGCAATTGCTCTAACCATATCCTCTTACCCCTGATTTCTATATTCTCCGATAATCATCTACGACACGTTTTTATGTCAACAATAACGTAATCCATCATAAGTTTGCCGACTGTCATCTTGGCGTATCGTTCTTACAAAACAATATGATATATTTGCAAAATACAGTAACCGTCATGAGTCGTGAGCACAGATTATATCAGTATCCTAATATTGTATACTTTCGGTCAATGTACAGCAGCCGACAAAACGCGCTGGACCGAACGACCGAACCAATCGCGTGAACCGAAGCGCGGTCAATGTCAAACCGACCAATAAAGATTGTGCTCAGACTTTTGGCGTCTAATATACTAATGTATTACACAAACTTCGTAAATATTATATGTTTTTTTGTTTAATTTATTTAAGCTATAGTTTAACAAAAAAAGAAACATTAGTTTAAAGTTATGTTTTTATATGTATATCGCTTTTAAAATCAACTGTCGTGATTGCTCTAGCATAAACAAAACGCAAGACTATTCAGACTGTTCCTTCATACAAGCAAATAAATAATGATCACGATCCGATGAATAGTTTCCGAGATATCCGATAACGAAATCAAGATATCACTTGGGATCATCATTTCTTGTTACCTACCTACGAAACACGATTAGCTTAGAATATGTAAAATTTTCTGTCCTTCCCTAAATTATGCTCAAATTGCTCAATTTGCACTAGAAGCCTTACGTAAAAGTTAAATTGCAAATTTACATACCATTTATTCTAAATGAACCTAAGTTGGGAAATTGGATACAATTACGATAAAGTTTAAAAGCACACCTACGTTTTTGTATTACTTCACCGAGGCAAGAACTTAATAACCCTTTGAAAGAACGCTATTATTTTTTATCCCTTTACGAAATAATTACGAATTGCGTTTAAGTTTTGTTGTATGCCAATATTTTTGAATGTCAGTAATCCACCACAGGGTCGGGTCTCCTCTCACAATGGAGTTGACCTTGTTGGCCTTAGTCCACCACGCTGGCCTGCTGCGGGTTGGTGGACTTCACATACCTTTGAGAACAATTTTTATGAACCCTCAGGCATGCAGGTTTCCGCACGATGTTTTCCAATGGTATAAAGCGCACATAACTTTTTTACAAAGTCATTGGTGCGTGCCCCTGGGATTCGAGGTCGAATGCTAAGCCACGGTATTTTTAATAAAATATTTAAAAATATATTTGTATAGTGTTCATGCTTGGGGCACAACCGATTATTACGATTGAAATTATTGAGTCAGGCCGACTTAAATATATTATGATTTTAAAACAGCAATTTTTCTGATATATCGATATTTCTTCCTCGATAATAATATATCGACGTCGATATTGATATTTTTATAAACATCGATACATCAATATATCGATATTTTATTTAGTGTTCAACATCCCTATTCAATTCAAACAAGTTAGCAAAGTTATGCTCGCAGCAGAACTTACCAAGCATTCTGATGATGGCTTTCCGAGACTTCGCCTGCCGCGTCTCCCCGTGTATGTGCCCGTTCAGAAGACCAACTTTAGTCTTTTTGGTGAGTCGGGTCGATCTGGAAGAAATTCTTATCATTATCACAGAAGCGGTGATAGCCCAGTCACTTAGAATTTGACTTCGAATCGAGGAGACCGGGTGGCACGCACCAATGACTCTAAAAAAGTTATGTGCGCTTAATAGTTACGGCGAAGGAAAACATCGTGAGGAGACCTGCATGCCTGAGCATTCACTTAAAAAAATGTTCCGGACTTGTAGTGGGTCATTAATGGGTCGATATCGATGGTTAAAAAAATATATCATCGGCTAGCGCATTTCAGTGGAGAGGTAATCTGGTATCTGCGCCCAATTAGGGACATACAGTGTCCTGGCCGAAGATTCAACTATATCTATACATTAGAACTTTGGTAGAGAATGCGTGTATTTATGTTACATGGCTTGTGTGTCCAAAAATACCCTGAAAAGCGTTTGTGTTAAACCTTAAAGAGGCACATTACATAGACCCGTTACATGTTATTAGGTTATGTACCTATTATTTCCTATCCTTGATGCTTACTTATCCTTTTATGCCCCAATGTTGCCCACAGGCTTCTCCTTACAACAGAGGGAGGCCTGGAGCATACAGCACTACGCTTCTCCAATACGGATTGATGGAGAATGTTCTTTCTGTCTTATCGATATGAAATGAATATACAACATTAGTATCTACGAAGAAAGCTTCAGTACTAATGGCTTGGCGTGACCTTGGCAAACTTTCAACCCACGTTAGCCAGAAGAGGCGAAGCGAAAATGCGAAATTGTTTACCTACTTATGAACACCTATCCACTTTTCTCTCCTCGCAATTCTATTGAATGGAAATATTATTGAAGGAGTGCTCGGTAGAATTCTTAAAGAACGTCTTGAATTCTACTCGGTATCTCGTGAATTTCATATTTACCGTTTAAACAGAACTTTTGAAACTTTTCAAGTTTAATTCCTCAAAGAAGTCCCCTAACTCGTGATGAAATTATGCGATTTGACGATTTCGAATTTTGATGAAGCAATATACAAGCGTGCACATGTTTTGAGGTTATGAGCCCCTCAGTACATCAGAGCATGAACCGTATAGGAGGTGCAGTTTGAGGGAATCAAAAGACATAATAAATGAACAATAACTAGGCATGATTTGATGTTAACATACCATTCCACGCGGAAGAACTCGCGGCCATAGCTAGTGTGTCCATACAGGTAATAACGGTTGAATGGCTGTATAGAATTTGGCATAAAAGCAAGCTGCTCTAATAATTTCGTTGGGGATTTTAGGCCGGCTTTTTTGTGCCGTAATTCGGGAATACGATTCATTCATCGATGTGTTAGACCCGTCGTTTGAAAGGCATGTGACCCTAATTCGGATTTACCAGGAAAGCGTACCTTATCCTTTGGCTAATAATAATAATAGACCAGGCTGTCAGATATTTTTCAAGAAGTGTTCGAGGCATTATGCCTAAAAGCATATAGAATAGCTTTATTTATAATATCCGAACACCAAAAAATGCTGACCTGTGTAGTCCACTGCTGGACATAAGCCTACCCTAATCGACGCGACTCAGTCCGGTACTGGGCCCTTTTAATCCAACGGTTTGCTGTTGTCTTCTTGAGATCATCAGTCCCTTACTTGCCAAGACGTGGTACTTGCCATTCGAGCAGCCCCGGATCTTCAATTTTTTTTAGGCGGGGCAAAAACTGAAATATGCCGCCCCCGCCCACATACATTTATTTTTACCTTTATCATCCACTAGCTGACCCAGCAGGCTTCGCTCTGCCAATGATTTTTTTTTATTTTTTATTTTTTTATTTAATAGCCTATGTTACTCAGGCTGAATGTAGCTTTCCAATGGTGAAAGAATTTTTGAAATCGGCCCAGTAGTTTTTGAGTTTATTCGTTACAAACATACAAATATACAAATGTTTCCTCTTTATAATATTAGTATAGATATAATTTCAGCTATCAGATGTCCACTAATTGATTGAAATTTGGACATAGCCTACATAGGCCTTCCGGAAATAATGCATTGATTGCTGTTATTTCTGTGTTAAGCCTCTTTATTAACCGACTTCAAAAAAAGGAGGAGGTTCTCAATTCGTTTGTATGTTTTTTATTTTTTTTTTATATTTGTTACCGCCGCAATCCGTTATTTTTAACCGATTTGAATTTTTTCTTTTTGGTTTGGAAGGTGTTACTGTGAATTTGGTACCATATTAAGTTCATGATAATCTGATGAAGAAGATTAAAAATAAATCTTATATGCGTGTAAGAAATGTACCCATGAGACAGAAAGATAAAAATCAATTGTATTTACCTAGAATAAAATGTAGAATTTTTAAAAAAAGTAGGTATATATCTGCCATACGCATATACAATCATTTGCCTCCAGAACTAAAAAAACTATCAATCAATAAATTTAAATGGTTTTTAAAACAGTAGCTGGTCAAAGGTTATTATACCGAAAAGGAATTCTTCAACGATAAAATAAAATAACAATCTCAGGAAGGACAGATGCTACATTTACAGTCCTGTAAAGCTGCCGACTACAAGTGCTTCCTTGTGTTTATACCAGGGTATAATCAGAGAGAATGCACTATCACACAAAAATGCAAATAACGAACGGAATAATGAATGGATGGTTCGCAATTTCAATCTAAATTATGTTTATAGATAAACAATTACATAAAGGAATGTAGTAACGCGCGTATAAATAACTAAATAAATTAATTAAAACTGTGTCGAGAGTTTTTTCCTCCGGATTTTTCTCTCTTTGCCCAGTAATGGGCACATTACATAGCCGATAAGTTCGAATAGGTAAAATATTAAAATAAACAAATAATTTGGACTGCTGAACAAAATAATAAATAAATAAATATAATCTAGCAATGATTGCCAATGAAATATAAAATTAAGTTTTAGTTATATAAGACATAATTATTGTATGCCCGCATAGGGTAGACTGTTCTAAACTTATTATAAATGTTTGTAACATCTTTCTCATGTAACAGTCAACAATAAACGTATTCTTTCCTTAAAAAAAAAGAGTTTCGGAGATACACAATGGAACTCCTCAACCGATAAGAGTTAAGGAATTCGGTTAATAAATTGATGTTGTTGGTCACATTACCTTTGCAGAACTATATAAACTGATGATAGAGAGGAACTCGTTTTTTTTATATTTCTGACCGCCGCATTCCGTCATTTGGTAACCGATTTGAATTGTTTTTTTTTGGTTTGGGAGCTGTTACTTTTAACTTGGTCCCATATTAAGTTGTTGATGATTTGATGAAGGGTTTCGGAGATACAGATTTGAGGAACTCCTCAACGGATAAGAGTTAAGGAACCGGGTTCCTTCTTTCCTTTCAGCCCTTAGTAGTCCACTGCTGGACATGGGCCTCCCCTAATCGACGCCACTCCGCCCGGTCCTGGGCCCTCTGAATCCAACGGTTTCCCGCTATCTTTTTCAGGTCATCAGTCCACCTGGTCGGATGGCGGCCTGTGCTCCTTTTGCCTAAACGTGGTCGCCATTCGAGGACCTTTTTTCCCCATCGGTTGTCAGTCCTGCGAACGCCAGCCCATTGCCACTTTAATTAACAAACTTTGAGAGCTATGTCGGTCACCTTCGTTCTTCTACGGATTTCATCACTTCTGATTCTGTCTCGTAGAGAAATACCAAGCATAGCTCTCTCCATTGCCCTCTGGGCGACTCTGAGCTTGTGGATTAGGCTCACAGTAAAGGACCACGTCTCGGCACCGTAGGTCATCACTGGCAACATACATTGCTCGAAAACTTTCGACTTCAGGCACTGAGGTATATCGGACGTCAAGACGTGTCGTAGATTCCCGAACGCTGCCCAGCCGAGTTGGATTTTTCGAGTGACCTCTCTCTCGAAGTTGGATTTACCCATTCGGATCGTTTGTCCTAGGTAAACGTATTCGTCTACAACTTCGAGAACAGTGCCGTCAACAACCACCGGTACGGGTGTGACATGGACATTAGACACGATTTTCGTCTTGTCCATGTTCATCTTAAGACCCACCCGTTGCGAGGCACTATTGAGGTCGCTGAGCATAATGCTAAGTTCCTCCAGCGACTCCGCCAGGACCACTATGTCATCGGCAAATCGGAGGTGTGAGAGGTATTCGCCGTTGATGTTAATACCACGTCCTTTCCACTCCATCAGCTTGAACACATCTTCCAGTGCAGCGGTGAAAAGTTTTGGGGAGATGACATCCCCCTGTCGTACGCCGCGCTGCACGTGGATGGGGTTCGTACTGTTGTCGTGTACTCGGACTTTCACGGTGGCGGCATTGTATACACACTTCAACGCCTCGATGTACCGATAGTCGATCTGGCATCGCTGAAGAGACTCAAGCACCGCCCAGGTTTCGATAGAATCGAAGGCCTTCTCATAGGAACCGGGTTAATAAATTATATTTTTGTGGGTCACATTGCTTTTGCAGAACTAAGTATATAAATTCCTTCGAAGTTCCTTCTAATTCCTTCCTAAGTATATAAAATCGATTCCTTCCTGCGGGCGAGCAGGCGCGTATTTTGAACTATGCCTACGCGCCTCGCGAATAATAAATGTTCGTGCACTACGTCTCATTCGTCGCTCTGGTCATCGGTCGAGTTGATATGGCCATGAAATTACTGTACTTGTGCTATTATTTATTTATTCCGTGGTCAAAGTTAAGTAAATGATGAGTTATCCATTCGTCTGTAAAATGTGAATTTGGCCGCCCCCTGAACTTGCCGCCCGGGGCATGGGCCCCGGCTTGCCCCCCCCTAGATCCGGCCCTGCATTCGAGGCCCTTTTTCCCTATCGGCTATCCGCTCTTCGAACTTTGTGGCCAGCCCATTTCAATACTATTTCACTTTTTGCAATAATTTGGAGCGTGATGGTGTAGACCTTCCAAGTAAACGTCAGTCATTAGTACCTATGTCATGTCAGTCTGAAATCTTCCCGTACTAATGGCGCACGTTAACAATACGAATACTTTGACAATAAAGCTCATGCTCATGACAGTGATGATGCTCCGTTTTGGGAGGAAACATATGGTGTTGTCGGTAAATGTGATAGTATACTGATACTCTGCTATCTTTACATTACCTACCTTATATTAAACACACAACTCATTAAAACATTAGGTACTATAGATACTCCAAGACACCTACCTGATGTGTATACCCATTGTGACATACAGGCAGAGGATGAGAATGGCTGGCACGAAGAAGAAGAAAATGCTACTCAGCTCCAGGAGCGGAGACGAAGCCATCAGCGTGCAGAACGCGGAATCCAGGGATATGTTGCCAGAATCTGGAACAATGTGAGAAAAGAATAAAATTTAACTTTATAATAAAGAACATTCTTCTAACGCTCAGAACTCACGATCCAGTTCCAAGGAACGAGACCCGAGTTCAGTGCGGTACACAGCCTACTTTGGGATCAGATCAGATCAGAAGAATTGTTCAGCAACAGACGTTACAGTAACTAAAGTAATATATAGGGTGTGCCGTAATCAGTGGACCAACGGAAAACTGGTAATAGTAACAATTATCTATGTCAGTACCCATTAATGACCCACTACAGGGTCGGGTCTCCTCTCACAATGAGAAGGATGTAAGCCTTAGTCCACCACGCTGGCCTACTGCGGGTTGGTGGACTTCGCATGCCTTTGAGAACATTTTTTTTGTGAACTCTCAGGCATGCAGGTTTCCTCACGATGTTTTCCTTCACCGTAACAGCAGGTGATATTTAATTTCATAAATCGCACATAACTTTTATTACAGTCATTGGTGCGTGCCACTGGGATTCGAACCCGGATCCCTCGATTCGAGGTCGAATTCTAAGCCACTAGGCTATCACCGCTGCTAACAATTATCTATAAAAATCACTAAATTTTATCCTTCTAGGCCTATTTGTTTAAATTGGTGTATGTGCGCTGTAATTAGTGCTTTATTTCCTCAGTAGTGCTTTATTTTGTCTAGGTAGTGCTTTATTTCCTTGAACATTCTTAATAATTCAGTACTTAAAGATGGGGTTCTTCAAGAAGGGCATAAAAAAGCTCTCCTTCATAGCCGGCAACGCACTGGCGACCCCTGGTGTTGCACGTGTCAGTAGGCGACGGTGACCACTTACCATCAGGTGGCCCGTCTGTCTGTTTGCTTGCTCTACTTATAAAAAAAAAGTATAATGAGACCCATCCTAATTCTAAAATGAACAAATTAGAATGACGAAGAATCAAATTAACTTAGCCGAGCTGAGAATTCAAATGAGGTAATAAGTCTGAGACTCTGAGATATTTATTAAGAGCGTGTAACTATATTGTATAAGTGCCTAATAAAGATTTTTATTTGTCAAGATGGAGCGTCAGGGTATCACAAATGGGACACTTAGCTAAAGTTATGGAACTTATATTTTTAGATCGATTTTATTTTGGCAGGGACTGTTGTCATATTATCTTTGATACATAACCTCTACTGATTTTCACGAGTGCTTTTTCTAATTAATTTTGATTAAATTACTATCGTGTAGCGTAAAGACGTTTTTTTGTTTTTGAATAATTAAAGAGGTTAAGCCAACTTAGTCAAGACAAAGTCAAGACAGATTGACATGCCAGTAACCCATTAATGACCTTCTCGTAATGTCGGGTCGGGTCTCCTTCTCGTAATGAGAGGGTGTTGGAAACATAAAACTCCAACATACAAACCTCCTTTATTATCATACAATTAAAAATTATTACAATTTAAATTCGAATATGGTTTTTGTGACTTCTTTTGTTTTATTCATGTCATTCGCCATTTTTCTGTCCATCCCTTCTTTTATAATAAATAATATTTCTTATAATTTACAATAAAAGTTGTTAATACAGTGCTTTCCTAGTGCCTTTTCAATTAACCCACACACAGAACCAGAATACAGTCCACTCGGACCACAACATCGGTCCCAACAGAGGGATGTAGGCCTTAGTCCACCTCGCTGGCCTACTGCGGGTTGGTGGACTTCACATACCTTTGAGAACTTTTTTTTTGTGAACTCTCAGGCATGCAGGTCCTCACGATGTTTTCCTTCACCGTAACAGCAGGTGATATTTAATTTTATAAAGCGCACATAACTTTTTTACAAAGTCATTGGTGCGTGCCACTGGGATTCGAACCCGGACCCCTCGATTCGAGGTCGAATTCTAAGCCACTGGGCTATCACCGCTTTGAGATTGAAGACAGATTGACATATGACATACTAATGACTGACGATTACTATACGAATATTTAGACGATAGTGTTCACACTCACGGCACAGTTTAGTCCTTCATTCTACGTGTATGTCATTTATCAGTTCAGTCTCTTATATCTATCAAATAAGCCCGGATATCCTGAAGTAATTTGTCTTTCTCTAATACAGTATCATTATCTCCTCTGTCTGGTCATATAAGTCTTTAATACAAACATAATATATTAATCGCCCTACTCGTAGATAACCTTATTCCCACTATGTGTAAGTTTAATTACAGTGTTCGTTGGTTTAACGAAATTAAATTATACCACAAGGCACACGTCAACAGATGGAAAGACGGTTATTAAAGTGGAACGTAAACATTTTGAAGTTGTTTTTAATCTGCAAAGATCAAAGTTAAAATTTTGTAACTACTCAGATACTTGAAAATTATGAAATAGGCTGGTTTGTTTGAAAGATAAATAGTTTATTATACAATAAGTTAATATTTATACATTTCTTAATCAATCAACATAATGAATTTTCATTTTTCTAAATCTGAAGTAGAATCTCGAACTTCTGTTTTACTTAGTTTTAAATACGTAAATAATCTTAACTTATTGGAATTTGAAGCGGCGATAGCTCAGTGGCTCAGAATTCAGCCGGTTCCTCGTGGGTTCTGTGTTCAAATCTCAGTGGCACGCATCTACTCTCCAAATTTCAATTTTCTAGCATCAGCGGTCGCTGCATTGCCTTTTATATGTATGTACATAGACTAGCTGGTGCCAGCGATATCGTCCGCGTGGTAAAATAAAGGTAGCCAGTCTCTTACGACAACCGGCATCCACTAAGGGAGGACATTAAGAGGAGAGGTGAATAGAATTGGTGATGAAAGTTTCTCACTGAAAAAGTTTGGATAATAGTCAAAATAAATGGCAGATCGAAGCCTGGCGAGTGTGCTAGTCTACAATGAAAACAAACCTGTAAAATTTTCTTCTCTGACCAAAGGTGACCGAATCCCTCAAACTATCAGAATACTTTTTCCAGTCCGTGGTCCGTTCACATATAGAAAATGGTCTAGCAAGATTACAATCAGAAAGATCCGATGACATGATCCGCTATTACACTACAAAGCTTAGATCGAAGTCGCCCTTTCTCAACCAATTCTTATTATGTTGGCAATTTGAGAATAAATTGAAATGTCGGTAACTTCGATAAAGAATTGTATCTTTACTTTACTTATGTGTGATACATAAATGGACTTACAACAAAGCGACATTGAGTTTGCCCAAATTGTACCTAATCTATGCAAATAAATAAAATTGGAATGTATATAACTCCCTTTTACTAAATGTAGGTAGGTATATATGTATATGTATACACGGTCCATATACCAAAATAACATTTTTTACAATTTTTGTCAGTCCGTCTGTTCCGGCTTATCTCTGGAAATAAAATGAAAACAACTTATCATTTCAGCACTTCTTCAAGTGACGTTATAAATCAACTTAATACAACCCAAAATGGAGAGCAGAACATTTTCTCAAGGGGACGCGTACAAGAGACGTAAAACATTCTCGTCCATTTATTTTATGTAAAACTTTGTTACCAATGACAGCTTTGAAATGTACATACGTAGGTATGTATATAAAACGAGTATGTGAACTGTCCATTTCTTACAGTTGTTCTACTATTTGGTACACAATCGTAGCAGACACACAAACACACAGACACAAAATAATACAGATTTAAAAAGATCCAGTTAAAATTTTTAACTTTTTTCAATAAAAAAGGAGTCTCAATTTTTTTAAAGACAAGTGTCATAAACAATCTGTGCATTCTTCCTGGCATAGTAGTAAGTAAGAAAAAAGAAAAGAAAACGTTTATTATAGACTGTTCTATACAGAAAATGTTAGTTGATAGCAATTCACGGTCTATAAACAGTCATATTTCACTCCAAACTCAGTACGGGAGGATTTCTTTTCCATTAGTAATAGAGCCGGAAGAAATAAAATTCGTATTTGTTTTATCTATTCTTAAAATTACAGTCAGGGGCGTAGTCAAGGGCATAGCCAAGGGAGCCCCGAGCCACGGGGGCCACCAACGTGCGTAAGAAAAATTATTAAAAACTTCCCATTTTTTATTTATTTCAGAGATAACAAAAGTCATAAAAGGCAATGTCATTTGAATTTTTAATTTGAATTGTTTGTGAAAATTTTGGAAAAAGTGACAGATAGATAAATTAATCATAATTATTTAATTTTATGCAAACATTTTATTTTTATTTTGTGAGAAATCTTTACCCTTCCTAAGGGCCCCCAAACAAATTTTTATACGGGGCCTCGACAAGGCACGCTACGCCACTGCCCATAGAATTCGATTTGGCCCGATAATGAACACTTAGCCACGCTGTACGATAAAACGGTATAAAATACTCCAACCTCATAAATTAGGATCACGCGAGTTTATGAGCGCTTCTGAAAGTTTTTATACGTCCATTTTATCGTCTGTTTCTCAACAAAAACACATCAGATTTTGCTTTTGTCTGATCAAAAACAAAGTCTGATGATGTACGGCCTCATTTGTCATGTGAAAAATGTTATCTTTACAAAATACACGCACATTAATATCAGAAATGTTTATAGGATTCTACTGTTATATATTCTCATTGTGAGAGGTAACCCGACTCTGCGTCACTATTTGGTTTTAATTATTGATTAATTTGGCCAGAACAAACAGACAAAAATTGTAAAAATCAATGGGTTAAATTCTTTAAATATAATGGGTATACTATCTCGATACCGTTTTCATAAATCTAGGTATACCTATTGAAGGTTTCTCTCGTGTACAAAGAAGCAGGTTCATTTCACATTCGAATCAGAATATTTTTTTATTAAATATCATTGTTGCTGAATATGAAAAATGTACTGATTTGAATTATGACAGCCGTAAAATGTTTCAGTGTTAATATTTGAGATCGACACCTCAAAGGGGCACGACTGAATACAAAAAAGAACCCATTCGCATGAACGGAGATATTGTTGAATACATTGGGTAACGGAATACATGCTCGGCTAGGAAGAAATCGGGGCAGATCCTGATATTAAATCCCTGAGTTCCATACTGAACAGACACGTAATAAATATTTACGGGTCGACAGCTATTAGCGCGACTCTCCCATTTTGTGCGGGGTGCGGGAGGGGAGCGAGACTGACCAATAAGCGCTGACGGTAAGGTACCTCCCAAAGTACCTACTAATTACTATGTCTGTACCACCTATATTATTGCTGCACAGTAGTGTTTTATAGTAGTTTTATATTGTAAAAAATACATTTTCTCATTTAACTACTAGAGGAAACATGCGCAGTTTCCCGGATAGCATAAAAATTAGCTTTAAAACTTTAACGTAGATACATGTCCAGTTTTAACAAACATAAAAGGTGCGTGGAGGAAGCCATAATTCATCAAATACATGTAATACATTGTACACTGACAAGTTATTTTGTTGGGTTTATAATACGAATAGCCATACATTCTACATACGCCATACATTTACAATTCATCAGACTCCGACCAAGCAACACGATAAAATTCAAGTTTTGGATGCGGTGGATGGATGGATGTTTGTTGTTCTTTCAAGTAAAAATCGCTGGACTGATTTGGGTAAAATTTTGTACACAGATAATATTATAGTCCTCGCGGATGAAATACACATAAATAAAATTGGAGTGTCTGTTTATAATATAAAAATATGTTTTTTACAATTTCTGTCTGTCTGTTTGTTCCAGTTAATCTAGAACGGCTGGACCGATTTTGTCGTGACTTTCACTGGCAGATAGCTGATGTAATAAGGAGTAACTTAGGCTTCTTTTATTTTAGAAGTCAAATAAATATACCATATTGTTACTTAAGTGTAGTAGCTCATCTCTCGGTCTATAAGGATTTAGGGTTAAACTAAACTTGTCGCAATATTTACCCTAACTGAGGGTATTACTATCCCAAGCAGGAAACGGGTTGTACCCAAACAGTTTGTATGTATCTAATGTATAATGTTGGGTCAAATCTCGCAACTCACTTATAAAGTAGTTAACCGTAACCGATTGAGATAATTTTTTGCAGTCATTTAATTTAGATAACAATGCATGATTATGAGTGACGTCATTCTACATTCAATATGGCAGGAATATGTAAAAAATATTCAATACCGTCAATTTTAACAGAAATTATCCAACGGCGTTGCCATAGCAACCCATTTATGTAAGGTTTCCAAGATCTAAAACACCGCTTCCATTAACGGTTGGAAAGCTCCGCGGTTTCCGCTCCACACGTTATTTTATTTATGATGCCTTGTACTAAGTAATGTTTTACACGAACAAACAGCCCATTTCGGTTATAAAGAGGGCAATATACTCTTAAAGTAAAAATAAATTTTCTGAAGTTAATCTGTCTTGCACCAGCACGCATAGCCCCGCTGCTTGAGTAGGTAGATCGCATGCGTAGACTTTTCAAGATTAAATAATCTTTTAGCTTTCAAATGTTAGAAAGAGAAAGGTTCTTTAAAATAAGTCTTATCTTTTTTAATTGTTTATTGATTTGACACGTCAGTATGAAGTATCACATACACACAGTAGAATTAAATGTCTCCCAGGTCCTATGTGTGGTGGACTAAGACTCATTGTGAGAGGAGTTCTAGGATATTTCAGCGTAATTTACCATTCAAAACGATGAAAGCATACAGCATGCAGCGTTGTGAGGTAAAGTTTTGAACTCTTGATAAAGTCCATGTCAGACAACTATGTTTAACTTGGCTGGTAATGAAATACTAAACTATGTGCAGACTCCGACTCACTCTACTAATTAGTCTTTACATATGAGAGTAGTATATGTATATCATACAGAATCAGGCCCCAGCTCGATACTAGCGGGTCCACTGGAATGTATTTCAATGAAGAGTAGGTCCAGACAGGGTCGTCTTCAACCTATTGGAGGCCCTGGGCAATACTGGGCATATTAGGATACTAGGGCCCCTATTAGTAGTCAGTACCTAATTAAGGTTCGATTTCTTCGAATTATATAAGTTGTTTTGGTAATAAATATTGTGTATCGTTTGGTGATCAGACATGAACTAAGGACTTTGTATTTGATTTGAGGGGGGCCCCTATCGATCGCAGGGCCCTGGGCACTTGCCCAAAATGCCCACTGGGAAAGAGGTGTCTGTGTACAGACTGTTCTAGTGAATTTTTCTAGGTGTGAAAGTGTGTGTACCTACATACGTAGATAAATTTTAAAAGGCATAATCCTAACTTTAGAGGAAGCCGACAAAATCAACAATTCCGAAATTTACCTCATTTGTAGGATGTACGATTATTCCACGAAGCGCGTGTACACGCATGAAATGATCAAATCACAAACATTGGAGACCTCGTGGGAACATTTAGCCACAAAATAGTTAAAATTAAGTTATCTACAGTACAAGAAGAGTATAGTAAAAGTAGAGCTCGCATAGGCAATTTTTATTTTTCAAATCTTTAAGGTTTCAAACTAAGTATACAGTGTGTTAAGTCATCTACTGGCTATAAATTTATAAGGCCATCGTGGTGGACTACGGCCTACATCCTTCTCATTGTGAGAGGAGACCCGACCCTGCAGTGGGTCAGTAATGGGTTATAGATAGATAATAAAACCGATTAGGTAAGAAAGAATATTGTGTAGATTTTCAGGTTCAAAGCATTACCAAAATTATAGAGGAAATGGCAGTGTACAATAATTATTTCAGAAAACGGTAGAATCTTATCATATTATTACTCAGAGGCAGTTTTAATCAAAGAGTTAATTACGGGTGTATCATGTTACGCTACATATTACACTACGAATAAATAACTACATACTATTTCGTACACCAGTTAGTAATTTTACAGAATTTGATCATCTAATTTTATGGTTTCCTTGCAAAATATACCTTCGACCATGTTAATTCAATATTGGAATGAAAATCAAGCGTTTTACTATTCTATACCTAATTGAAACGTGTTTCCGCATGTTTTTTAATCTATACAAATAAATAAAATTGGAGTGTTTGTTTGTAATATAAAAATAACCAAACACTTACATCTACCATAATAACATTTTTAACCATTTTTGTGTGTCTGTCTGTTCATTCCGGCTACTCTCTGGAACGTCTGGACCGATTTTGACGGGACTTTCACTGGCAGATAGCTGATGTAACTTAGACTACTTTTATTTTCGAATTATTTTATACATAGTCGTTAAATAGTTAAATTCCACGCAGACAAACGTACGGGTACAGCTAGTATTATTAAAGAAGTTACTCTGCAATAAATTACAACTCTGAGCGTGGGAACTTTCTTCACACTTCTGAAACAGAATATTTCTTTCATCGAAAATTTATCCGATCATAATATTGTTGAACAGAAGCTAGGGTAACTGAGCTAGTCCCTGCTTTTGTGTCATATCTAATCTTCAAAGAACACTCTACTTCCAAATAAACTTCGAAAACTTATTAATTATTTGGAACCTCTCGTTATTGTTTTCTTTGTTCTCAAAGTTATCCAGTGTCTTTTGTTTCAGTTAAGATCACTGAACTGAATGTTTAATAAACAAAAGGAAATAAAAAGTTTTTTATTTTTTATTTTTTTTATTAGTAGGTAATTTAAAATTATCATGTCTAATACAAATCTATTATACAGGTAAACTATTCTTGCGTTCCTGGAGGAATATAAACAAATTGTCACCTAAAAGAATAAATAATTGTAAAAATGAATAACTATCTATTCATATTTACTCATGTTCATACTATAGATAATCAGTGATAGAGATATTGTACACTTTCGGGCAATGTACAACAGTCGGAAAAATGCGCTGGACCAATAGACGAATACACTGACGACTGACGAACCAATCGCGTGACCCGCAGCGCAGTCAATGTCAGACCGACCAATGAAGACTGCGCTCACGACTTGTGCCGACTACTACAGACTCACTTGGCGGGTAGTCCCGGTAGCTGATGTCGCTGTAGAGGGCGAAGGGCGAGGCGCATATGAACGCGATGATCCACAGCACCAGGATGATCCTGGAGGCCCGGGTGAGGCCTGCCATCGCGTACAGGTACAGGGGGTGGCAGATGGCCAGGTACCGCTCCAGCGAGAACGCTGATATCGTCATCACTGACACGTAGGTGGCTCTGGAACAATAAGCAGAAGATATTGAAAACAAAAAATATCAATTAATTAGGCATACTTAATTTTTTTAAAGGAGAATTTATTCATTTTTTTTAATAAATAAATAAAGAATGTTCTTTTTAGGCAGTGGCACAGCCATAGTAGCTCGCCCGGGGAGGTTCTTCTCTCTGTCGAGTGTCTGTGGACTAACTCGACGTTCATGTTTTGCTTGGGGAGGTATGGTTGCCGTATATGGTTGAGGTATGGTTGTTATTTATTAGAGGCGAAAATCTTAGTCCTCACGAGGGGAAAAGCAGCGTTCAACCTTAGATAGGATTTGTCAGTAACCCATTAATGACCCACTACAGGGCCGGGTCTCCTCTCACAATGAGAAGTATGTAGGCCTTAGTCCACCACGCTGGCCTAGTGCGGGTTGGTGGACATCACATGCCTTTGAGAACTTTTTTTTCTGAACTCTCGGGCATGCAGGTTTCCTCACGATGTTTTCCTTCACCGTAACAGCAGGTGATATTTAATTTTTATAAAGCGCACATAACTTTTTTACCACGTCATTGGGATTCGAACCCGGGCCCCTCGATTCGAGGTCGAATTCTAAGCCACTGGGCTATCACCGCTATCCACTGGGCTATCACCGCTAGATAGGATTTATCTCTATTTGAGATTGAATAGTCCATAGGCTCACGCCCTTTTGGGCAAAAACATAACCTTTTCGTGCCACCAATTAATTGTTTATAACTACGTCCGTTACCACGCCCTATCTATGTCCTTTTCCCAAGGGTTATCTAGAAGAGATCGCTTCCTAGCGATAAGACCGCCCTTTGTACTCTAAATTATATATAAATTATATGAACTGTAAGTACTGTATATTATTTAGAATTTAGAATGTAAAATAGAGTGTATATCTATCTATCGATCTATGCACTTATTATTGTTATTTGTATGCAAAATGTACTCTTTATACAGTCACGCCAAAATACATATAATATCCTTCCTTCCTTCCTTTCAGCCCTTGGTAGTCCACTGCTGGACATGGGCCTCCCCTAATCGACGCTACCACTCCACCCGCTCCTGGGCCCTCTGAATACAACGGCCGCTGCCTTCTTCAGGTAGGAGGGCGGCAAAAATAATATTATCCTGTTATAAATCCGTGTAACAGGAAATCTCAGGGAGTTATTGTCGATTCCATAAGCCCTTTCGTTCGCTGAAAACACTTTTACTTGTTATTTAATTAATTTTCCGGCACATTTTGAAAAATCTTTCAGAAAATCTTCAAAGTAAACATGATGACTCTAAAGCTTTTATCGTAAAAACAGGCGCTCAGTAACTCCTACATTTTCAGTTAATATGTTTGGTTCAGTTAATTGTTTTGGAGTGACGAAAGATATAATACCTACCTTTGATGATTCCTTTCTAAAAACGCTTCAATTTTGATTAAAAATGTTTCTGAGTCAAAGCATTAATGGAATCGATGTTTCTATTTGCGTTTGAAATTGAAATTCGAAATTGCGATATTTTGAGAAAACGATTAAAACAAGTGGATTATAAAAAGCTCTTTGAGTTGGGGCTAATCTTTAATTTTGAATTGATAAAGGTGTGTACGCTTTATAAAATTAAATATCACCATAATAACTATATAAAATATCATAACGTTGATGGAAAACATAGTGAAGGTTTCTTCAGTCTGAGAGTCATAACGTTCTCAAAAGGCATATGAATTCCACTAACCCGCACTAGGCCATCGTGGTGGACTAAGGCCTACGATCCACATGCTTTACATTGTGAAAGGTGACCCGACCCTGCAGTGGGTCAGAGATTAGTTAAAGACATAGCTAGCCTCTAAAAACACAGGGTTAGTAAATGCTAGACTATTAAATCATTTCTGTGTGCACAAATGTGCGTCCCGATTTTTTCCATCCGTGACTAAGGTGACCATCCCTCCCATTTGGAACGGGGCAGTCCCGTTTTTAGAAAAAATGAAAAATAAGCACTAAAAATGCCAAATAAGAGCCTCGCATCTTCCTTTTTAACAAATAAAAATAAGCTTTTTGCTATCAATAACGCGAACGTAGTGAGGTTTTTTCAAATAGTTTTATACCAAAACCAGACGGTGAGGTGATCTTGTTTTTATTTACAGTGTACTGTAAGATGGAGTTTTGAGCTCGTAAGCGGTTGCTGCAAATGGCTGAAGCTACGGCAGTCACTGTCAATTCAAGATCTAGCTGCTGGCTGGCGCAGAAGAAAAACAACAGAAGAAAAACAAAAGAAGAAGAAAAGATGTTGAAAATATGAACCGTCATTTTTGTAATGGACGTAATATAGAAAAGATTCATAAGATGTATAATAACGTTTTATTATTTCAGATACCCATAAGTACTTATACATAATTTTGGATGTTTCAATGTGTCCCGTGAAAAAATGGTCAGTTTATCCCTGACCCACTTTTTCTGGTAAACCCCGAATTTTTGAAAAATCCGATACTATTTCACTGGAAATTTCAAATCCTAACCGTGAGGTATTAGTGAGCGGTATATTCACATTTAACTTTTATTTTTGTGTAGTATCCTATCGATCTAGGACTTTAAAGTGTTAACTGGCCTGGGTGCGTTTTGTTCGTGTCTTGTGTGTGTGTGTACATGACACCCACGATACAGGGAATCTTAGGATTCACTGTATTTTTAGACTGTATCTGTGTCAGGGACACGTTATGACACTTATGACTATTTATACAGGATTACCCGTAAAATATGAGCAACCTCGCAGCACTAGGTAGCTAACACCATAAGCAACAACTTGTGTACTACGACTTTTGGTAATTTGTAAATTTTTAATTTCATACAAAAATATTTATTAATTTAATTCCCCGTTTGAATTTTTCTAACTCTACGCATCGCAAAGATTACGTAAACAAACCACGTAAAATTCTTCGCGGAGGGAGGGCGTTGCAGCGCTACCGCCTTTGATTGAACTTGACCTATTCGCCCGCCAGTCGACCGTCGGTCCTGTGAGCATTCATGAATGAAACATACTTTCGTAGACTTACAAATGTCACAACAGTGCCACAAAAACTTGTTTAACCATTTATTTTTTATGTATTGAGTTATGTTCGAACTCATAGAACAAAAGTTGTTGCTTATGGTGTTAGCTACCTAGTGTTGCGAGGTTGCTCATGTTTTACGGGTAACCTGTATATTTATTTATCGATTTCACGAAAAAGGGTATTTTGAAAGTGAAGGCTATTCGTGATCGTATATCTACATACGCAGTACACACGAGTATTCGTACGATAACGCATTCCAAACTGAGCGCGGCCGTAATCTGCCCGAAATTCTAAGATTCATGATTAGGTATTCAGAAAGACACGCACGCAGCCCCTTAGGATTAGACCCTAAAGGTCACATCGTGAACTAAGTCGAAGAAACTCGAAGCCAAATGAACAATCATCGGCTAATTAACTTAACAAATTGACCTGTAGGGTAGTTATCCAATAGTCTGTCCAATTTTCGCAAACAGCTCAGGTTAATTTTAACGATCGTATCCAATTCAATACCTGAGAAGAATTAAGTAGTTAAAGGAGAAATCTGTCGGAATGACTGTCGGATCACAGCCTAAACCGCAACATAGAGACCTGAAAGTTGAAGGGTGTGTTCTTTGTATGACGTAGGCATGCGATTAGAAAGGATTTTTCGAACTTCTACCCCTAAGGGGGTGAAAAACGGGGGCAATGTTTGTATGGGACACTGCGATTCCTTAGTCTAATCTTCCTCAAATTTTGTATAAGCATTCTGTAACAGAATTGATAAAAGACGTGTTTCGCAGTTAATTGAAACTCATCGCCTAACGGGGTTAAAAAGGGGTAGAACATGTTTAAACCAATATTTTAAGTGCTACGATATTTGAACGCCCTCTGTTGACATGTCTCTGATTTTTTTATTACCCGAATAAAATCAATGTAGGCTTTTTATGACACATGAATTTGTGTAAGTAATTATAAAAGTTCTTTTATTACTCAGGAGATAGCGCCGCGCGTGCTGATTGCCTATTTATTTGGCACGCAAGAAACAACTAGGTAGGTACTGTTATTTAGTGCGCAAGTAATTATCTGGATATTGCCTAACCTGAAGCATACCTAAAGTCTAGGTTTTGCAATAGTCTGTCCATAACTACTTTGGCTTTCAGATTCAATTATTAAAAAATCTGCGGATGCTTGGACTTTTTATATTCCCTTTCCACTTATAAAGTTCATCATTATCACCACCACGATTATCACCATCATATTCAACAACATCATATCTCCCAAAGCAACCCACTGAGCCTGATCTTCGGCTCTATAACTCTATTCTAACTCTAAATTATATACGATACATCCAGTTACCTCCCGCCACCCCGCACAGATCGTTATGTTAAGTAGGTACTATAAACTATGGTTTTAGTGTTTAACGAATAATACTCACGCTTCTGATATAAGGGCCCTCAACTTGCAAAAAACCAGCCCCAAACTATAAGGATATTGGTGCCAGTACACCGTGAGATCGTTTGGTAGACCTGAAACAAAAGAAACACTTTCGTATAACTATCCGTCGTATCACTTTAATATTCAATTAATATTTTATTTTCAATTAATATCTTCCGATAACTACAGTAATATGAATGCGCGCCTAAAATAAAAATGTTGAAAACATTTTACAACACAAATCAGCAAATATTTTTAACAATTAATTACGTCGCGAAAAGATGTGTTTCCCCGATAAGATACCTCCTACATTTTTTTTTTTTATATTTACATGTTCTTGATTTTCACATTAATATAAACCATGTTCTGCGCATATCTAAATAAGAATTTCTAAACTAAAAGAAGTTAATAAATTCAATTTACCTACGATTCGGTTCAGGGCAGTCATTATCCTGAATCTCAAGCCTTCAAAGCCGTGAAGAATAGAAATAATACACGATGAATTATTTGTTTCGTATACCTATGAAAAGATTATTCGAAAAATGTACGAAGACGAACATAATCAGGTAAGAAGATCTAAATAGCAATAATATTCCATCCACGAACGTTCACATCTCAATATCGATGTTCTCAGGCAGACAATTTTCATGATAATGTGACTCGTAATACAGAAAGTAAGATATCTGTTTCAATGCCAACGAATGGGATAAGATCACGTCATTGACAGTTTTATAGCTGTAACATCTTTTAAACTAATAGTTACGGGAAGCGAAAATTTTGGAAACAATTTACAGGTCACTATTTGGCATTTACCATGTAACAATATTTATATGTGAGCAGGTGGCAATTGGAACGATATTGACACACACGATAGCTGTCACGTGTGTTCCTTTATTGGACCTAGTCATACTGCACTATAGACTTTATTTACTTTTAAAAGAGTGCTGGGAGTTTTTTTCCGCCCGCTTTTTTCTCCCAGTCTACGTTTTGCCTGAGGGGCGATCAAAGCGGATGAATGTAGAATGTATAATTTATCTGTATGACTTTCATTAAGTGTGCACAAATTGTACCTAATAATGAATAAAACCTTTTGAGTTTGAGTTTTTGAATTGGCATAATTTACAGCTTACTATAGGAACGGAGCAATTTGGTAAAGTTTATATGGAGAAGAATGCACGAATTCTTATGTTTTTAAATGAAATACATTAGAAATGGAAAAGTTTTATCAAAAACACGCCACGCACACTACCTACCATAAGTTCGAGTACTTTCACATGCACACATAGACAAACATGATACATACCTACATACATATTATCTACATTCCATTAGGTGACAAGAGTGAACGTAAAGGACAGCAATCCTAGTAGAGCAAGACTTATAAAATATTGCCACTTGAATAAAAAGCGTCTGGATCTATTTATCTATGAAGTTGGTCAGGGGTCAGGTCATAGGACGGAAACTAGCAATATTTATCAATTGAGGCCCCCACCCTTCAGGTAGACTAACACTGCGATGGGGTGCGAACAAAGTTGCTATTTGAAAGGTCAATAACTTTTCAAAAATCCATCGATAATGGATCTTTTGGGACATTTTTTGATCCATCATGGATTTTTAATAGCGTAGGTATAGCCAATTGGGATGTGGACACCATTAATAATTAATTTCAAAATGTAATTCCCATAAAAGAGAGCATTCAGATACGTCTGAAAACGCAGCTCAACTTCAATAATATTAAAAAAATGATTTTTATTGTAAGAAAAACAGTGATGACGTCATAAGTCGGGACCTTTAGACAAAACATAGATTTTCATTTATCATTTTTCGTTTTTGACAGTTCAATTAAAAGTATCTCAATTGACTGCCAATTAGGACAGCTCCATTCAGAGACATGTGTTTGAATTTTGTCGCGTTGGCAGACCGGTCTGTTGTGTCGTATTGTGACAGCCAATTAGAAAAAGGCCTTAGAGCACATCCAGTAATATACAGCAAATGTATCTGAAAAATACGATAGCTATACGTCACGTGTATCCCGAAAAATACGAGTATAATAAATCAGGATACTCGTATCAGAGCTTACGCGCGCATTACTGTTGCTCCGAATCCAATGATATATTTAAACGGCGTAAACAGATAGCAAACAGAGACTTCACAAATGCGACGACGAATTACACATAGATGTAAACAAACGCAGTCCGATATTAGAGCCATTGTAGTTAACGTGGTTACGCTGATAATAGCTAAGAATTTGCCGTCTTATTCGAGGGGCCCCGGTTCAAATCCCAGCGAAACGCGCTAATGACTTTTCTAAGTTTCTAATTTATAAAAAGCTAGACTTTTGGTTTCGTCTGCACATGGTACTAAAGGGCCCGAATCGTGGACTAAGGCCTCCAACTCTCTCATCCGGAGAAGAGACCCGACTCCGAAGTACTCATAAGTCACTAACGGATTGCAAACAGTTTGGCTGGCCACATACGATATACAATGTATGTATCTAGGTATAAACTAGGAAAACAAACAATGTTTTCTTATCGGAAGGCTGATTCTTTTTGAAATTGTGAGCGTGTGAAGAAAAAGTGAGCGTTCCATTACTTTAAATCGACAGCCCGTTTGCGCCGAGCCTAAATGAAAACGGAATTTCGACCATTCTCCAAGGAAATTGCCGAAGTTTTTTAATTAATATATTCATTCCCATTCACGTATCTTTAGCGGTTGAATTCCAACGGTCTTCCGTGATGAAGCCCATGTCAGAAATGTCGACCTGTTTGGAAAATATACCTACACGCCTCTGGTAACCCAAGGGCTGGCGGATATTACGTTCTAAGGCTAAACCTTTGTTATCGAGGTTACGCCGCCAGTATTTTGGGGACAATACCACAAATTAAGAAGTTAAAAGAATTGATTTTATTGTGATTTTTGAAATTCTTTATTTGGTTTATATAAGGTTATGTTAGACTACCTCTCGCCCACGACTTCGTCTACGTACTTACCTAAGAAATTGACCCAAAGACGGATGAAAAAAACCTAAACTTTAAAACAAAATAATCTGTTGAGCCGTTTTTGCATTGAAAGAGTAACAAACAAACATCCATCCAGCCATTCTCACAAACTATCGTATTTTTTATAGTATCAGGATTTTGTTAATATAATTAATTGTGAATCATTTTTTTCTTTTTTATAAATATCTACAATTAAGGTCATCACAACCAAATAGTATATTTGAATATAACTGCGAAAGTAGATCGAATAGATATACCCAATGATTTAGTTTTTGTCACAAAGAACGAAACGTATACAATGAACGAAAGAAAACAAGAAAAATAAAAAGACGTAGAGGAAGGCAGATAAAAAGGGAGGAGAATTGCACTAGATCGGCATACGTGGAGAGAACTTGAGGAGGCCTATGTCGAAAGACCTGAACCAGTAGCTGATAATAAATAATTAATAAATATGTAACTATGTTATTAAGTTGTAGTTCAGACAAATAAAGGCCACTGTTATTTTTATTTTATACAATGACCATTAAACGACTGCCATCCCTACTGAACCGCAAAAGATAGCTGTCGTTTAGTGAAATGCTAGGCGTTAGGTGAAAGATAAAGCTAGTTACAAAATAGGTTAGGTCGTACCCTCCCTATCAAAGGGTTTGGCGATCCGTCACGTAGGATCAGGTTGGTACTAGAAGGATAGCTATAAACAATGAAATATAAGTGCCCATAAATCTCAATAATTGTTTCGTAAATCTTTGATAGTAGAATCATTAGCATCAGACCCGAACCTTAGTCTCTAATGGCGGCACTTCACTTAGCTACTTAGAACTTGCCTTTCACTGAAAAGAAAAGTAATTTTGTCAAATAATTTAAAACTTTATTTACACCAAAAGCATAGCAAAAGTTAGCAAAAGGAGATCTCCCACCAGGCGAGGTGATCATGCCTGGGGAGCGGCTCTGCCCCAATTACGTCATGTCGGAGTTTCGTATATATGCTGGCGATGTAGAAAACTTCGATAGCGTGATTCAGGAACTTGTAGCGCCATCTATTGGCGAGTGGCGGAAGCCGCCACAGACCAGTATGCTTTAAGCTCAAAAAGGTCGCCGCCGACCGCTCCCATTTCGGATTGAATCGACGCTATGTGCGGCTTCCGCGGCCCTAAGCAGATTAAGAAAGTTAGTTTACTTCAGTAGGATTCAAACCCGGACCCACTCAACGAAGGGACCGAAATCCACTGGGCTATCACCGCTGCTCACTTACAAATGTACGTCGTGTACTTTAAGTACCAAATAACACTCTCCAAATCCTTCTCCAATCCGCATTTTTTTGTGAGAATTTGCATTCCTATAGGGTTCATTCGCTCTGGACTCCCTACTAGATAAAACATCCATCTCGACGTAAAACTAAGGGCATCACTAAAGTGACCACTTTTTTTAAACCCTAAAACAGGACACATTGAAACATCGAAAATTATTCATAAGTGACACTAGTGAACACTTAACGTATAGAGGTAAAGAAATCTCGCAGTAATTTTTTTCGATCAACTTTGCCTATTATTATTACTTTATGTGGGGTATTTTAGGTTTATAGACATTTATTCTCATAAAGACTTACATTAGTCACTTAAATGAGACCATTAATAACAAAAACAAATTATTTCGTTGTGTTCGTCATAGTAAATTATGTATGTATATACTCAGTTAACACAATCAATTATTTTGAGTAATTTATTAAAACGATAAAATCCTGCTACATTCGCGTTATTGACAGCAAAAAACTTATTAAATTATTATGTATGTATTTATTAAAAAGGAAGGCGCGAGGCTATTTGACATTTTTTCTGCTTATTTTACTATTGTCTCTAAAACAGGACATTTTGTGTTCCCAGAATGTTCCAAACGAGACGGATAGTCGGCTTAGGCATTACCATACTATTGCTATTCAAGTCGAGCCGTTTGAAGGCCAAATCTTCATCTTTTTTATTTGTATTTGCCTAAGTAATACATAAAAGTTGCATTTGTACAAACATGAGCAGTTACTTTGATTCTGATTTCAGCATACAATGGTGAGGCTTTTGGAATATTCGCAGTTGATTTATTAAAAGCTTTTATTTAACTAGCAATGTTTCTATGATTGTATGATGTGGATTTTCAAATCTTTCAACTCATTTTTGAAGCAGTTATCCTTAACCGATTGAGAGGAAATTTTAATTTTGGATGACACTGCATGATTATCTTTTTGATGTCATTCTAAACCCAAAATGGCGGCTGGCCTATGACAGCGAACTAGTAATTATTAGTTATGCACTCCATGGGAGTGGATGTATGGGTATCAAATGAAGGAGCTAATTGCCATGTCGCACGCAATAGTAGCTCGTACGACCATATCATAGCGAACATTTATTGCAGTGTTTAAATTTTGTCGTGTTTGATTAACGATCAGTCTGTTGTGTTAAGACAATTAGTACAAGGCCTTACAAGTGTCAGGCGGTTATTGTTGTTTACAAGATGATGTAACCGCGAAACAGTCAAATGATCGATCAGTTAAAAAAATATCGCATACCGTTACAAAATCCGGGATGACATCAGTTCAAAATCATAATGCCATAACTTTAAATGAATTGCGTTTAATAGCATAAAAAATGAAGGCTCCTTAAATAAAAGCAGCTTAAAAAACTTGGCTGAATATAACCATAAATGTAGCTAACGGCCGCACTCAGAAACGTCATTTATTATTATTTATTATATTTATTATATTAACAAACATATTCAATCGTCTATAATCGTATTATTGTCATCTTTATTTTCGTTAGTAACCATTAAGTTTCTTGAATGTCTATGAGTGTGGCTGTGAAACCAATCTGTGTTTAATATGACTACTTATAATAGCGCACCCGGCCAAATAAGTAGGTATTTCTGCTTAACTTAAGTAAGTTATTAATATAAAAGAACACACCCTCAAAATTTCAGGTCTCTACGATAGGCGGGGTAGGTTGATCCCTCAGTCATTCAGTACAAAGAATTTACATGTGTAGATTATTCGCCCTCCAGCCAGTTAAACATGTCCACAAAAAATGACATCAACCCGTCTCTCTTTTTTAAAATGAAAGAAATAATAACGATGATTTCTAAGCAAATAAAAGCAAATTTTCTGCAATGAAAATTTACCCGTAGCTTTTTGTAGCTTTCCTCATGAATATGGCTATCATAAACAAATCCGAATGATAGTTTCAGTAATTAGTACGTAACAAACTGTAATGTGTAATGTATTAATTAGCTGTCACGGCCGTTTTTAATTCTTCCAAAACTCGTTCCAACAACACATCATAAAATTTAGCCGTCAGACAAAAAGATTAAAAAGAAGATCAAGACTAAAAACGTACCCTTTTTTAATTTTTTTTTTAATTTATTAAAAAGAGGCGAAGGCGAAAAAAAAGAAGTCGGGAAACTAAGCACACAGCCAACTCGTGAATAGGAAAAATCGAATGTCGATCCTCTAGGGTAGTAAGTATCGAGTCACTGAATCGATTCAGTGTTACGTATCGATTTAAAAAATCGATTTACATGGCCCGAAAAATCTCAGATCGCCATCCCTATCTGGCACTGTAGTCAGACTGTGCAATTGCCTCTATTATGTTACTTTTAACAGTATTTTTGTTCCGAGCATTCGCTTCTTGAGTGAATTTATATTCATCGCACGTAGATCGTTAGTTGCTCAAAACTACACTGGTAATATGATTTGCATCTTTAAGGTATTCTTAGGCCTTATCCTGATAGGGTTGTACCTACAAGTCAATTGTGGTAATTTTAATAAACTACCCCTTCATACATTTTGTATGGCGAATGCACAGGATGACGTCGTTTTTCGAGTCAACTGACAATTTTTTTATTGTTTTCGTACTGAGCAATATTCATTTTTAGTCATATGGGAAGGCAGGCTAGATTTTGTGATAGTCGTGAATGCATCTATTAAGCTGTACGGGGAGAGTACGATTTCCGAGGCGCCAAGATTTGGCGATTGATTCGGCATATTTTGACCATTATAAAAAGAATTTCTGCATGGTCAAAATTTGGCGCCTCGGAAATCGTACTCTTGCCAGCAGTACTTACCTACATTTTGAAATTATTTGTGAATGGTGGAAACACCCTCATTGGCTGTCGTACCCACCTAGGTTTCGGCTACACGTAATCGATGTTAAAGTATTTCCTTCCTTGAAAATAAGGTCGCCTTTTTACGGGTAAGGTCACATTTTATTCCCGACTCCATCGCTATCGAGGTCCTCGAAAAAATATGTAAATATCAGAGACGAGGCCTGGTAAATTAAGTACCTAATCAAGTAAATATCTATTTTCACTCGGTGTCAATTACCAATCAGGGATTCATTCAGAAAGCCGATGACAAACTCATACTTATATAACTGATCGGGTCCCTTATGGCGTCAAAAGCGCGCGTCAAATTCGCAACTAATAGTCACTCATAGCAGTATCTACTGACCGCTCCCGAAGTTGCTACTCGAAAAGTTATGTAGGAATGCAACTTTTTGTGGCTCGATCCGATTCTGCGGATCGATACGAATCGATACGAAGCGGATCGGATTGCATGCATTCGATCCGATACTCAAAAAATCGATCGACAAAAATGTGTTAAATTAAAAAAAAATTTGAGCGTGTATTTTCACATTTGCATACTACCCTTAATATTTCTTAGAATTAATACACTCGCTTGAATTTATCTTCTACGGTCCCTTGGCTGCAACACTTTTACGGGCATATGCTATTGGGCACGGGTTTCCACAACAGGGGGACCCTGAAGGACCTGGAGCAAACCCCACCACGCTGCGAATTGGCGGAGAAACGGAATATTGGCCAACCCGCGTCGGATGTTTTCAAACCGCTCTAGCGCCTCCGGCAACATTTAACGATAGCAACAGCTGCTACGAGTTCGTACAGCTGCTTCATATCGTATCAATAAAAACCGAGACCGACGGCGTAGCGTACGTGATCCTCCGAAGCACGAAAGCGCGCATTTAATTCGCCACTAGCGGTCAATGACCACGCTCGACGGTGCTTAACTTTTTCGATCGCTTGCGATCTACCCCAACAGTGGGAATTCAGCTTCAGCAACAGTAGAACGTATAATCACCGAATACGCCAAAACTTCTGTTAAGACTCGCATTCCTACTAAATAGCTCAGGAATAAAATTTATCTGAGCGACTAAGGGACTGATTTGGTATGCGACTCCAGCAAATTGCTGTTCGTGCAAAATACGCGTATCGAATAGATGCCTTCGTAAAATGTAAATCGTAGGGATAATGACAACGATTAACATTGAAACGTGATTCCGTTAAAGAACGGATGGGATATCGAAAAACTTAGATCGTCGTCACAGGTATTGTCCTAATTAATAAGCTAACAGAATCGACCACCACCAACACCAGCTATCAGCGACCGACTGATCAATCAAGCGTTCTGACCGCCCTCGGCTAATTATTATGAGGGTGCGCCCCCGCCAGGTGTTTACGGTCGGCCTAAAATTTAGTATACTAGTTTCGACTTTGTTTACTAGTGAGAAAATTTTAACACTGTTTATACCCATTACCCATACCCATGAAAGCGCTGCGCTATCTTTGCGTTAAAATATGTAGGGTAGACGCAATGATGCTAGATTAATCACATAAAGCGACATCACAGCAGTTCCCGTCAAAATTATTCACCAAAAAATTTTAGGACGCAAATTTTAGGTGTCCCCTTTTCGTTGCCCTAGCACTCTCTCTATCTTGACTCATAAAATTCTTTGGTGAACATAAATATGAATTTAATTTTAGATTTGTTGCAAACCAATATATTAGAAGCCTTACTAAATTATGATTATGACGTCATGTTTGATATATTTGTTGTTTTATTTTGCGCGTTGTGTCTAGTCAATTAAGGCGATTACCACACTGCCCCGCATCACTATTTGGCCGTTTGGTCCCGCAGAGCTTACAGAAGCTAACATTTCTCGTTTAATTAACTTATTGGATCACGTGACACTTTGGAATCAACACCATCTTCTGTATCTAGATTACCACCACTACCAAACTATAAGTATTCATTTAGTTAAGTTACTATCACGGTTGTTACAAATTCAATTTGCGTGGTCACTCCGTCGAGACCAACTCACTCTCAAATTATGAACTTCAAATTAACTTCAAATGTTATTCCGTAAGTTGGGTGGTGCTTATTAACGTTAGCAATTAACAAAGAACAAACTTTGAAACTTCGTAGAAAAATATGGTAAAATTTTAAAAAGTTTTTCTAACTTTTTTGTTTGGATACTTTGAATAATATTGGGAATTCTGTTAATCATTAATTTCATTATTATCTTTGATTATTTTTTGCTAACCTGCAATTCATTTTTTATAGTAATTGAGTAGCAAAACGGCATGCAGGCTACCTGGTGTGAAATGGTCACTGCAGCCCACGGACACCCGCATCCAACCTCAAATAGAGAGGATCTCTTATCTGAGGAAGTGTGCGGGTGCATCGCTACTCATGAGTACTAAGATGTTCGCCTCAAATAAAGCATCTCCGGCCATAGCAGCACGCCCGGGAAACCTTACCGCCAGCCTCTTAACCCGTCGAAAAGCAGCACATTTTTCGTCTCATCGTTGTATTTCAGCAGGGGAGGTATCCAGAGATACTATATTTGAGGTAGGTAACATCATGAGATCTCAGATAGGATTACCTCTCTATTTGAGGTTGAGTATGGGTGCGCAGCGGTGATAGCCCAGTGGCTTAGAATTCGACCTCGAATCGAGGGGTCCGGGTTCGAATCCCAGTGGCACGCACCAATGACTGCAATAAAAGTTATGTGCGATTTATGAAATTAAATATCACTTGCTGTTACGGTGAAGGAAAACATCGTGAGGAAACCTGCATGCCGAGAGTTCACAAAAAAAAAAGTTCTCAAAGGCATGTTCGTCCACCAACCCGCAGTAGTGGTGCGTGGTGGACTAAGGCCTACATCCTTCTCATTGTGAGAGGAGACCCGACCCTGTAGTGGGTCGTTAATGGGTACTGACATGACATGGGTGTTTTTCGGCTGTAGTGATCACTTAACATCAGGTGGCCTATAAAAAAGATATATACCTATTATATACATAGGTATATATATATTATACACATAGGTAGTACGTATATAGATACGTACTAGATATATACGTACTAGAAAAACCTCTAAAGGCTCTCCGTCCTTTATGTTCCTTGAGCGTTTTTGAACCCTTTGACTTTTGAACCTTTGAGTGATACGTGACGGGACCAAGTGTGTCTCAAGTCTTAGTATAACAAACATTTTTCAACTAATTCAGTCACAGAATACGTAATACTTAGTACAAGTACTAATGCGTAAGAATTGGCCAGAATACTAATTTAAATTTGCTTTCTGCCTAAATAGAGCTTTCAACCTTTTGTGAAACGTTTTCACTTTTTTCTATAGAGATGGAAAGTTGTTGATTTTTGGTGTTTTTGTATGGTTTCTCGATGGGCTTATCCTTCTCCTACACTTACTACACCTATCTACTATTAGAAATGTGAGAGTTTGTGAGTGTGTGTGTATGTAGATATGGATGTTATGGATTCCTCTTTAAGATTACAGACACGGCTGGACAGTTTTGAATGAAATTTGGTTATTATAGAATTCTTTTGATCCTTCTCTGTACCAATTTCTAAAATCTACGCGGGTGAAGTAGCGAGCAAAATGTAGTCGTCCATAATTATGTGCGTGCGCGTTATTCCATAAACTATAAGTTACTTATAGGTATAGTTGCCGTCACGAGTGGTGAGCAGAACTTTCATTGGTCGGTTCGACATTGACTGCGCTGCGGTGCACACGATTGGTTCGACAAACGTCAGTTCGTCAGTGTGCATCGTCTATTGGTCCGGCACGTTTTTTCGGCTGCTATACATTGGCCGAAAGTATACAATATCCCTACCACTGATAATCTGTGCTCACGACTCATGACGGTTACTATACGTAAGTAAAGTTAGGTATTGTAATTTTTCCAATTACTTTAATTCCAAGTAATTTAATCCTAGTTATTACCTACCTTGGCTATCTCTGTACTCTTGTACATCCAAATCCAAACAACTTTTTTCTTCTTATTAGGTAATATTGAAGGTGAATTAATGTAATGCTCAATGCAACACTATCCTTGAAAAGTCGAATCCAGCTATGAATTGGTAACAATGGCCATCATTTTGAATGCTTAGTAATCAGTTAGTTAAGGTTTATATGAAAATTTTTTGTTAAAATATGAGTTCTATCCTTAAGTTTTAATTATTAATGATACTATCGAATGGTGTGAATTATATAGGCTGTATTTTTCAATATCAATTTCAGGGTTCCATTCCTGGTTTGAATAAAAATCTTATGATGCAGTTTTAGTTTCCATGAAAATCGCATTTTTGTACTGAGCAAAGTAATAAGTTTTAGTAAAATGTACCTATATGTAAAGGTACGTACTATTACTTTGGCAACAACATCAAAAAGTAGTAAAAAAAAACAAAATTTTGTAAAAAAAAAATTTTTTTATTTTCCATTTCGAATGTTAATAAATATTCAAAATTTAAAAGTAACTTACCAAACAAAAGCAGCAACAAATCGCTTACAGCCAGACTGAATAAATAATAGTTTGTGGCTGTATGAAGTCCGGGGTGTCGCACAATAACCACACACACGCACGCATTCCCGAAAACACCCGTTAAAAAAATTACTACAAGAATCACGCTTATCGGAACTATTTCGTTGAGAGGCAACCGACGCGATCCCATTAACCACCATAACATCTCTTGTTCACTGCAGTCGAATGACGACAAATTGTTGCATCGATGATAAAATTCATCATAAGTCTCGTTATCACGCAAAAAAATATCCGGCTCCATTTTCTTATAATTATTAATTTACGTAAATATTTACATTTTACAATATTAAAACAAACAACCTTTCAATTATTTTATGAGTAACTGGCAGATTACGTTTATATATTTATTTTAAAAAGTTTCCTCGTAGGTGTTGAAAAAATAATAAATTCAAACATCCAATGCATTCATAGACACTTAGTTTTAAGCTTCCAAATTATTGTTTCGTGCTACATTTTTTTATTCTGTTATTTTTTATTGTTGAACGAAATCGTCAACTAGTTTTCCGAACGTATCACGTATAGGGCGGGAGAACTGGAGAACATGACCGACCCAATTGGTTTTCCCGCGCGTACTGCCTGACGCATCTCGGGCCTCGCCTCTGCCAATGCTGAGAAGATTCGAAGCGAAAAATCTGATATTTCAACCACTTTGCCGTTACATTTATCATCCCATAATAAGCGTGTCCTTTTTTATCGTTTCCTTCTTCTAGTTTTCCCAATTTAGGCCGCTTAATACTCTCTCTGTACAATGGACGAGAAATAATGAATTAACAAAGTACTTAAAAGTTAGCAATAAGTTACTATTTTATATTTTGATGATTTTCAATAGGAAAAGTATTGAAAATAAGTTTAAGCAATTTTTAATTAGAAGGTCGCACTCTTCTAATAAAAATAAAAATTAACTTCTTGACATGCCTATGATGTCATTTTTAACTCTATAATTATAATTATATAAACAATTTTAGTCCACAGTTGTAGTATTTTCTGTAACCCATTAGTGACCCACTACAGGGTCTCCGACCTAATGATAAAGTTTTTTAAAATATGTGTTCAAAGTTTTGGATCATTTGGTTGATCATAACGCATCTGTATAAAAACCATGTTAAGTGATAGAAAATAATTATATTTTATAATAAATACGTATAAGTCTCCGCCAGCTATATAGTATTTATTGCGTTGTCTCCAAAGGGTTCAACATCAATTTCCGCTGGCAGTCCTGCAAATCCTGCAATGACGTAACTGCATTTATTATACAGACATCCTCGTCTAATAAATTTATGTCTGAAAGAGTCTCCTTTTCAACAATACCAATGCTGCATGCATGGACGTATTATGCATGTTACAATGTAAATAAGCTGTTGAGTACTTTGGTAACCGGAACAAGACGAGAAAACAAACAATTTAAAGAGATTAAGATAACAATAATATAATAAACGTACGAGGGTTTAATTATCTTCTATAAGTACTGAGTAAGAAAATATACTTATATTAAATTCATTCTTTTGCTCACCTCATAACGTGGAGCCTTAAATAGGAGCTTTTACAAATTTAAAAAAAAAAAATATCCCCGGCAAATTGTACATGCAAACTCAAGTGTTCCAGCTGATATTATTATGAGGAATCTACTTGCCTGTTCTTTTTATTACAAAATTACCAAATAGGTAATAGGTACCTACTTGCAAAAAAATCGAAATCCAAAGATGAATAATAATAAATTATGAATCAATATTACGTTTATGGAGCTCTACACTTACGCTGTGAATTCGCGCCATGTTCTTGGCGGATACTGGCGGATAGCTGATAGCTCCACTTGAAAGTTCAAGGCGCGAATGCGGCGCAAGTGAAGTAATTAAAAAAAAAAGTATTATCCTCTATCACCTATATAATTATGTTATCTACGAACTGACAAATGTAGGCTGCTATAGTCTGTAGTCGAATTAACATACATCATATTATGTCAATGTCAATTTTCAAAGTGACAACACTGACAAGTTGACAACTAAAGTGACATGACACAGGCCGTCACAGGTCACAGGCGTCGTCTATCGCCTATTTGTTTTCCGCGTTTTTGCATTTACCTACTTTCTCTGTCTTTACCTAGTTTGTTGCTAAAAATTAAAAAATGTACAGCGAATAAGTGTGATATTCAAGAAAGGTGTATGTTTAGTGCTCATAACTGAACATTTCCTTAGTATACAGTCACCATGACTGACGATATAGGCGATATCGCCATGACAACTAATGAGGCGGACTCCTCGCAAACACATTCGCATGATGGTAAATAAACATAGATAATGTTTATAGTTATTAGTTACTTCCCGAATATCCTTGAATAAAAACAGCTGATTCAGTTATTCTATTATTGTTCAATAAAAACCATGTAGTGAGTTGCAGTAAAATAGTTGCATGAAAGTTAAAGCTGATGTATAATATCCATAAAATTAAGATTGATAAATAATCCCGCCATCGACGTCGTTATGGGTTTATATCATGTGTGTCCATGACAAACACAACACAGAGAATCCTAGTATGGAGCTATGAGTGTGAAGCATTTACTATAGTTATTGCTGGAATTTACATACCATTTAATATAGCACAATACATTTGGCAGAACAAAGTGTGCCGAGACAGCTAGTATGGTATAATTTTTTATATAATTTGAATTTTAGGGCCATCCAGTAGCAATACAGACGATGCAGCGTCAAGCCATGTGGCTACCCCATCGGGGGCAGAGAGCCAAGCATCGAGGCAGTCCAACCTGCAGCGCATACAACAACGCAAGCAGCAGGTCTTCAACTGGCCACACAGCAAGAAACTCCTCAAGTTGGCTATTTACTCATGTTGTCAGGTGATAGTAAATTTTAAACGTACCGTAAAATTAAACAAAATAGCTGACATGAGTTGGCAAACATTGAAAATGAATGTTCAATGCATTGTAAACTGTTGCCACCCTTAAAAAATGTAAACCTTATCATTAAAAACTTCAGTTAAAAAAGTTATGTGCATTTTATAAAAATAAATATCTTGCTGTAATCGTGAAAGTAAACATCTTAACTAAAAGTTTACAAAAAATGTTCGTTAAGGCACGTGAAGTCCATAATACTGCATTAAGCCAGTTCCACCATGCTGGATGCTCCTACATCCTTTTCATGCTGAGAGGAGACTTGATCCTGCAGGGGGTCATTGATGGGTCACAGATGTCTTAACTGTCACTTTTCCACTCAACACTCTTCATCCTTAAGACGTTTGATTTTATGTTCGTTAATAAAACCCCTGGTTAATAAAACTTTAATTATTGGTACCCCCTTGTTTCAGACTCCAGAGTGCAATTGCAACGGCTGGAAGGCCCCAGTGGCGCAGCAGAGCAAGACCAACGGCCGGGCCGACACCCAGCCCCTGGCCAGCTTCACGGACCCCTGCAGGACTTGCAACCATACACTGGGTATGAGGGTACCCTTCAGTAGCTTTTGAACAAAATTATCTTCATGCAGCCAGAAAGAAACATCTGTATGATACATACAAAAATGTTATACTGATGTCAAAAACTAGCTGCCTGCGGGGATAATATGGAGGTCTGAGTTCGTTTTCCAGTGGCACACACCAATGACTTTTTTGAAAGTTATGTCTGCTTTATAAAATTAAATATCATCTGCTGTAACAGTGAAGGAATACATCGCGAGAAAACCAGCGTGCCTGAGAGTTCACATAAAAGAATTCTCAAATGCGTGTGAAGTTACCCAAACTGCATTAGGCCAGCGTGGTGGACTAAGGACCTGCATTTCTCTCATTGTGAGAGGAGATCTGACCCTGTAGTGGGTCATTACTGGGTCACAGACTGCTGCTATGGTGAAGAAAAATAACGTGAGGTGACCTGCATGCCTGTGAATCCATAACACTCACAAAAGTTTGTCACTTAAAGCCTATTTTCTTCTAGTTCTGTGATTAGAACCAACCCAGGGGTAGATCACCAATGGTTCACAGATGCAAATAGTAAGCTTTGTTCACAGAGAAACACGTGAGCCAGCTACAAACGATCGCAATAGCCGAGGTGAACCGCCTGCTGGGTGCCGTGGTGGATGTGGAGAATATCTTCATGTCCATGCACAGGGAAGACGACCACGACACAAAGAGGGTTTACTACTATTTGTTTAAAGTGAGTAAAGATGTTTATTTTTCTATTTTTTAATCTTGTTCTCTTTGGTAAACAATCTTTGCACTACTTTTATTGAAAAAAGGTTTAGAATGTTTTAAAATAACTAATTATACTAGAAATATGTGTTAGTTATTTTAGCGTTGCTTTTAAATGCGTTATTTTAAAATCGCAAATTAAAATAAAAAAGTCATGCAGAGATTGTTTACCAAATAGAACAAGACAGTGTAAAAAAATGAAATATGCTATAAAAAAGCACCTCTAAACTTCCTTTTGTATTGACTTGTGAGAACTAATTGTCGTATTTTGGCTTTGAGTACCAAATTTTAACAACAAAACTTAAATTCACTTCTGAAGGGTTCGATTTAAACTTCTAAAGTTACCATAAGGATGTCGATCTGCCCAAGTTGATCCCAATGACTCGGAAACTTTTCTTGCCATTGATATTTAGTAATCTGTGCCATCGACCTCACACCTCACACCTCACACCTCGCAGCTGCTACGGAAGTGCATCATCACGCGCACGCAGCCGCGCATCGAGGGCCCGCTGGGGCAGCCGCCGTTCGAGCGGCCGTCCATCGCGAAGGCCATCACCAACTTCGTGCTGCACAAGTTCAGCGCGCTGCCGCGGCGCGAGTGGCAGACCATGTACGACCTGGCCAAGATGTTCCTGCACTGCTTCAACCACTGGAACTTCGAGACGCCCAGCGTCAGGAAGCTGGTGAGGCTCACGCTTTTATTTATTTATCGCTTTATTGATACTGAAGAATATGTGGTAGTAAAGGCGGGCTTAATGCTAAATAGCATTGTGTTCCAGCCAACCTCAGGGATGTACAGATATATGCTATGGCGGCGTCTTTTTGTCGTCCAAAACGGAAGTCAGTAGAATGACAGTTAAAACATATTCGTCCGGAATCCACTGTACCTAGCTTAGCTGGATGTATTCATGTCCCAAACTCATTCTGTCACTTTAATAACTCACTGTCGCAATGAGAGTGATAGGATGAGTTAATAAGCGCTCAGTTTAACAGAAATAGATTTTTTTTTTAAATTTTAAAGTTTTTTTTAAATCAATACGCCTGATGATATGATTTTGAAAAAAAAATCACATAGTGTTTTATTACAAGATTTGATAGTGTCACTAATAAGGAACGAATTGAACAAATGTGGTAACATGTGATAACAAAATTCAAAAGAATTCCTTCAAAACCAGCCGGCAATGTTCTGGCAACTTTTAGTAGCCCATGTTAATAGGGGATGGTGAAAACTTACCATCAGGTACCCCTTAGGTGGCCGTCAGCTTATGTGACAGATCTTTCTATAAAAAGAGACAGGTTTCGGACACAGATTTGATATCCGATCAACCTGGTGTCTCGAGTTTTACATGATGACAATCTAAGTTTAATTAATTATTTTTTCTTTTTTACAGCAAGTTACAAATCCGGAAGACATTTCAGCATACCAGATTAACTATACAAGGTAAGAAGCAATTAAAGATTTTTATAGACCACTAAATAGGGTATTTCGCACCATGCAAGGAAAAATCCAAAATTATGTAATATTGATAGATTTTGTTAAAAGCAAGTGAAAAATGGTGATTTCTGTTCTAAAAAATGTAGAATACATTTATTATTTCAATTTTAAAATTCAGGTTAATCTGTTTTTCAAATGTTAAAAACGCTATACGCCATGCAAGCTATCGGCGTGACGTCATTAGCAGTGTAAATAAACAATGGAGTATAAGTTTCTTCCTTTACTGACATGTATTGTTTACACTGCGAGTGACGTCACAAGCATGGCGGCAGCGCCGAGACGGCCGAGACCGTGTTTCGCGGGGATTTTTGAAATTTAAATTGAAAAGTCTTTTTTTACATAATATATGTTTGCAAATTTTTTTTTCCAATTGTTTATGGGTTTTTATGACTTACGTATTCATATAAAAAGCTTTTTGACATAGGCCGTAATACCCTATTTTGTACCGAACCTAACATGACTGTAATCAAACTTGTTTAGAGCTTGTTACAGTGATCAGGCCACAAGTTCGAAAAAAATGGGATACTGCGATTTTGAACTGACCAATCACGATGCTTTATTTTTCTTTTTCCCCTTCCTCTCATGTCAATGCTTTGACCGAATTGTTTCTTTGTAGAAACAATGTATTGCTGTGTCTATTAGGTGTTGTGGTCGTTGCTGATTTACAAAAACAATTTGTCAGTAACCCATTAATGACCCACTACAGGGTCGGGTCTCCTCTGACAATGAGGCTTACAGCCTTAGTCAACCTTGCTGGCCTACTGTGGGTCGGTGGACTTCACATACCTTTGAGAACATTTTTTTCTCTCTCAGGCATGCAGGGGACATTTAATTCTATAAAGCGCATATAACTTTTTTTTACAAAGTCATTGGTGCGTGCCACTAGGATTCGAACTCGGGCTCCTCGTTTTAAGTTCGAATTTTTAAGCACTGGTGTTTCACCGCTTGAACAAATGAATTTAATCAACCATTATCTATTCTCAGATGGCTGGTATTCTGTCACGTGCCAGCGTTCTGCGATTCGTTGCCGCACTACGAGACGTCGTTGGTGTTCGGTCGGACCTTGCTGCGGGCTGTCTTCAAGTCGGTGTGTCGTCAGCTGATGGACAAGTGCCACTCGGAGAGGGATCGTATGCCGCCGGAGAAAAGGGTGAGTTCCTTTTAACCGACTTCAAAAAAGGAGGTCCGAATCTAGTCCGAAGCGGTGATAGCCCAGTGGCTTAGAATTCGACCTCGAATCGAGGGGTCCGGGTTCGAATCCCAGTGGCACGCACCAATGACTTTGTAATAAAAAAAGTTATGTGCGATTTATAAAATTAAATATCACCTGCTGTTACGGTGAAGGAAAACATAGTGAGGAAACCTGCATGCCTGAGAGTTCACAAAAGAAATGTTCTCAAAGGCATGTGAAGTTCACCAACCCGCAGTAGGCCAGCGTGGTGGACGGCGGCCTACATCCCTCTCATTGTGAGAGGAGACCCGACCCTGTAGTGGGTCATTAATGGGTTACTGACTAGTCCGAATATAGTAAGACTTAATGGACTACAAGCACATGGACAAAATTTACCTGTGAAATGAACCAACGTGACTAACGCTTAGAAGGCTGTTACTGTGTCAGAAAATACACCTAGCGGTACACCTGGTACCATGATCAGATATAAGGGTTGCGACCCTTGGCTTTCGGGCCCTCCCTTGGAAATATGTACGCCGTTCATGGATAAAGTATCTGTGTATGTATACAAAAGGAATTATACAAATTCCGTACAGTAATAAATTACCTATCTATTTTACCCCAAAAATATATTATTTTAAGAAAAAATAGGCTTTTTCACCTAAGAATTTTGCGGTTTTAGAGATGAACTCCAAATTGACATCGAAAAAGGCCAAGACTGTCATGGCGTCTTGAATGATGTCACGCCTCGCGAAACAAGCTGTCCACTGGATACGAAAATGACAGCAACAACATGACGTTTCGCGAGGCGTGACGTCACGCTTCTCTGATTTGTGTTCATTATTTTAATGAAAAATGTGTTTATTTGGTAACTACCCAACATGATTAATCATTAGAAACCCTATGCCAGCCGATTTATTCTTAGTGGAAACACGCCTATTATGATCTTCTGTTCTCTCGTCAGGTCCTGGTTCTGAATCACTTCCCGCGGTTCCTGGGCTTGCTGGAAGAAGAGATATTCAGCGCCAACTCCCCGATATGGGACCCGGACTACAAGCAAATGCCGCCCAACCACCTGCAGGCCATATTGGATAATAAAGCTCGTAAGTGCACATATTATTGCTAGCTGACGGCAAACATTGTTTTGCTATATAATGTATCGAGTGGGATGAAAAATTATTACGTTACTAAAATTACTATTAAAAAAGAGGTTGGGGATAGAAGGGTGAAAATTTTGGGTTGTATGTATTTGTATATTTTTTGATGCCACATTATTGAAAAATACAAATAAAAAAATTGACAAAAAAATGAAATAAAAATGTTAGGTGTGGACAACCCTCATCACTTAGGGGTATGAAAAATAGACGTTAGCCAATTCTCAGACCTACTGAATATGCATAAAAAATTTCATAAAAATCGGTCAAGCCGTTTTGGAGGACTATGGTAACTAAAACTGTGACATGAAAATTTTCTATATAAGATTAATCCACGGGTGTAATTAAAAAGCGGTGATAAACTGGGCTAGAATCGCTTTCTTAATCGAGGGGTCCGGGTTCGAATCCCAGTGGCACGCACCAATGACTTAGTAAAATAAGTTATGTGCGCTTTATAAAATTAATTATCACCTGCTGTTACGGTGAAGGAAAACATCGTGAGGAAACCTGCATGCCTGAGAGTTCACAAAAGAATGTTCTCAAAGGCATGGACTCCACGTGCCTTAGACCAACCTTAGGCCATCCCGCATTAGTCCAGCGTGGTGGACTAAGGCCCACATCATTGTGAGAGTCGTTAATGGGTTTCTGACAATCTATAGGTTTACCTGCCAGGTTTACACATTATTTAAACCTTGTTGTTTTTAGGTATAAATTTATTGAATACCAAAATAACCTTTTATATTACCTATTTTATTGACGACCGAAGTGGCGCAGTGGTTAAGACACTGGTGCGCTGCGCAGAAGGTCCTGGGTTCGATTCCCAGCAGAGCAGAGATTTGAGAAAAAGCAAAATAAAAGTCCCTAATTTTATATTACCATCCCCACCGAAATTCCAAATCTCAACAATGTATCTCTTTCTTGATCGTTGTCGAATACATTCACAGCCGGTAGACGCGGCGAGTTCGAACGCGTCACAGCCTCCGGCGAAAGCAAGGACGGTTTCACTACAGTCTCATTGTCGTCCGGTAACTTTGATATTTTCAACTAGCTTGGACTGTGGTACTACTCACTAACAACTAAAGTAGTCTAAGAAGTACTAACCCTAGCCTTCTACTACTAACGTGTGTAAGTACTCGTACCAATTTGTCATCCGGTCGCTTTAGTGACATTTTGAACTAGCATGGACTGTGGTACTACTCATAACTAATGTAGTCTAAGAAATACTAACCATGCTACTGACTAACCTGTATAAGTATCAATCGATTGATAGTCATTTTGTAATATTTGGTGATTTTTTTACTAACATAGGCTGTGGTGATACTACTAACATATAAAAACTGAATAACATAGTTTAAGAAATACTAACCTTACTACTAGATAAACTAACCTGGTTAAACCTTTCATTACCCTTCAAAAGCTATTATTCATTAGCCTTCATTAGCTACCCTTACTGACCAGATATGAGAAGTGTAATGTAAAATTCACTATCCAAAGTGCATGTGCAGAAACGGTGAAGGAAATATGTTGAGGAAACTGGTTTGCCAAGGAATTCTCTAAGGCAGATTTCAGAATTTTCATTAATGATTTCAAAGGTATTTGAAGTCCATCAACCCACACTAGAGTGGTCCGGGTTGGAATTCCAATGGCATGTACCAACAAAAAGTTAAGTGCGCTTTGTAAAATTAAATATCACCTGCTGTTATGGTGAAGGAAAACATCGTGAGGAACCCTGCATGCCTGAGAGTTCACAAAAAATGTAGGCCTTAGTCCACCACGCAGTAGGCCAGCGTGGTGGACTAAGGCCTACATCCTTCTCATTGTGATAGAAGACGCGTGAAGTGAAGCGTTATTATTAATCACTTACTGCTCACCCAGGTTCCGTGAAGCAGGAGTCGCTGAAGCGTGCGGCGGAGTCGCGCGACAACCGCGACAGTCGCGACAATCGCGACGCGGCCAAGCGCCGCCGCACGGAGGAGCCGCCCGATGACGTCAGCGAGCGCACCGTCGCCGACATCGTCGCCACCATATCCGACCCCACCTACATGTGCGGCCCCGATGTGAGTACTGAGTACTGTGTAGCCAAGGAATAGGCTTATGACGTCAGTGTACCCACCAAATCCGACCAATGAAATGTCTACAGAGGAACAGGCCGATGACGTCAGTGAAGGCACCATATCCGACCCCACGTACGTTTGTAGAACTGGCAGTAATGTCAGCAGAGAAACAGGCCGATGACGTCAGTGAAGGCACCATATCCGACCCCACGTACGTTTATAGAACTGGCAGTAATGTCAGCAGAGGAACAGGCCGATGACGTCAGTGAAGGCACCATATCCCACTCTACCTCTATGTGTGGGCCTGATGTGACTGCTGTCTGCCGAGGAATAGGCTGGGCCCTGATTCTGTATGACCATTCGGATTTCGTGCCAATATCGTATGTCATCAAACCGTACGTCATTTCATGAACTCGGCACGACAAGACACCTTAATGTCTGTTCTATAAGGCACACAATAAATTGTCACGATATTTGACTTTTTAGACTTTTTTGACTTGATCACGGGTAAGACACGACATTGCCGCGATACGAGTGAGAGTGGTCGTACAGAATCAGGCCCCTGGTGACGTCAGTGTAGGCACCAAATCCGACTCTATGTCCATGTGTGTGCTTTAATTATGTTCTCAATGTAGTCTCCAACTCAAACTCAGGAAAAATCTCTGGTATCAGAAGTAGGTCATTCTCCAACTCAAACTCAGCAAAAATCTGTGGTATCAGAAGTAGGTCAATTTCCAACTCAAACTCAGCAAAAATCTGTGGTATCAGAAGTAGGTCAATTTCCAACTCAAACTCAGCAAAAATCTGTGGTATCAGAAGTAGGTCAATTTCCAACTCAAACTCAGCAAAAATCTGTGGTATCAGAAGTAGGTCATTCTCCAACTCAAACTCAGCAAAAATCTGTGGTATCAGAAGTAAGTAGGTCAATCTCCAACTCAAACTCAGCAAAAATCTCTGGTATCACAATCAGATGTAATACTGAAATGTGACCTATTTAAGATTAGATAAAATATATCACGTAACTACTGCTAGTATCTCTCTTAGATAAAAATCGTACACGAAAGCCAGTCACAGTTTACTTTACATTTATTTACAAATAGATTTGTGTGTGTGTTTTTGTTCATCGACACTGGAACACTGTGGTGGAGTATGCTCCAGGTTTGTTGTGGGGAAAGACCTGTGCCCATCGGTGGGATACTAAAAGGGTTGTAGCTATTTAGTGGACTATTTTTAAGTAATATCTCTTTATTTTGGCCTTTTTAATTTTTAATGTATTGATTTGCTTTGCTGTCCTACGAGTGAACAATTTAAGACCTCACACTCATAGCCCCACACTAGGATTTCCTGTGTCGTGGGTGCCATGGACACACACAAGACAACAACACAACACACCCAGACCAGAAACAGAATGTCGAATTCATCATTCGAATCTCAGCTCTGCTGGGAATCTAACCCAGGACCTACCGCGCAGCGCCGCGGTGTCTTAACCACTGCGATACATGGGTCGTCAAATATTATTCGCAAATTGTTCAAGTTCGTAATTATTTCGAATTATTCAAAGCGGTGATAGCCCAGTGGCTTAGAATTCGAGTTCGAATCCCAGCGGCACGTACCAATGACTTTGTAAAAGTTACGTGCGCTTTATAAAATTAAATGTCACCTGCTGTTACGGTGAAGGAAAACATCGTGAGGAAACCTGCATGCCTGAGAGTTCACAAAAAATGTACTCACGCGGTATGTTCGTCCACAAACGGGCAGTAGCGGTGCGTGGTGGACGGCGGCCTACATCCCTCTCACTGTGAGAGGAGACCCCACCCGCCAGTGGGTCATTAATGGGTTACCTACTGACAGATTCGAATTATTCGATTCGATTTTTTTCTAATTATTCGGGAACTTAAAAAATTCGAAAATTCGAATGATCCGATTCGAATCTCGTAAGTTGGAACTATTCGCACACCCCTATACTATAGACTATGCACGCTCCACTATAACGTTGTAATCAGAGTGCGTCGTGTTCCAGGCGCTGTTCCAGACGCAAGCGCCCCGCGACGAGGCGGCCAAGCTGGAGGAGCAGCGCAAGCTCATCGAGTTCCACGTCATCGGCAACTCGCTCACGGGGCCCGTCGACAAGCAGACCATGCTGTGGCTGATAGGTACCTGTCCAGTATACACCAGCACCTATAGTGACAGTAGATTATACTCGTAGCAATGTGACATAAGCCCGCCCCGGAGTGGAGCGGGCGGAAAGAGAAATAGGCAACTTAGGTCGCGAATAGCGTGCGTAAACTGCGGGTTTAGGTCACACAGTTCATTTACGTACCGTGTTGAAATAGGCCACTTAGGTCGCGAATAGGCGTGCGTATACTGCGGATTTAGGTCACACATTTCATTTGTGCACCGGGTAGAAATAGGCAACTAGGGTCACGAAAAAGCGTGCGTAAATTGCGGGTTTAGGTCACACTGTGCTATTAAAGAAGATTGCAATACGCGCGACTTAAGTAGCCTACTATTGCACGGTGTGATTTTAGCGAGTGTCAGACACTAATTTATAGCACGAGTGACAAAATGTTTGTGCAATAAAGAGCAACTTTACACACGAGTAACCGTGGGTTAATGCTGGTTTATATCACACTATGCTAGAAATCAATATTTTAGGTAGACTTTGCCCGCGGCTTCTTACGTGTGGTTTTAAGACTTGGTCCAGAGAGGCATAAAAAGTATCCTATATGTTATCCAGGTACTATACTATACCAGGTACTGTCCAGGTACAGGTATGTATGTATAGAAACAAATTACATTACAACCTGTAGCGGCGCGATACCTACTTACAGCAATATAAGCGCGCGCCTCACATGAAACGCTGACCACGCGTCACGACGCAAGCAGCGAGTGTAGTCAACAATAGAACACGTCACACGCGTCACACCGGACGTGCCAATCGGAAGACGTATCCTCAAACGCGCTATCAAAGTTCCATAGAATCTCTGCATATATACAAATGGTCCGCAGTTAACATTCGGACCGTGGTCTCCGGCAGTGACATCACCTGGCGGGAGATCTCCCCTTTTCCTCTAAAACCTTTTTAACTGTTTTTGCGTGAAAGTGGACAAACATCCATCCATTAGTTAAATATTAACACGTTCCTCATAAGCTGGGTATTGAATTTCCACTGCATGCAGTTGAATCACTTCGAACCCTTACCACTTCATTTAACTACTCACTTGTAGTGATAACAATATCGAACCATCCAAGTTAAGCTTACTTTTTACTTGTATTCAGGTCTTCATAACGTGTTCTCGCATCAACTACCAGAAATGACCAAGGAGTACATCTCACAGTTAGTGTTTGATCCGTAAGTATATGTTTTTATTTTATTTTGACAAATCATAATAATATTTTCTGCTATTCAGTTTTTTCCGGTGTTCTAAAGTGATGTAAAGCCTTACGCCAGGGTTGTGGACTAAAGCCTTTTCTTATCCTAAAGATTTTGATATACTTCTAAATAACAAACACCTATTTCCTTTCAGAAAACATAAGACCTTAGCACTAATCAAAGAAGGCAGACCAATCGGTGGAATCTGTTTCAGGACATTTAGTTCTCAGGTAATTTTCTTTATCTATTACAGCCTCGTACTATCGTAGTCACACAATGGAAGGGGGCACTATACTTATAGTGCATTCCGTTGGATTCGTTTGGATAGGATTGATAGTGTTTAAAAAGGGCGATGCCAAGCAATAGGGTTTTAGATGGTAAAAATATAATAAAACCTTATATTGTTTGCATGTTTGACGACCTGAGTGGCGCAGTTAAGACGCCGGTGGCTCCGCGGAGGGGCCTGGGTTCGATTCCCAGCAGAGCAGAGATTTGAATGATGAATTTGAATTTCTTTTTCTGGTGTGGGTGTGTTGTGTTGTTGTCTTGTGTGTGTCCATGGCGCCCACGACACAGGGAATCCTAGTGTGGGGGCTATGAGTGTGAAGCGTGAATGTCTGTTTCTGGTCTGGGTGTGTGTGTTCTTATCTTCTGTGTGTGTGGCGCCCACGACACAGGGAATCCTAGTGTGGGGCGATGAGTGTGAAGCGTTGTTTATTTATATACGCGGGTACCTATTGAAGATTATCGGGATTCCCACTCAGCAAAAACCTCATGTCACTGTTAAACAATGAAACATGAACTGCATTGCATAGTACTTGTATTGTATTGTATTGTATTGTATTGTGAACTAAAAGAGACTTGCCACTTGCAGGGTTTCAGTGAAATAGTGTTCTGTGCGGTGACGTCGAACGAGCAGGTGAAGGGCTACGGGACGCACCTCATGAACCACCTCAAGGACTACCACATCAGGAACAACATCCTACACTTTCTGACGTTCGCCGATGAGTTCGCTATAGGTACTCGTATGTCACACGTTTGATTATTGTAAACTACTACCATCACTGAAATTTAAAGCGTTAATAAGTGCAGCGAATATAGCTCTCAAAGTTTGCAAATTAAAGTGGCAATGGGCTGGCCACATCGTTCGCAGGACTGGCGACCGATGGGGAAGGAAGGTGCTCGAATGGCGACCACGTTTAGGCGAAAGGAGCACAGGCCGCCCTCCGACCAGGGGGATGATTCTGTATGACCATTCAGATTTCGTGCCGATATCGTGTGTCATCCAACCGTATGTCATTTCATGAACTCGGCACGACAAGGAACCTTAATGTCTGTTATATAAGGCACACAATAGATTGTCACGATATTTGACTTTTAAGCCTTTTTTGACTTTTTATCACGGGCAAGACACGACATTGCCGCGATACGAGTGTGAATGGTCATACAGAATCGGGCCCCAGGTGGACTGATGACCTGAAGAAGACAGCGGGAAACCGTTGGAGTCAGGGGGCCCAGGAGCGGGCGGAGTGGTGTTGATTAGGGGAGGCCCGTGTCCAGCAGTGGACTACTAAGGGCTGAAAGGAAGGAAGGATCGAATTTTTGGATACAATTCACAGCTCACTACGTGAAGGGAGTAGTTTGAAATTGGACACAATTAAAAATTTTGATTTTAAGCTAAAAAGCTCACAGTTCTTAGGAAATCGTGAATTAAGAACAGCGAGAATAACAGGTAGCACGATCTAAAACACTAAGTATAAAGAATAAACATGAGGAAGCTATTTAAACTCATCATTCAAACTCCTGCTCTGCTGGGAATCGAACCCAGGACCGTCCGTACCGGCGCCTCAACCACTGCGCCGCTCGTGTGATGATGGCCAGCGTGTATGTGTTCCAGGGTACTTCAAGAAGCAGGGCTTCAGCAAGGACATCAAGCTGCCGCGCGCCATGTACGCGGGCTACATCAAGGACTACGAGGGCGCCACGCTCATGCACTGCGAGCTCAACCCGCGCATCGTGTACACGCGCTTCACCGCCGTCATCCGCCGCCAGAAGGAGGTGCCCACTCCCTACGCGCACACACACGCACACACACACGCACGCACACACACACGCACACACACACACACACACAGACGCACGCACGCACGTTCATGCACTGCGAGCTCCACCCGCGCATCGTGTACACGCGCTTCACCGCCGTCATCCGCCGCCAGAAGGAGGTGCCCACTCCCTACGCGCACACACACGCACCCACACACGCACGCACACACACACGCACACACACACACACACACAGACGCACGCACGCACGTTCATGCACTGCGAGCTCCACCCGCGCATCGTGTACACGCGCTTCACCGCCGTCATCCGCCGCCAGAAGGAGGTGCCCACTCCCTACGCGCTGCCGCACACACGCACACACGCACGCACGCACACACGCACGCACACACAAACGCACGCACGCTCATGCACTGCGAGCTCCACCCGCGCATCGTGTACACGCGCTTCACCGCCGTCATCCGCCGCCAGAAGGAGGTGCCCACTCCCTACGCGCACACACACGCACACACGCACGCACGCACACACGCACGCACACACGCACGCACACACGCACACACAAACGCACGCACGCTCATGCACTGCGAGCTCCACCCGCGCATCGTGTACACGCGCTTCACCGCCGTCATCCGCCGCCAGAAGGAGGTGCCCACTCCCTACGCGCACACACACGCACACACGCACGCACGCACACACGCACGCACACACGCACGCACACACGCACACACAAACGCACGCACGCTCATGCACTGCGAGCTCCACCCGCGCATCGTGTACACGCGCTTCACCGCCGTCATCCGCCGCCAGAAGGAGGTGCCCACTCCCTACGCGCACACACACGCACACACGCACGCACGCACACACGCACGCACACACGCACGCACACACGCACACACAAACGCACGCACGCTCATGCACTGCGAGCTCCACCCGCGCATCGTGTACACGCGCTTCACCGCCGTCATCCGCCGCCAGAAGGAGGTGCCCACTCCCTACGCGCTGCCGCACACACGCACGCACACACGCACGCACGCACACACGCACGCACACACGCACACACAAACGCACGCACGCTCATGCACTGCGAGCTCCACCCGCGCATCGTGTACACGCGCTTCACCGCCGTCATCCGCCGCCAGAAGGAGGTGCCCACTCCCTACGCGCACACACACACACACACACACGCACAACACGCACGTACACACACACGCACGCACGCACACACGCTCATGCACTGCGAGCTCCACCCGCGCATCGTATACACGCGCTTCACCGCCGTCATCCGCCGCCAGAAGGAGGTGCCCAACTGCCCACTCCCTACGCGCACACACACACACACACACACGCACAACACGCAGGTACACACACACGCACACACGCACACACGCTCATGCACTGCGAGCTCCACCCGCGCATCGTATACACGCGCTTCACCGCCGTCATCCGCCGCCAGAAGGAGGTGCCCAACTGCCCACTCCCTACGCGCACACACACACACACACACACGCACAACACGCACGTACACACACACGCACGCACGCACACACGCTCATGCACTGCGAGCTCCACCCGCGCATCGTATACACGCGCTTCACCGCCGTCATCCGCCGCCAGAAGGAGGTCCCTACTCCCTACGCGCACACACACACACACACACACGCACGCACGCACGCACGCACGCACACACGCACGCACGCTCATGCACTGGGAGCTCAACCCGTGCACTTCACCCGTACACGCGCTTCACCGCCGTCATCCGCCGCCAGAAAGAGGTCCCTACTCCCTACGCGCACACACACGCACACGCACACACACACACACACACATACACATAGACGCACGCACGCACGTTCATGCACTGCGAGCTCCACCCGCGCATCGTATACACGCGCTTCACCGCCGTCATCCGCCGCCAGAAGGAGGTGCCCACTCAGCACGCGCACACACACGCACGCACACACACACGCACGTACACACACCCGCACACACACACACACACACACGCACACAAACACACACACGCACGCACACACACACACACACACGCACGCACACGCACACACGCACACGTACGAGAGAGAGAGAGACAGCGCTAGGTACCGGGGTTACATCGATTTCACGATTTCATACAGTCTTCATCAGGTCGTAAGTGTACCTAATGAGACTCATCACCACTCAATGACCTTTTTTCCTCACGCTATCAGCGAGAAGGTAGGATTAAGATTAGAAGTGAACAAGGTAAGATTAGAAGGTAGAAGGATTAAGTAGGTTCATAGTAGGTCGCTTGGGCAGCTGCACTCATCAGCGGGGAGGTGTGGCTTGTCCTTACTGTATATGAGGTTGGGAAAAAGTATGTTTCATCGCTATCACAAATTTCAGAAAACACTCACAGCTTGGCTCGATTTAAATAAAATTTTGAGTCAATAAATCTACCTACTTAATAAAAATAGCTAGTAAGTTTAAATTTCGTTGTGTTCGTTTTCAGATCGTCAAGAAATTGATTGATATGAGACAGAAGGAAGTGAGAAAAATACACCCTGGACTGACTTGCTTTAAGGAAGGGGTGAGTCGAATTTTAATTTGCGTTTCTCGTTTGTTGATTTGCGTTTTTTTTTTTCGATAATTTTAAAGATAATTTAAGATAATTTCAATAATTTTTATCGTTTTTATTTTAAAGTAAAAATCATGCAGTCATGTTGCATTGTAAAGTATTACAGTAAGTAGGATTGGAATCCTACTTACTATTATAAATTCGAACGTTTGTGAGGATGTATGGATGTTTGTGACTCTTTCACGCAAAAACGGCTGAACAGATTTGGATGAAGTTCGGTACGCAGATAGATCGTTTAAAATATTAGTGCCAGTGATAGTTTTTTTTATGTTTAATTGCTGTCCACAGACTCTAGGTCCGTGCCTTTTGTATCGCGTTACTTGTCCGCTTTTCTTATGTGTATATTACATGCTCCAGAAAAGTTGCCAATTTTGGCCCGGTGTCTCCTTGGAGTAGTGGTAGTAGTAGTGGAGTGAACGCATTGCAGGTGCGCAGCATCCCGGTGGAGTGCATCCCGGGGCTGCGCGAGGCGGGCTGGCGCGGCGCGCGGGGCGCGGGGGCGGCGCTGGCGCCCGAGCCGGAGCCCGACGTGGCCGCGCTCAGGAACGTGCTGCACGCGGTCAGTACGCACATCCTTATGAAAACAATTCATATTTATACTAAGTATATACAATTATAATTAAATTAAATTTTATTTTTTATATAGTTCTTTTATCTTTATAATGTATTATATAATATTGTACGCCCCTATAAGGCAGGACAAATGTGAGCATGTGAAACTATTGTCATCTGTATATTTACCTTTTGTCCACAATAAAGAGAATATGAAAATAATATGAATCTTGTGACCGAGTTTCATAAAGTTGTAGATGCATACTCAGTAGGTCTGACAATCGGGTACTGTCTATTTTTCATGCCTCTAAGTGATAAGGGTTGTCCACACCTAACACTTTTATTTTTTGGACCAATTTCATTATTTTTACTTTTAAATATTGTGACACAAAAAATATATCCAACCCTAAATTTTCACCTTACTATCACCAACCCCTATTTTTAATAGTCGATTTTTGACGCTCAATAACTTAGGCAAAACAACGTTTGCGAAGTCAGCTAGTGTCATGTCAGTACCCATTAATGACCCACTACAGGATCGGGTCTCCTCTCACAATGAGAAGGATGTAGGCCTTAGTCCACCACGCTGGCCTACTGCGGGTTGGTGGACTTCGCATGCCTTTGAGAACATTTTTTTTTGTGAACTCTCAGGCATGCAGGTTTCCTCACGATGTTTTCCTTCACCGTAACAGCAGGTGATATTTAATTTCATAAATCGCACATAACTTTTATTACAAAGTCATTGGTGCGTGCCACTGGGATTCGAACCCGGATCCCTCGATTCGAGGTCGAATTCTAAGCCACTGGGCTATCACCGCTGCAGCCGGTCAGCTAGTATTACTATAAAATGCAACGTCAACACCAGAATCTCCTGTGGAACATGCCAATGCAATATTTTGCGTATACAAACGTACAGACAGCCACACTAAAATTCTTTTAAAAATAATAATTTGACCATGATGTATTGGTTACAACAGGTTAAGAACCACGCAGCAGCCTGGCCGTTCTTGAAGCCGGTGGACAAGGCGGAGGTGCCCGACTACTATGATCACATTAAATATCCCATGGGTAACATTGTTTTTGATCGTCTCGTTTCAAATCACGTCTCAGTAGCCCATTAATGACCCACTGTAGGCCGCCGTCCACCACGCTACACTACTGCGGGTTGGTGGACAAACATACCGCGTGAGAACATTTTTTTTGTGAAGTCTCAGGCATGCAGGTTTCCTCACGATGTTTTCCTTCAACGTAACAGCTGGTGATATTTAATTTTAAAAAGCGCACGTAACTTTTTGCTTTCAAAGTCATTGGTGCCACTGAGATTCGAACCCCGGACCCTTCTGTTCGAAGTCTAATTTAAGCCACTTGGCTATCGCCGCTTACCAGCTATATTAATATGCCGCTGACAAACGGTGATAGCGGCAAGTTACGATTCCTCTACCACAGATTTGTGAGCCATCGCTTAATTTAAGCACAGAATAAGTACATTATAGTACATTCGTACAGAAGGCCCACTTCAAAAAGTCATTTAAAGCAATACAGACTCTAGGTACGATACGGTTAAGTTCAATTCAGATCGCGCAGTGCATATCACCTACGCTGATAGAGATACGTCTTGCATCTCTTTCTAGCGCGTAAATCTTACCTATTCTGACGAAAAACGGGGTTGTGTTCTTATAAAAATAAATTACTATTACAATTAAACACTGCACAGTATCTTTTTCTCCATGTTATAACAATGCAACGAACAAATTAAGTACCTATATAATCAAAGGAAAACTACGTCACTCACACAGCTCGCGCGTGAGACCCCACTGACTAGCCGTTTCGGAACGGCCGCTGTAGCGTAGGTACGTTTTTGACACCTACACGGGGAGTGGGCCAGGCCTGATTTAAGTGAGAAACAATATAACTTCTGGATGACAATTTGGCAGACCTGCGCACGATGGGCGAGCGACTGAAGGGCCGCTACTACGTGTCCAGGCGCCTGTTCGTGGCCGACATGACGCGCATCTTCACCAACTGCCGCCTCTACAACTCGCCCGACACCGATTACTACAGGTGCTGACGTAACTCCTTACTAACTATACTTTCATATATTTTATAGAACAGTGTGACCTAAACCCGCAATTTACGCACTCTTTAACGTGACCTAAGTTGCCTACTACTACACAGTGCGTAAATTGTGACGTAAACCCGCAACTTACGCACACTTTTTCGTGACCTAAGTTGCCTATTTCTCATTCCGTCCGCTCCGGTCCGGGGCGGGTTTATGTCACACTTGCTATAAAATAGCATCCGACACTTGTGACCGAAGTTGTCTATTATTGCACGGCGTTTAGCACCTAACTTGCTTCACGCCGTGCAATAATGGGCTGCTTAGATCACGCATATCGTAGTGTACTATAAAACGGGTCCCTCGTCGCCAGGTGCGCCAACACGCTGGAGAAGTACTTCCAGGGCAAGGTGAAGGAGGCGGGGCTGTGGGACAAGTGATCCGCGCAGAGTTCGGGCGCCGCCCCCGCCGCCGCCGCCGCGCCCGAACCGCCCAGCGACGCCTCCAGCGACACCTCGCACTCTATCGCATACTGACGCGGAGATAATAATCTTAATTAGGTTTCAGACGACGCTGTAATAAATAGCATATTACATAGCTCATAGCACAACGATATCGCGCTCCATACATTGTTATGGAAACGTTCACATTGTACTGTACGTATTGGTTTACTATACGCTGTAAACTGGTGCGATGCGCAGAGTTCATGCTATACTATATCGCGCGCCGCCCTCTTCCTCCTCTCACTCCCGGCCGTCCCGCAAACTCTTCAAAGATCTCGGTCGACTGAGCTTGATATATACTAACGCTTGCGATAATATAGCGTATGTGAACGTCATACTATAAAGTATAGCATTAGGTCCTTCTCTGCTATACTTTATAGCGCAATAGTATAGCGTCGTCTGAAATCACCTTTACGATAGTCCATTTTTATTCTCTTGTCCTATTTGGTAAACAATCTTAGCGTGTTTTTTTATTTTAGTTCGCGATTAAAGAATGTCGCAGACACCTGATTATAAAGTTTTAAAACAAACTGTCTTAACGCTGAAACAAATTTCTTGTAACTATAATTTATTTTTTAATTCTTTTTTTAAAAGAACTGCTCTTAATGAAATATTGTTTTTAAATCTTTAATTTTGTGTCTGCATTATTTTTTAATTGCAAATAAAGATAAAAAGACATGCTAAGATTGTTTACCAAACAGAACATGTGTAAAAATTGGTCAAAATGGACTATTATAACTAGGCAACATCTAGTACTTCAAATTTATTAATAAGGTTATCCTGGCAACCAAACCGAAAACAACACACTGATTACAGTTGCTCCATACTTGATGATGATATGTTTTTAAAACTGGCCTCAAACAAAAGACAACCGCGTGATTCACCCAAATATGCCTTATCACTGAAATGCCTCATTTTTAAGAATAAATATTAATTCCACAAAATATTTGTTTCATATTTTGTATTTGTAGTATCAGCATGAGGAGTTGAAATTTATAATCTTTTTACATTACATGAAATGTGAAATGTAAGACTAGGCAATTACTGTAATAAGGTCTCGTTTTTATCATATTTGTGTATTTGTACCGTAGCATCTCAATCTTATTTAAATATAGGCACTATTACAAAACAGCGGTACATCGAAATCTAGAATTGTAGACATTCTAAAACTTAAAGCTTCTCATATGAAGGATTTTAAACAGAATTTTGTGCCTTAGATTTTCTATGACATATACAATGACATCATCATAAATGTTAGCATCATTTATTCTAGATCAAGTCAACTGTAAGATTTTGAAGCCTTTGTAAATGTCATTGTCATAATTATGTCTTATCCAATTAGATTTCAGGTATGACAATGACATGGCCAAGTATATGTCATTAATTAATGAGTATGGATACAATGTCAGCTTTCTGCCAATTATGGAAAAAATGTAGCTATAGCAATTTTTTTAAAGTATAATGCAAATCTTTTGTTTATACCTATCGGGTGTGCTTCATTTATTTATTATTTAACTTTATTGCGTGTAAATAATTTTTGTTTATTATAAATTGTTAGGGAAGCATACATTTTTTAAGACTGATGGCAATTGTTCTATTTTAATGTCTAGTTCAAAAATGTTTAATTAGAGAATAATACGTGTAGGTATGTTATATAATATACATTATAGTTTTATTGACATAGATTCTGTAGACACTTTGTATGAATATTAGTAATATTAAGGTATTATGTTGATAAGCTAGTTGTTAAAAATACTGTCCCTTACACGAGGCCCGGGTTCGAACCTTGAAAGGCTGGCGGTAGGTACGGACGATATACGGCTCTACCACCTAAAAATTTCATAAGTTAGCAAAAAAGGTTCACTATTTTATATTGCTAAGAGTTAAATATTGTGAAATGTATATTGAATTCTCGTGTTTGTTTTTCTTTGTGTCATTATGGTGTTAAGTAAAAATATTTGTACAAAGATTTGCCTTTTATTTTTTACCTTTTATAAAAAAATTCTAGTGCCTTCTTATAATTTTAATGAAGTGAGAACGGTTTGCTAAGGAATTATCAAAAATGGACCACGATTCATTACTTTAGCTATTTTTACTAGTAAGAAAGCGGAAATTTGCCCCTATCTGCAGGGAAAATCGCAAAATGTGGCAGTGGCCAGCTACCCTGACGTGACTTGTTCTACTAATATAGCTCTCACGTTTAGGAAGTGGAAAGTAAAGTTTTCTTAATACATGCAAGAACTCAGTAAAATAAAACTCAAATTACAATACTGTTTTGGTTTTTTTTATTTTCAACACTTTATGTACACACTCGGGAGTACGCAGAACGTCCAGGGAATGTAAACACATTGACACCGCATCTGTAGTTATAAAGTACATACCAGTCTCCTTGTTAATATAAATCCGATGGATTTTTGAATAAGTACCTTATATTTACTGTAAGTAATAACTTAAATGCTCACTTATAAAACTAAAAATTATTGTTTCCCTTAAAAGTAAATTTGAACGAATAACATCGCTTTTATAACATTTCAATCGACGAAACTTTGGTCGAATTAATGTGTAGATGTTATGTTAATGAGTAGTTCAAAAGCGATATAACTCGTAGTTAAATCAGACTAGATTTCATTAACTACCATTATCTTAGAGCCAACGTTTTTAATTTTATACAGTCTGTTACCGCTACCTAGCTCAACTGAATGAATGTAACAAATGTACATTATAGGATATAAAGTTCTTAAACGATTTAAAATGATAACATACGTATTAATTATTATGGTTGTGGTCATGGCCCCGGAGGAGTTATATCAATTGACATAATTACAACTTTCATTTTTTTACTTAATTTAGCTAATATACAATTAAAGCGTTAGATAATTGTCTGAATGTTATCGTTTAATTTCATACATTCAAGCACGTAAGAAATCAGATAAAATATTACAATTCTTCTTCTGATTATCTCTTATTTATCTGCTCTAAGTCTCTTAATATTTGCCAGTAATTATATTAATGAGCTATTAAATAGATCACAACATACGATGTAAAGAAGTTCTTTAGTATTTTTTGGACTAAGTCTCTAAGTCGGGATTCCAAACCTCGGCAAATATGAGGAAGGATTGATTGATTGAAGAGTTGATACTTTTACAACATTGACGCTATTTTTATTTCAGTTCATAAACGTTATTAATTTAAGACTGAATTACAAAATCACAAATTGAAAGTTATTTTATTTTGTTATTGAAATGACTGGTACCGTAAACAATCCGGAATTGTTATTTACAATGCTTTAACCACTATGGACGGATATTTAAGCAACGCACACCATGGAAGCCACAACCTTTTAATACATTTTTGCATTAATAGTTTGTTAAAAAAAGCATAAATTTGATAAATGATATTATATTAATGAGATCAACCAAACAAGCTTAAGTACCATTACGACGGCTCGATTTAAAAACGAATGGCATTTGGTAGGCCACACCCTGAAGCAATGTAATAATTTCAAACATATTTTAACCCCGACTTAATAAACAAAGGCAGGGTAAAAAAAATCAGAACTGCTTACAAAAAAAACTCGTACACTGTACCTCTGTACGCTATCCGTTCAACGTGCGGCCTACAGTCGGATAGAACACTATGACGTTGACTAGGCGGCGCTTTCCTAACTATACTCGTGCTTACAACTACGATCCACTACAGTACAAATATCACTCGTCTACCAACTGCGGGCATCACTGGAGTCACTGTCGCTCGGACATATTTTTTTAAGTTTTTGAGTATTTCAACGTTAATTAGGCGCGATTACATTTATGAACACATTAACGTCACAGAACACACTTGACCGATCACGGGGCACAGTTTGTAACCGATTGGTCGCTGGATGGGTCTCGTGGGAGGCCTGGGAGGCCCGGGAGGCCTGGCCGCTAGCGCTGCACGGCGGCCCCGGAGCTGACGGAGGCCACGTCGTTCCGTGAACACTCGGCCCGCGGGGTCCCAGGGCTTGCACATGAACTGTATATTAAGAGAATATTATGTTAGAAGAAAGAAGATAGTAGTGTGTATATTATGTGTGGTATTTTTTATTTTTATTTTATTTATTTATTGTTTATAACAATGGACGAACTTAATGCCTATTGGCATTTTCTACCGTATGGGAACGTATTTTGTTAAAAATGAGGCCTATCCTTCAGTTTGCCGTATGTCATTACTTTCCAAAATTTGTTCCTTATCAGTGACACTATCGAATGGTGTAATAATTACAGGGTGTGATATTTTTTTCAAAATCAATGGGTTCGATTCCTTGCTAGGCATATTGATTTTTCAAAAAATCCAACAATGCAGTTTTAGTTTTCATCAAAATCGGTCCCCAGACTCCTTTCAGCATTTTTCGATATTCCTCATAGTTTCGGATCTCCCCATCCACGCACACTTGAAAAATTCATCCTGTATACATTACGGTGAGAAAGAATGACTGTGTACGTGTGTAGAATGGTGCGGGCGATGTAGGGTGATGTAGGGTGATGATGTGATGATGTGATGATACAATGTGGCGAGGATGCGTACCCGGCGCAGTGGTGCAGCGCGGGCGCCAGCTCGTCGGGCGAGGCGCGGCTGCTGCGCGAGCTGCCCGCTTCCGAGTACGAGTTGTCGCTCGTTAACTGCAACACAGGACGTAATATATACGTACATCTCTCGTTCACTACTTACTCGTACTATACCCACAACACGTATGGGATATACTATATCCCATACGAGATAAAATATCCCTATCCTAATATCCCTATATCCGATATAGGTATATTTTAGTGTGTCTCATGTAGATAAAAGAAATGAGACACACTATAATATCCCTATATCCGATATAGGTATGTTATAGTGTGTTTTAATAGGCAATTAAAAATAACGCAGACACATAATTATAGAGATTTAAAAACAAATTGTCATTCAATGCTGTAACAAATTTCTAATAACTATCATACCTATTTATATATTTACAGAAATTTTAAGCAAGCGAAAAAAGTTTAATTTTTTTTTGCAATAAAAAGTGGTACCAAAATTGATTACCAAATTGCACAAGAGCAAAGAAACGGAAAGTAACTAAAATAAAGAGTTAACGTGAGTTAAAGTGTGTATAGTGAGCGGTGAATTCTAAGCCCAGTGGCTTAGAATTCGACCTCGAATCGAGGGGTCCGGGTTCGAATCCCAGTGGCACGCACCAATGACTTTGTAAAACAGTTATGTGCGCTTTATAAAATTAAATATCACTGCTGTTACGGTGAAGGAAAACATCGTGAGGAAACCCGCACGCCTGAGAGTTCACAAAAAAATGTTCTCACGCGGTATGTTCGTCCACCAACGGGCAGTAGTGGTGCGTGGAACGGCGGCCTACACCCCTCTCGCTGTGACAGGAGCCGACCCCGCAGTGGGTCATCAACGGGTCGCTAAGAGTGCATAGTAGTATACTAACGAGCGTGAGGGGGTGGGGGTGGCGGGCGCGCGCGGGGCTGAGCGCGCGGCCGCGGGCCTCGTCCGCGTCTAGCTGCAGGATGCTCTCCTGGCTGCCTGTGAACTGCGCAACAACACATTACAAACACATTATAATGGTACCGGTTAAAATTATGGAAGGATTTTCTGATCTTCTAGATCAGATACGAAGACGAAATTAAAACACGTCTTTACATCTTCCTTGACACCCCCCACTACACAAATAAAGTTGTGTAGTGTAGTCAGTGTAGCCAGTCAGTGTAGGTGTACTTCAGGCCACAAAGCCTACTACCAGCGGTCACCTTCACAAATCCACAATAAAAAGATAACTGAAACACAAGTCTCTGTAGAATGTATCGTCCTTGACAGTCCCCAGCGGCCTTGCTGTTGCCAATCAGTCGATATTCGACTTTAATATATCGAAATTTGAATTTGACACGTAATGGAATGTAAGTACATGTCATGTTTGTCTATGTGTGCCCGTCAAAGTACTCAAACAAACTTACGTTAGTGTGCGTGGCGTGTTTTTCGATGAATTTCGTACATACATTTCTTAAATAAGCATTTAATTTGAAATATGCATTACAATTCGTACATTCTTCTCCATGTAAACTTTAATTGTGCCACAAAACACTCTGCGTAGGTAGTGAGTTGTAAATTGTAGCCAACATTTTCGCTTCACCCATTAAATTACATTTAATTTAGGTTTAACAAGAACATTATGCGTGCGATTTATAAAATTAAATATCACCTGCTGTTACGGTGAAGGAAAACATCGTGAGGAAACCTGCATGCCTGAGAGTTCACAAAAAAATGTTCTCAAAGGTATGTGAAGTCCACCAACCCGCAGTAGTGTAGCGTGGTGGACGGCGGCCTACATCCCTCTCATTGTGAGAGGAGACCCGACCCTGTAGTGGGTCATTAATGGTTACTGACAAGAGCATTATATTGTGCGCCACTCACTTCATATTACATCGTGTACACTAAAGAGTTGTGTCGTCGATGTCGCGGTAAGATAATTAGGTCAGTCAGTCAGTAACCCATTAATGACCCACTACAGGGTCGGGTCTCCTCTCACCATGAGAGGGATGTAGGCCGCCGTCCACCACGCTGGCCTACTGCGGGTTGGTGGACTTCACATGCCTTTGAGAACTTTTTTTGTGAACTCTCAGGCATGCAGGTTTCCTCACGATGTTTTCCTTCACCGTAACATCAGGTGATATTTAATTTTACAAAGCGCACATAACTTTTATTACAAAGTCATTGGTGCATGCCACTGGGATTTGAACCCGGACCCCTCGATTCGAGGTCGAATTCTAAGCCCCTGGGCTATCACCGCCGCGCGTAAACGATAATTAGGTACCGACCACGAAGCCGTAGTACTTGAGGATGTCCATCTTGCACATGGGGCACGTGCGGTGCTCCAGCAGCCACGGGTCGATGCAGCTCTTGTGGAAGTCGTGCCTGCACACACACCAACAGCGGGATACAATGTACGAACAGTGCCGTCTTCACCGTACGGGCACTCGGGGCCGGTGCCCAGGGCCCCGAAGGACCGACGATGTCTCGCACGTTTAATATCAAAATATTATGGTCGGCCGCATTGCACTTTTCTCGCTGCACAAATTTCGATCGTTTTCAGATTTATTCAAATCAATACTTTCATATGAATACGAGTAGTTTGAGTGATTCGAACACACAACATCGAAACACGAACAACAAAAAACAGCAGCATATATACTAATATCATTAACTACATATTGTATAATAATATATTTGATTAATAAAACAGATCATGTGAAAAAAATGTACAGTTCGCTTTCCTTACATTCCAAAAGGGCCCCGAATTCTTGTGTGCCCAAGGGCCCCAGCATAGTCTGAGACGGCCCTGAGTATGTACATCAACATGTCTAATTAACTAACTAACCCGCTATTACTATTATATGACGGAGTTAATATATCTAGTATATTACGATACGCATGACCCAAGTAGCCTCGCTGCGCTCGGGCGCTAACTTCACGCCGTAAAATAATAGGCTACTTAGGTCACGTGTATCGTAATGTACTATTATAGCAAGTGTGACATAAACCCGCCTCCGAATGGAGCGGGCGGAAAGAGAAATATGAAACTTAGGTAACGAAAAAGCGTGCGTAAATTGCGGGTTTAGGTCACACTAATTTATTTACGCACCGTATAGAAATAGGCACCTTAGCTCACGAAAAACCGTGCGTAAAATGCGAGTTTAGGTCACACATTTCGTTTACGCACGGTGTAGAAATATGCAACTTAGGTAACGAAAAAGCGTGCGTAAACTGCGTGTTTAGGTGACACTGTGCTATAAATAACGTCTTAATGTGGCGCACCTGCACGGCAGCGAGCGCAGCGTCTCCGACACTTTGTAGGGCTCGATGCAGATGGCGCAGCACTCGCCGTCGCCCTGCACTTCCTGGTCGACAAACAAAATATTCATCAAAACCTAATTCATTCAATATTTAACTAGAATATGTTCAACATAAAGTTGAACATATTCTAGTTAAATAAAATTTTTATTGAAGTGTTACAACACAAATGGAAACAAGACACACAAAATAAGGAAAAAATTCGCTATAAAAATTGATTTCAAAGATTCCACCCGAACAAACATACTTACATACATTGCAAGTTAAATAAAAGCTTTTAAAAACATTAAATTATTCTTTGTTGCAGCGTTAAACCGCAAACGCGATGTACTCAGCATTATGCTGACTTTCAGTGCACGCCTTGGGAAGACATGTAGTTCGACCAGTCGATAAGCTACGAGGCTACGACAGACTCGCTTACTTAATATAAGAAGTATACACAGCATATACACAGTCGGAAAATAGTGGATTTCCTACAGTTTTTTCCAGACTTGCCATTAGGATGAAATGTTAATGTCTAAAGTTATGAATGGTAGGAAGATGTATAATTTTAAAGAAAAACCTAATAAATTATACCAAGCCACTAATACTCGTACTGGGTTAAATGACAATAGGTAATTTTAATTTTTAATAATATTTTTTTTTTTAAATTCAAATACTGCCATAATTATCCTTCCTTCTTTCCTATCAACCCCCCACAGAATCCACTGCTGGGCATGGGCCTACACTGGAGCTCCACTGCAATGGAGGCCAACGGAATTACAATAAACGAAATTCCTCTTTCTTCGTCAGGTCATTAGTCCAGCCATTTCTTCTCTATTTGAGGTTGTATGTGGATGCATTGCTATTCATGAGGACTAAGTAGAGTATCAAATAGCCTCAAATAGAGTTGTTAGTAAAGCATAAACGTCATAACATCCTTACTCTGTCATCAGTCTTTAAATTCTTAACGGGTATTTTTGATAGCGCTTTCTTGGCAGCGCAGCACAGTCGTTTCTGCAAAAAAAAACAACAACATAAAAAAGTAAATAAACGAGTTACGATACACGTTTATGGACTCGTGAATAAAAATAACAAAAATAAAAAAGTGATAGCACTTTGAGTGATCTGATACGAATGTATCGCACAATTGAATGGCGATAAAACAGATGGTCAGGGCTTAAGGGCAAGGCTTCTCAAAGTGAGATGTGCGTACTACTGAGGGTCCGCCGTTGCGTCATAGCGAGTACACGGTACAGTACAATTGACGTACGGCGACTTGGCTGGCACCTACATGCGATAATCTTTATATGAATTAAAATTGAGCAAAATTGAATACGTGAGCCATTAGTATGGAAAGATAAAGATACTATCTATTTCCCACACATTTACCGCATTTACCATACGAATACGTTGACGAAAGACGAAAATCGGTGACACCAGACGTAACCGAGACGGCCCGCAGCCAGATGGGCCAAGCGCATTATCAATTTACGAAGGTTTTACTCCGCTACTAACCGTTACTTTGTGACAACTGTATGGTAACAAAATGCAGTTCGATTTTTTTATATTATTGCATTGTCACAGGAGCTTGATAAGTATGCAAAGTGTTCAAATTAATTCAATTACTAACATACGATACATGTATAAAAATATGTTAAATACGACCGAAGCTAATAAAAGCGTGTTACAAACGCTCTATCTAGACACGCGGCAGCGTACAAGCCAAGTCCAAGCGAAGGAACTGGCTCGCCAGCGCCGAGTTACGAGAGATACTCACAGATAACCGGTCCTTCGCGTGTATGTATCTGAAGCGCTGGATGTAGTAGAACACGAGCCACGCCAGCGAGATCACCATCAGCACGATGAACGATATCGACACGAACAGCACCGACGTCCTGTGTACAACGAACACACGTTGCTTATTATGCTCACATTTGTCATGTCATGTCATTGTATAAACAAAGGATAAGGATCGGCCACAGCCAGGGTGACATCAGCAAGACGAGACAGTTACTTATTAGTTTATTACTATTTAATTAGAGTTACTCTAGCCTAAACCTAAACGGTGTCGTAAACTCGTAACCACTGCGCTACTCAGGGCCCTGATTCTGTATGAGCATTCACACTCGTATCGCGGCAATGTCGTGTCTTACCCGTGATAAAAAGGCTTAAAAGTCAAATATCGTCACAATCTATTGTGTGCCTTATAGAATAGACATTAAGGTTGCTTGTCGTGCCGAGTTCATGAAATGACGTACGGTTTGATGTCACGCGATATCGGCACGAAATCATTTGGGTCACACAGAATCAGGTGCCAGGTCGTCAACTTAAATCGACTCACTTGTTGATATTGTTGCTGATGTGCGTGAATGTCCGGCCCTTGATGATGGCTACCACGACGCGGGTGCCGTTGTCCGCCAGCCGCGTGATCTCCTCGCCCTTCCACTTGTACGTGAAGACCGCGGATATGTTGCCTGGAAGAAGCCCTTTTTATATTCATTAATTTATATAGCTTCATAGTTGGTTGGATTGATTGGTTGGGATAGACATGTCTAAGTTGGGATGTGGATGTAGCTCTTAAGAAAGGAACAGAATGCGTTTATTGTTAACTGTTACCTTAGATTAAATCAAAAAGGGAAGATACGGCACTAGCGTCTCATGACTTGAGTGCGCACCTAAAATTAGGTCAATTAGGACATGCACTCAATTTCACTTTAGTCGCAATTTGGCTAGCTATTGAACTACATGTGCGCTTAGAACACAATAATCGCGGATTTTCTGTGTTTAAAAAGGTAAAACGGTGCACAAACAGCTCAAAAACGAAAAACAAATTCCACGGCATCTCTTTTCATTCGTAAGTACACTTAAACTTAATTTTCTTCAAAATCACTGATGGTTTTAAATGTAGTTCGCCATTTTTATCAAGAAAGGATAACAATACAATTAGATCTATGTGTGAGCGAGACGGTCGCGCGCGAGATCTTGCGGCACTCTCCGGCTCGCTCCCGCTAATGATAAAACTTACCGCTCTGTCTCGCTCGCCCGATTGACACTTCATTTATAGTCGTGTGTGTGTAAGTTACATATGTAGTTGAGTCGGACTAATTTTTTGATTGATACAAGTAAGCGTATGCCGTATCTTCCCTTTTTGATTTAATCTATGACTGTTACTCATAGCCCCACAATAGGATTTCCTGTGTCGCGCCATGGACACGCACAAGACAAGAACACAACACACCCAGACCAGTAACAGACATTCAAATTCATCATTCAAATCTCTGCTCTGCTGGGAATCGAACCCAGGACCTTCCGCGCAGCGCACCGGTGTCTTAACCACTGCGCCACTTCATAAGAAAGATGTTACAAAAATTATGATAAGTTCAGAACAGTCTACCTATGGTCTACCCTATGCGGGCATACAATAACTATGTCTTACATAAATAAAACTTAATTTTACATTTTATGGCAATTGATGAGTATAATATTTTACCTAATCGAAGCCATCGGCTATGCAATGTGTCACCCATTACTGGGTAAATTAGGCTACTTAGTGCTACTTTCTTAAACTTTCTACGATTTATCGCCTAGGAGAAAATTATTGACGAAATGCGAAAGACTCAAGGACCAAGGACCTGGCTCAAGGAGCATAGCGCGCGTACGATAGGTAAACAAGAACCGAAAGTGTGTTGAGCACGTGTGTTATCACTAGCAGGGTGATAACGGAATAATGAAACGTCTGAGCAATGATGGCACGATAACGATGATAAGGCAGCCATTGTGTAACTCACGTACGCTTGTTCCGATCCGCTATGTAGGTACTCGTACATACACTCGTGTGTTAGCTACGTTATTGTGGCACAGTTCGTTTCTCAGATTATTTCCTTAAATTATCTCATACTAGCTACGCCCGCGACTTTTAAAAGTAGCCTATTAGGCTAGGCCTAAGTTACTCCTTATTACATCATCGAAATCGGTCCAGCCGTTCTAGAGATTAGCCGGTACAAACACACGGACAGACAAAAATTGTAAAAAAATGTTATTTTGGTATATCTACCGTGTATACATACTATACCATGCGATTTAGTACATACTAAAACTACACAACGTCCACATTTCGTTCGTCCGAAAATACGTGACGTCTGGCGTCCCTGGGATCTTGCATGATCTATAGAGCTTAGGGGGACACCCATAAATTACGTCACACGTCTATGGGGGGAGGGTGTCACCGGAATGTGACATATTGCGACAAGGTTTGTGACGTCACATTTTAAAATTTGAAATCGCGAAATTCATATGTGAATAAAAAACCTTTAAAAATTAACAAACTTGATCCATGTATATTTATGAATAAAATTTAGCACTCGTGACAAGGACGGGGGGAGGGGTTAAAAGTCTTAAAAATCGTGTGACGTAATTTACGGATGGCGCCTTAACCCGTGTGTAGCGTGGCTGCGTGGGTGTGTCCACGTTGAGCTAAGCCGGTAACTGGCTAAGCCCTAATGCCATCGCTCAGGTTTCACCGCGGACGCGAGCCTCACGTGTCGACCATGTTTATCGGACGATACATTCGTGAATCTTTCTATAAAACAGCTGACACAACTACGGGGATTAACCCGCGGTTACTGTGAATTGTATGGATTGAGTACCTAATGAAAATTTACATGGAACATGAAAATTTAAATCGTATAGCAGATGATAATGTGTATTATCTTTTTATAGTGTTCGAGTAGCAAACTGGTCGACAACCTGAATCTGATATTAAGCAGTCACTGCAGCCCTAAACACCCACATTCAACCTCAAATAGTGAAGAAATTATCTCATATTGTATGCCGGTGCTTTGCTACTCATCAGGACTAAGATGTTCGCCTCAAATGAAGTATCCCCGGCAGCCATATTTCATATAAAAATCGTAAAAACTATTTAAAAGCATTGTTTACGAGGTCTAAATGTTTACAATCTAGTGAAGTGTGAGTTGACCAATTACATAACATATTCCTTTTATCTTGTTATTTTGCACGCGGGAAATTCCAGCTGACAAAATAAATATTTCGTTTGCGAATATTTGGTTCACGACTCCAACGTAAACATAAGATATCAAAAATACTTTTTAAATACTACAAAATATGAAATAGGTACCTACATAGTTACAAATACGTCGTGCCTTGAGAGGCAATAACCGGGTTACCCTAATTTTTGATTACATTAGAGTTACCTTTAATCGGAAGATTTGTTTTTAAGCATCAACTTTATTATTAACTCATTATTGATTTTCGTAAACCTCCTATTTTATATTACGCCATTTTATATTGTTACTTTACATTATATTACGTTTAAAACCTGAATTTAATAAGAACTGACTTGGGAAAAATTCCGTGAAATTGACCGAAATCGATTCGATTCTTAGAACACATTTTCTTTGATGTACCTAGTTGTATTCAAGGTGAAACAAATAAACCAAACTGCCTTATTCGTACTGGCCCTAAATCAAAGCCCTAAAACATTACGATTGTAATCAATGAACAAAGGCGAACTTGAACCTAAGCTAATTAACTTTTCGCACGAAATGCGTAGTACTAAAATGAGTTAAACCCTTGCTTTTAAGTTGTCAGTAATTAAGTTAAGAATCTGTTTCTAACTTTATTTTAAATAATCTTATTATAAACTCTTAATAGCAGGTCTCCTTTATGTGTTTCTGATTTTTTTTAATATAATAAACTAGCTGATCTGGCAGACTTCGCTCTGCCAATTATTTTGACTATTATCCAAAGTGTTTACGTATGTTATATACAGTTATTAAACCTTCCTCTTGAATCACTCTATCTATTAAAAAAACTGCATCAAAATCCGATTCGATCAAGATTCGATTTAAAGATCTAAGCATATATAGGGACAGACAGCGTTATTTTTTTTAATAATATTTTTTGCGTATTAGTTATGAACACGAGTTATGAATAAGAGATGGATCATGGGTTCTGGCAATTTAGTCGAGGCAAGCAGAACATACTTACATCCCACCGACTATAAATAATTTCTTTAACTGAAAATGCTTCTACCTAGTGAAAGTTTCTGATTGGATTATTTTTTTAAAACCTTTATTGGTTCAATATGCCTTCCACTAATCACCTGTGCACGACTCATGACAATTACAATACAACGTTTACCTTTTTGATGTATCGATACATAAAAATCAATTTTATGCAATAGCCTCTAACAAGCGTGCTTTAAAATTTAACGATTCGTTAGTTACAACTGATAACGAAGTTAACTGACCTTGCACAATTAAAACTGACGTCCCACAATACATTTTTACAATCTCATGCAGTTAATAAATAACTACTTAAAGATTAGTAAGGTATGATAAACATTCTTTACTTTACTGGGTGACTGGCAAGACACTTGACATATTGATAGGGGGTACTCAGTATTCGATTTTCGTTGAAAAATGTATAGACGCACCCTTAAAATTTGACCTACTTAATTGTCCAAGAAAATTAGAAAATATTGTGATATTGTGTGACATTAAATCGCTCATTCTTTACAATCGGTACACCACGTGGCGACTGCGCCGAACGACTATTCAAAATATTACCTATCAATCAAAGTAGTCGAGAAACATAACAAAAGGCAGTAATTAAACAAAAGAAACCTCGCGTCTTGACCAACGGCTTGACAAATTTTTTTATGAAATTTTATGTGCATATTCAGTAGGTGTGAGAATCGGCTACTGTCTATTTTTCATACCCCTATCACTAAGGGTTATCCACACCTAACATTTTTATTTTATTTTGGGACAATTTTTTTTATTTTTAATTTTCAATAACGTGGCATCAAAAAATACATACAACCCTCAATTGTCACCCTTCTATCACCAACCGCTATTTTTAATAGTCGATTTTTAACGCTCGATAACTTTTATTATTATAATCAAAACAACGTTTGCGGGGTTAGCTAGTAGTAGTATATTAGTAGTATTAGTATGTTGGCCGATAAGTAGCGTCTCAATAGCTGGAGCAGGGTCGGGTAATACTTACGGCCATCGTCAGAGGAGAGCTTCATCTTCTCGAGCACGGTGGTGTCCCGGTCGTTGTAGATGAGCACCGCCGACGCATTCGCGCGCCACGCATTCTGCACCTGGAACCAACGTACAAACGTCTGGTCACTCACTAACCCATACAAACATTTGCTTACCAGGCCTGGCCCACTCCCCGTGTAGGTATCAAAAATGTACCAACGCTATGACAGCGACACACCTGATGGAATATAATAATATACAGTGGGGCCTCACGCGCGAGCTGTGAGTACGTAGGTACGCGTAAGGTTTGTTCCGTTTTTCCTTTGATTATATAGGTACTTAATTTGTTCGTTGCATTGTTATAACATGGAGAAAAAGATACTGTGCAGTGTTTAATTGTCTTAACAAAGATAGCGATTTAGATTCATTTATTTTTTAATAAAACACAACCCCGTTTTTCGTCAGAATAGGTAAGATTTACGCGCTAGAAAGAGATGCAAGATGTAGGTATCTATCAGCGTAGATGATAAGCGCTGCGCGATCTGAATTGAACTTAATCGTATCGTAGCTAGAGTCTATATTGCTTTAACTGACTTTTCGAAGTGGGCCTTCTGTACTTGTTCTATTATGTATTATGTGCTCTTAGTCTTACATAAAACATCTATACTATACTATTATGGAGGCACTACACTAGGCTATTTCTATTTGCTTATTCGGCATGTTTGGTAAAGAAATGCCATGTGATGCTCTAAACGACAAAATATTTGCCCTACTGACACTTGTCTGTTCTTTGACTGACACTGACTTTCATTATCAAATGCTTGTGTAATATTGTGTATTCGTTATTTGGCTGCCACGTGTAGAAGATCTTCTTGTCAATATTTGCACAGTGGAGCATTCGTCAAAAATTCTGAAAACATTTGAATACAAATACGCAAATACCACATAGCCTTCATTGTAAGAATCACTATTACTAATAAATCGCAGAGATACAGATACAAAAGAAATAGGCTTGTGTTCTACGAGTCAATTGAGATATTTGTCGTAAACACAATCCCTTCATACATTTTGTATGGCGAACGCACGTGATGACGTCATAGTTTTTCGAGTCGACTGACAATTTTTTTATTGTTTTCGCGCTGCGCAATTCTTTTTTTAGGCGGGCTAGATTTTCATATAGTCGTGAATGCAGCTTTATAGCAGAATTACATTTTGAAATTCATTGTGAATTGTGGAAACATCACCTTTGTATATCTACCTAACAACGCGAGGCTACATGAAATTAACGATTTACGAATGAGCGATAGCCGATAATATTGTCATCGACTCATCACACACTCCAATGTAGGTACTCCAAACAATAATAACATAATTATGGCTTACGACACTACCCGATATTCATACGTACTTACCCGTACTTATCCAAGCGCTATTATCAGACAATCAATCCTGATATCGCAGCTAATAATCCCGGTGAACTCATATTCGTTTTTTATTATTCAGAAGTAAGTAGTTTCAAACCGTTCTTCGCCGTGATACTAACAAGATGGATGCAACCCTCGTGTGGCCCACCGTTGGGCAAGGTTGTCTATAAAGCCTACCACACACGTTCAGTTTCATCTGTACGATAAAACTGTGCAGTCGAACTGTACAGATAAGTCGTACGTCACTCCCTACAGACCATACACGTTGAAAAGTCGTAAAAACTGTACAGTTTTTATCACAAACGAGTTTCGATTATCGGTCCAGGTTAAACGGTACAGTGCGATCGTAACGATTTCTCGTAACGTGTATGCCAGGCTTAACGGGACTCTCCCCACAAAAGAGGGAGGCCTGGAGCATTCTCCACCACGCTGCTATAATGCGGATTGGTGGATAAATGGGCTAATGGCCAACGCGTGTCGGATGTTTTCGAACCACCTCCAAGGCATCCGACAAGTTTTAACGAATGCCATCGTATCGATAACATCCAGGCGACGGCGTAACGTGCCCCTCGAAACACGGAAGCGAGCACTTCGAGTATCGGTCACCCATCCAGATACTGACCGCGCCCGACGTTGCTTAACTTTTTCGATCGCTTGCGATCTACTTAAGCAGCGCGCTGCAAATTTGCTTAGCATCCATTGATTCAGTTTCATACGTCGTGTCTTATAAGGAGTCGGGGACGCACGTGAGTAAAATAATTCCGGTATATTTCCAAACGACATCGTTATTCGTTCACCGAATGTTGGCCCCCCTGTACGAGACAATGTCATAATATTATAATCGTATTGATGTTATTCGATAACGTCAAACTTGAGTATGTACCTACTACCTACCTACTTAACTTCCATAAAACTATCGTATTCAATTTCATATTTGCTTGCCGGGGATTACAAAGATCTTCATTTTGCATTTTAGAAGAACTATTGTAGTTCTTACTTTTTTAACACACTACCTAGGAATACCTAGGAAACTAGCGTCACAACCTGAAAAAATGTTGAGTGATAACCATAGAAGTTAAGTTTTAACCTACATCAAAAAAGGTGTATGCATTGTATGTATCGTGGTCGTTCTTTTTTTTATTTGTTTGCATTTTTTCTTGTAAAATTATTTAATCAAAAATAAACAATTTATTCAATAAACAAAAATCAACTCTCAAAATCACGATCGCAGATGACGCAACTGAATGCGAATCCCAAAAACCAAAATGTAGAATGCTAGTGACAAACAGTTTCCGAAAGAAAATTGCTGCGTATAATTTTTTCGATGTCAAATCCTAATTCGACTGGGCCATTCGCTAAAATTTAATAAATGTCGCATCGAAACATATTTAGGTATTTAAAATATCGGCCTTCGTCAAGATCAAAGGAGTGAAACTTTTCTGATGGATGTAGTATGTTAATACTATTAATTATTTATTATTATTCTGCGGTGGTACGATTATTTTCAACTATATCTATTTGGACAGCTACAGCATCAAACAGACGCCAACAAAATTTGAAATTCGATAAGCACATTCCGAAAGGAAGGAATTTCCAAGTTTCACGTTTTCTTATTAGGTTGAAATTCAATTTTGCCGTGCGCGGTAATAATTTAATATTGTTGGGGTCGGAGGAAGGCTCCTTAATCTCTGGTGTTTAATTGTCATTTCTCATGTACGTAAAACAATTTTGTTATTTAGACGCACAAGCGATGGTGAATTGAATTTTGTTTTTATAAACGAAACAAAAGATAATTAAATTAAAAAAAGTAATTAAAGATACAGGTTAGTCGTATTTAACAAAATATTAAAGCAAAATTCCAGTCACTGACCGTCTGGCTAAACACAAACAAAACAAGTTACTTTTTTTAATTTTACAGGCCACCTGATGTTATGTAGTCACTGTAGTGTAGCCCAAGAACACCCACGTCCAACCTCAAATAGAATAAAAATCCATCAAAGGTCATATTATGTCCTCATATAGTATTTCCATTTAGGCCATACACTGACGGTCTGAGAGGCGCAGTGGTTAAGACGCCAATGCGCTGCGTGCAGGGTTCTGGGTTTGATTCCCAGCGGAGCAGATTTGAGTGATGAGTTAAAATTTTCGCTTATGATCTGGGTGTGTGTGTACGTGTTCTTGACTTGTGTGTGTCCTTGGCACCCACGGCACAGGGAATCCTAGTATAGCCTCACGCTATGAGTGTGAAACATTAATAATTTTGTACCTGCAAACTTTGAATTATTTAACAGTTATACAGTAGGTATACATAAACAATGTATAAAATTATGTAGTAAATCCGAATAAATTGATTCTACCCGATAGACATGGAAAAACAGCGAGTGAAGTCATGGCCTTGTAAATATAACGAGTCTCTTGAAACAACACATTGTAAACAGTTACAGTCAAGCGAAAATTGCACATGAGTCAACACACGCAACAATACTAAAATCGAAAGAAAAATAAAGGCACTAACTACGGGTGACCTTATAGTTAGGGAGGCGAGGTAGCTAAATGGCGTAATTTAACGGCGCCGTCGAGACTTATCAAAATCGAAAGATAAAATAATTTCGAAAAGAAAAGCACGTATGGTAAAAACCATTTTAGCGGTGGGTTTGGCGTGTACGGTTTTTCAAAAATGTTAAAAAAAACAGTTACTTGGGCATTCTCGAGCGCGTCAGATATTCATACTACGTATGCCCCAAGTGCCTCTGATAACAACGGTATACTAATCTGCCGGTTTGCGTGGTGGGGCTAGGCATATAAAGTAGTCAAAAATGCACAAAAAAAAAATTTACTCGAGCGCGTCAGGTTTTCGGAAGGGGTATTAAGTAGGCCCCAAGGAAGCTCCCTTTAAAAAAACTGACGATTTCGGCGTGACGATAAGTTACGATGAATTTTTGAAAATGCAAAAAAAAAAAGATTTTTTGAAATACTCGAGCGCGTCAGATTTTCATAGGGTAGGTTTATCTCGGTATCCTGAAAGCATATTTTCTTAATCTGACAAAAATGTTGGTGGGTTCTCTTAATCTGACCGAAAAAGGTTTTTGGGTTTCTTTTTTTCCTTTCTTTCTCCTTGATAAAACGGGGAATTTACGGCGAAATACGCCGGTACACGTGTGCCGGATGCCGGCTGACTGAGAAATGGCCGAGGAACAAAATAGATACAGCGAGTGTGGGGCGGGGCTACAGGGGAGAAAGTTTCCAGCACATTTGAGAAATATACCGTCGGGTCTTTTCTCTCTCTTCAATCGGCGTCATACTGAGGGCACATAGGTCTACGGTAGGGGACCATAAACTTATATAAATATATATATTAGGGTGTACCGAAAATTCCCTTCTACCGCTCCTTTCCCCACCATCAATGTTGCGAAATAAAGGAAAAATACTGGTAGGACGGCATATTTCCGCGAAGCGCTCAGTCTGTATTACATGTTTATGGCAAATTCCTCTTTTTTGCTTCAATTCTTCACTTCGTTTTGCTTACGGTACGTCCAAAAACAATTTGAGGATCAACAGGCTATTGAATAATATACATACATCAAACTGTACATGTTAATAATACTTTTGTATACTGATACGCGTAACTTTTTCCGAGTCCACGAAAATTGTCAAGAAGCTTTAGAAAAAAAAAATTGAGATATAATAAAAGTCACATAATTTAATCATCGTTATCTCATATCAATTTTTTTTAACACCCTCAGTTTTCGAGATATACTCAAAAAACCGGGAGTTTGAGTTTTTATGACGCTTCAAGTCAAAAAGTTTTAACTTTGGACAAAAATGTAAAGAGACCTTTTTTGTGTACAATAAAATTACCTTTTTTATTTATTTAATCTTTTTTTTTGTAAATTGTATCGTTCGCGACTTATATGCCGCAACGCGTTTTTCGGAAGACGAAATGGCTCCTTCAGACTTCCGGTCATGCGGAAACCGGCAGATTTTGTATTTTTAGTAAGTTTTAGATTATATTCTTCAAAATAAAATAAAAAAAAATCGCGCTCGAGAATGCCGGATTAACGTTTTTTTTTTTACAAGTTCGCGACCCTATAACTCGGCGGCGTCAAGAACTTATCGTCAGATTAGTTAAATTTAGTCTTAAAACACTAAAATCAACCCCCAATATCTTAATCTGACGCGCTCGAGTATTTCAGACTATCGATTTTTTTTTACTAATCTGATCGTCTATCCTAGGCGCGCGTCACTACATATAGAGCTAAATACTTTATAAGGTTGTTCTATTAGGTCTAAGGTATCTCTCATATCTTAAACTGCCACGCTCGAGTATTACAGAAAATTCCCCTATTCGCCTCCCTAACTATTACCAAACTAGCGTTAATACCTGACGTTGCGTTGTTTGATTAACAATATTGTTGTAGATTGCAAAATATCTTTATGTTATCTGTGGACGCTGATTGTTTTTTCTCTATTATTAGTCTATTGTGTGTCTATGGATGTGTCTATAGTCTATAGTCTGCGAATAAAGTTCTTCCCGTTTTTTGCACGTTGCTCGACTCGTACGCTGTGTGTTTTATTTAAAACTAGATAGAAATTAATTACAATTACAACAAATATAAATAAATTTTTTAATTGATTTTTGATGGACCGCTATGAACTGGAGTATACAAATTAGTGGGGACCCGTTAGCATACATTTAGCAAACCCAGGAAAGGGCGATACAAATAAAGAGGTGTTGCAGTCTTATGTCCAGCAGTTTAAAATATAAAATAGAACGGAGAAACTTCTATAGTAACCATCATGGGTCGTGAGCACAGACAATCAGTGGTAGGGATATTGTACCCTTTCGGCCAATGTAAAGCAGCCGAAAAACGCGTTGGACCAATAGACGACGCACCGGACGAACTGACAACCGAGGAACCAATCGCGTGAACCTCAGCGCAGCTAATGTCAATCCGACCAATCCACAGCTTATGGCGACTACTATATCTGGGCGTAAAAAGAGTTCTCCAAAGTCAAGGATTTTTAAATACACTCCAACAACATGATTGTAAACAATTTCAACTTTAAAGCGAAGCTTGCACATGAGCTAACAACACTATACCCATACAGAACATTGGCATTACGGGTAATTACTTTACCAAAGTTGTTTTGAAAAAGTAATTGTGTTGAAACAAGTGTTTATTGTAACGCATAATCCGCCTTTCAATGGCCACTATTCTAGAACAAGATATTTATACTTATAATTATTTCCCGTAGCTTTAAAATGACATTCGCGCATTCGTATATTGTATTTCAATAGCATTCGAAAACGTCACATTACAGTTGACTGTGAATAAAATCGGTTAGTTATTTAAAGACAACTTTATAGTACTCGTATCAAATGTTTTTGAACTGAAATAACTCTCCAATGGCTGCAAACCAAGTCCCACTGTTGGGCACCGGTCTTTCCCGACAGGGGGAGGGGCATACTCCACGCTGCTCCAATGCGGATTGGTGGAGAAACGGGCTTGTCGGATGTTTTCAAACTACCCATAAGCACGGAAGCGCGCATTTAATTCGCTATTAGCGGGTGCCCATCCAGGTACTATCCGCGCCCGAGGTTATCGCTTTCGATCTACTCAAGCAGCGGGAGTTTATAGTTTCATCCAAATCTCTTTGCGTGACCAACATCTATCCATCCTCACAGTTTCACAATCCATCCATTAATCCATGCATCCATTCCCACCAAGTTTCATTTTAGGGTATAGTTGCCGTCACGAGTGGTGAGCACAACTTTCATTGGTCGGTTTGACATTGACTGCGCTGCGGTGCACACGATTGGTTCGACAAACGTCAGTTCGTCATTGTGCGTCGTCTATTGGTGCAGCACGTTTTTTCGGCTGCTGTACATTGGCCGAAAGTATACATAGGGATATTGTACTGATAAATAATCTGTGCTCACGACTCGTGACGATTACTATAACTCAAAACTCAAACTCAAAAGCTTTTATTAATTATTAGGTACAATTTGTGCACACTTAATGAAAGTCATACAGATAAATTTTGCATTCTACATTCATCCGCTTCGATCGCAGGACCTTAATCTTATAGTACCTTAATCTCGAAGTTACAGCTGCCTCGCCTGATGACCGCGATCCAGGGCTCCGTGGGCAGCGGCTGGTCGGGCGCGGCGGAGGACAGCAGCGGCCACGTGCACCCGGAGTGGTCCTGCGCGCCGCCCACGCCCTTCGCGCGCACGTGCACCGCCATCCCTCGGGACGAGCTGATGTAGCCCTCGCCGTACTTGCCGGACTGCGGGAATTTAATGACATTAAATTTACGAATATACAGCGGCGATAGCCCAGTGGCTTAGAATTCGACCTCGAATCGAGGGGTCCGGTTTCGAATCCCAGTGGCACGCACCAATGACTTTGTAAAAAAGTTATGTGCGCTTTATAAAATTAAATACCACCTGCTGTTACGGTGAAGGAAAACATCGTGAGGAAACCTGCATGCCTGAGAGTTCACAAAAAAAATGTTCTCAAAGGCATGTGAAGTCCACCAACCCGCAGTAGGCCAGCTTGTGGACTAAGGCCTACATCCCTCTCATTGTGAGAGGAGACACGACCCTGTAGTGGGTCATTAATGGGTTACTGACAAATTTACGAACAGGAGAATTCTGAAAATACTGCGGGAATTTAAATGTAAATTAATTTTACGTACAGGAGAATTCTGAAAATACTGCGGGAATTAAAATTACATAAATAAAATTTACGTAAAAGAGAATTCTGAAAATACGGTGGACGGATAGAATATCAAACGAAAAGGTCCTTGTTGAACATATTGAAAGAGTTTTCTATAACTTTATGTGACTACTAGCCACTTAGAGAAATTATAAAACTTTGATTTCGATAGAGTTCATACGTTACTCGGTTTATATGACAAAGCATAGCTGCTTTATAATTACAGCAGTGTCAGACAGAAGCTTATTACATTATTCTATCAAAGCACAGTAATTTCTAGAAGGGAGGCTGGCCTGGCATTTGGTTGGTCTGCTTCTAAATTCTCTAGTACGGGCATGTAAAGTTACAGACAAAAGCTTGTTACATGTCTGTAACTCATTAACCCTTAGTCCACCACGGCCTTATGCGAGTTGGTGGACAGCTTGTTACATGACATAATTCTCTCAAAGCGTAGTAAATTCTAGAAGCCAAGCAATTAGTTTGAACCAATCGTCACTGGTCAGACGATGAGGTTTTTATCTAAATGGATCGGTGGTGTTTTTGTGCCGTACGTACAAGGAAGCGGAAGGAGCGCGATTAGTATTGCGATCACGGCTGGCGTGCCCGCAACCGATGACGGGTAGTAGGCTACTAGTGATTGTTTCGATGTTATGTTTGCGTTTGCTTACATTACGGCTTACATTATTTGAATGTAGTATTAATGAATAAAATAGTTTAATACAGTTAATTACACATTTAATTTATTCACACCACGGGAACAAAAACAAAAGTGAACCACACTCCGCCATTTTATCTAAACGTCAACATCCGTGAAACAAAACTAGTGACGTCCCTATAGCGTCCTCGCGTAGTGTTGTGCCTTGCGCCTAACAGCTCGGCCATCCTGCAGCCCTTCGGTCCCCGAAGGTGGGAGAGGTCCTCTGATCACGACGACGAGGCTTCACGTAGCAAGCTCCCACGCTGGCGGTCTTACTTGTGACTTCTTGGAGACGCGTGTTTTTGCACTGGGTTAAGTGTAGGCCCCTGAGGCAGGATTGAATAATATTGTTAAGGCCCCATAGGCAAGTGTGATTTATGTTCAGTGATAAATTCGTTTTAATGCCGCAAAGCTCCGCAAGCAAGTGCATTGATCAGACGCTATGTAGGCCCCTCAGGCAAGCGCTAGTGAGTTGTAAGTTGGTATGCATATTAATTGATTATAAATTGGAATACACACTGTACAGGCCCTGTAGGCAAGCATGAAATATATATATGTACGTATATTGCAATAATAGTTGTGCTTTTGACTCCGGAAGTAAGCACACGTACACGCTGTGTAGGCCCCAGAGGCAAGCGTGAAATGACATGATACGATAGTGCTATAAGGCTCCGAAAGCAAGCATAAGTATAGGCTGTGTAGGCCCCAGAGGCAAGCGTGAAATGACATGATACGATAGTGCTATAAGGCTCCGAAAGCAAGCATAACTTGTACACGCTGTGTAGGCCCCAGAGGCAAGCGTGAAAAATGTGAATTACATGTAAGGTCCTGGGGGCAATCAAATTTATTTATTTATTTATTAAAACAATATATATAATATTATAAATACATTTCTTTTTTTTTTTTTTTTTTTTTTTTTATTCTTCAGCGGACGACGAGCTCTCTCGCCTCGTACGCCATATTTTGACCTTATCACGAGCAATTATGTTTTTGTACATTCGCTTGCCCCTTGACAGTGATGTCACTTCATATCGGTCATTCGGCAATACAGCTGTTACCTTATAAGGCCCTGTATACTTGGGAACTAATTTTCCACTGGAGAGGCCAGGTCTCAGAATCTTCCGCTCTACCATCACCAACTGACCAACTTCAATAGGGGCACCGACACGTCGAGTGCTATCATAACGAGTTTTCATCTTATGAGCCTTTTCTTGGATTACTTGGGCGGCTTCATCTCGAAGTGCTCCTAGGTCATTAACGAGAATTCCACCCTCTACATCTTTTGCTAATCGGGGTCTCAGGGCACAGAGTAATTCAAGGGGAGATTTATCAGTCCCCTGACTCACTGTCGAATTAATGCCTAGCTGTACTTTGGGCAAGTAAGCGTCCCAGCCCTTCTGCTCCTCACCCATATGAGCAGTGAGCGAACTTATAATCGTCCGGTTCAGCCTCTCCACTTGGCCGTTTGCCCTGGGCGAGGCCACAGCGTTTAGGACATGCTTTATACCATTCTGACTACAGTAGTCTTCGAAGTCACGACATGTGAATGCAGTGCCCCGATCACTTATGATTCTTACTGGGTATCCGAAGACCGCGCTGAATCTCTTGAGTGTTGCAATAACACCCTTGGCGTTAGCACATGCCACCGCTTCTAGCCACACAAATTTTGTGAAACCATCTATTATTGCGAAGATATAAGTCTTCCCATTACTTTTACAAAACGGCCCCAAATGGTCCACATGCACAGTGTGAAACGGAACAGCTACCTTTGGGATTGGATGTAACAAACCCGGCTGTTTCCCCGTTGGTTTCTTTGTAAACTGGCATCCAATACAGCTAGCCACATACTTTTCGACACATTTTCTCATTTTGGGAAACCAATATTTTGCTTGAATGGCTTCCAGACATTTCTCTGAACCTAAATGTCCATGCTCATCATGATAGATTTTCAGAATATGGAATCTTGCACTCTTGGGCAACACTGGTTTGTAATTATTGTACACCAGGCGACACAATTTCCCATCTACAATCTTGTAATCTTTTGCCAATCCGTTTTTCTTTTTCTTATTAGCGTCTTGTTCAAGTTTCAAATTTAGTCTCAATCTTTGTATTTCTTCATCTCCCTCTTGAAGTGCATCTATCAAGTCCTTTTCCTCTATGTGTTGCACTACCACAGGATTTCGACTAAGAGCGTCCACATGTGCCATGTTACACCCTGGTCGATGGTCAACTTCAAAATGATACTCTTGTAGATCGAGCCACCAGCGAGCAATCCGTGGAGATAAATCCCTTTTCATCCATGCCATACGTAGAGCTGAACAATCAGTGACAACACGAAAAGTGATGCCTGAGAGATACACTTTAAACCGATGAATGGCAAACACAACAGCCAATGCCTCTAGCTCGAAGCTATGGTACCGTTCTTCAGCAGCAGTGGTTTGCCTACTGGCATAAGCAACAACCTTCATCTCTCCATTTGACTGCCGCTGAAGCAGTACTGCACCAAGCCCAATCTTAGATGCATCAGTGTGTACTTGAGTTTCTCTTTCACGATGATAAATCACTAGAACAGGATCTGAGGTAAGTATATTCTTTAGCTTCTGAGTAGCATACTCCTGCTCCTCACCCCATTGCCACTCTACAGTCTTCTTTGTGAGTTGGGTAAGGGGTCTCGCAATGGTCGCAAACCCCTGGATGAACTTGCGAAAATAACTTGCAAGCCCAAGGAACTGCCGTAATTCATGGACATTGCTAGGAGTCTTAAAGTTGGCTACAGCAGTGATCTTGTGAGCTGATGGTCTAATCTCACCGCCTGAAATGTCGTGTCCGAGATACTGCACACATTCAGTCAGAAAAGCACATTTACTTTTCTTTAGCTTGACACCTGCTCTTTCAATTAAATTCAATACCTTCTCCAAATTTGCAAGACATTCTTCATTATCCTTGCCCCACACAATAACATCATCAATGTACACTTCAGCGCAAGAATGGATGACTGGCTCTAATATTTCGTTCATAGCTCTTTGGAACACTGCTGGAGCATTGCAGAGACCAAAACTCATCATTCTGTAATGATAATGTCCGTCGGGCGTTACAAATGCTGTAAAAGGTCGAGAATCCTCTGCAATCCTGATTTGGTGATAGCCATTGGCCAAATCTAAAGAGCAAAATACAGACTGATCAACTAATCTGTCCAATAAGTCTTGTATCACTGGTAAGGGATACCGTTCCTTCTCTGTGATCTTATTAAGTGCCCTGTAATCGACGCATAACCGATAGCCGCTGTCCTTTTTCTTAACCAGTATAACTGGGCTAGCAAACGGAGATTTGGATGGTTCAATAATTCCAGTTTTTAAAAGTTCTCCAATAATATTTCTGACAATATCCCTCTCATAAAATGACATCCTGTACGGTTTATAATTAATTATCTTTTCATCTGTCAATTTAATACTCATCTCTACACTGCAATTTCCCAGTTCCATTCCATTTCCAGAAAAACAGTGACCATATTTGTGTAACAGAACATCTAACTGTGCCCTTCCTTCCTTATTTAGGTTCTTTCCAGTTTTGATATCATCTGTCTTATCTAGATTCTGTTCGCCCAATTCCGCCCTTGCAATACAGTCCTTTTCTTTTATTTCTAAAATGGTGTTAGTCCGGTTAATTAGTTTTATCATAACATGACCATCAGTTGATACAACATTATCATTTAGTATATCCTTCTCAGATAATGGTTTTCTCTGCTCGTTCGGTTTTATGTTCACATGGCCACTGATGACAGGGTCAAGTCTCACAAAAACTTTATTAATGCCGGGTGTAAGCTGAGTGTCATGTTCAGGATATAAACTTACTTTCTTCAGTTCTTCACACACTTGGAAAGCAATTTCATTCTCATAAAGGTTCAGTTCAGTCGGAGTTTTAACAACCACCAAGTTTGGAGATTCTGTGAATGTCTGTCCTATTAACACATCTACATTCTGAACATTATCAGGCACAATATAAAATTTTGACATCATGTTGATGCCATCTACATTTAGCACTCCTTCAGTTATCCCTAATGGTAAAGTAAGAGCATCACCATAACCTTTAATAATAGTATCATCATTGGCAATCATTTCTAAATTATGTTGCTCACAAAAGCTTTGCTTCATTGTATTGCATGAGCTACCAAAGTCCACAAAAGCTTCAGCCGGACTTCCATTGACCTATACTGTTTTAAAATATTTCTTGTCGGAGAGATGACTACATACCGTCTGAACTTTACGCACCAACTTGTGCTGAGGACTTGCTCTTCCACGTTTTCTGCATTCCTCCAAGGTATGACCTTTGATATCACAAAAGGTACAATGCTTTTGATATCTTTTCTTGTAACAATCTACTTCAGTGTGACCAACCCGATCACAGAATGAACATTTCTTATCTCTACTGTTGGTTTGAACTGGAGCTACTTTCTTGACACTTCTACTCTTAAAACACCTATTAGCCTTATGACCAATTTTACCACAAGAGAAACATTTTATGGTCTTGTTCGCCTTTTGATCACTTTGCTTGGAAGTACCAGGTTGATTAATGTCATGATTCAGATTATCTGTATCTGCAGAATTAATACTTGCCAGATACTGCAAAAGAGTGCCAGTGTCACGACAACCAGCTGATTTCGCTCCTACCTCCCACAACTTGTTACCAATTGTACCTATAACAGCCTCAGTAATAACTTCATCACTAAGATGGCAAGACATACCAATGCCTAGCTTAGTATAATAAAATTCAATTGGGTCTTCATCGGGTAACCTAATCCTGTTAACTAATTCTCTTATCTGTGATAGTTTGTTTTTAGTGAATGGGAAAGCTCTGATCAATTTATCCTTCCACTCTTCCCAACTTATTTCATAGGAAGCCTGCTGCTCATACCACCCTTTGGCATAACCACCCAGCTTCGAAGTGCAATTACAAATCAGAGTGCGTTCATCCCATCCATGCATTTTTGCTGTACTTTCTAAGTTGCGAATCCAATGTTCCACTGATACAGATGTAGTCTGAGGGTTGAACTCAGGGACAAAATCATTACGACCAACATAACGGACAACTGGTCGTGTCTCACTGACAGCAGAGAAACTCACAGGATTATCTACTTTTGGTAACGGTGGGGTCTGACTCCTTTCGGGTAATCTCTTCTTTCTCAGTTGTTTTACCAACCCTTCTAGAGATCTAATTCTCCTTTTCCTATCTTTTAACTTGCTCTTAAATGATACTGAGTCCTCTGAGGATGAAGATGATGAGCTTGAAGTACTTGGTGCCCGCTTCCTATGCTTAGACCGACCCATTTTATATAACAAAAGAATAAATCTAACTTAAATTTCTATATTTGTTCAGTATACACTTATACAGTTCTATGATATTTAATAGTTATTTTCACCTTCACACTCTACACGCAGAGATAAAAATTAAAATTAAGTTTTATTATAATCTACCAATTAGTTATTATAAAATAATCCTTTATAACCAAATAATAACCGTAAGAAGTTTCCTTGTACTGAAAATAGTTTTGTACTTTCTTAAAATTATGTACACTATGGATGGATCTCACCAAGTAACAGCACTAGATAGTCACCCCAGGTGAACCAAGGTGAAAGATGCATAATATGCAATTATGCACTCCTTAAGCTTGTGACGCCCGAGCTATTCCACACTCTTATCGGCTACAACATGCACCGCACCATTAGTTTATATCACCGTGCACCACGATAACGTTTTTTTTTTTTTAAACTTGTTCAACAGTTTTTCACAAGCAAAGTTCACGCGGAAATATGGCGGAAATTAATTTCCTACTTAGGTAAAATGTATGAAACGTGAGAAACATGCCACTTCTGATACTATTAATGAATAAAATAGTTTAATACAGTTAATTACACATTTAATTTATTCACACCACGGGAACAAAAACAAAAGTGAACCACACTCCGCCATTTTATCTAAACGTCAACATCCGTGAAACAAAACTAGTGACGTCCCTATAGCGTCCTCGCGTAGTGTTGTGCCTTGCGCCTAACAGTAGATATTAAAAACTCGAGAACGGCTGGACAGATTTGACTCAATTTCAACTCAATTTATAATATATTTGGTATGTTTGTATAGATCCAAGGAAGGTTTAATCTATATCTATACTTCTATACTAATATTATAAAGAGGAAACATTTGTATTTTTGTATGTTTGTAACGAATAAACTCAAAAACTACTGGGCCGATTTCAAAAATTCTTTCACCATTGGAAAGCTACATTCAGCCTGAGTAACATAGGCTATTAAATTAAAATAAAAAAATAATAAAAAAATTCATTGGCAGAGCGAGGCCTGCTGGGTCAGCTAGTTTATAATATATTTGGTATGTTTGTATATATCCAAGGAGGGTTTATACGGTAACAAAATCTGAAAAACATATGAAGAAAATAGTAAAAATTTCTATGTTTGGCAAAACGAAGTGTGCCGGGACAGCTTGTTGGTAGTATTAAAAGGTACCTTGTATAAATAAACAAACGAAATACTATAAGTTGTTTGTTTGTTTGTAGACGCATAATATCCCTGGAGCGGTATATTGCTTACATTATGGAGCGGTACATAAGTATACCTATAATAAATAAATATATGTAAATAAGTAAAAAAACATACAATAAACTTAAATTCAGAATTGGTACGTAGAAACAGCGAGGCGGATTGAATTAAATTTTTGGTGTTGAGCATTCTCGGAAACTTTCACGTTCATAATAATTATAAAGTAAGTAAACATGGATAAAACGAAGTAGTTTTCTCTAATAGATGTAGAAAATTATGTGATGTTGATGGGAAATAAAATTGCAACATTTTTTATCAACTTGCTTTGAACACTAATGTATAAATAATTGCAATAGTGAGATCTCTCGAGAGTAAACCTGTCTCAGTTTTTTTATTCAGGTAGAATGGAAATGGAATGCAGTTGAAATGCATCCTAAAATGTTATTTATGTTTTGTGTTACGGTTGGTTGGGGAGATGTGGCGATTGGGGTGTGGACTCCGAGTCAATTGACATAATATGTAGGTACTTATGCACTTTTATTGAACTGTCAAAAACAGAAAATGACGTCATAAGCCGGGTTTTTCATACAAAATCTGTTTCGTCTCAAGAACCGGCTTATGACGTCTTAAATAACTTAACAATACTTTAACGTAAAAAGCAGGCGTACATATAAGTACTCGTACTTAGATACAAGCGACGATAACACACGCGTACGGCGTGTTAAGTTTAGCATCGTTAGTGTTAGAGGGGTGAAAAACATGTGTTTTCTCCGTGTACATAGTAAGTATCAGATTATTTATTGTTGTTTTGTGTCGCGATAGCAAGGCAAGGCAAACAACCTTTTGATCGCTGGGTCAGCGCCCTCTGGACAGATTCCGTAACGTCTGAGGTTGATACGTTATCATGTTTCCTCCCTAAAGATATCGTACGAGTAGGTATGGTAGGATTTATCATCGTTTTGTTGGTTTTCACGAAAGTCTTTTATGTGACCCGATAGAGTGATACGATATTACAATAAAAGTAAAAGTGGGCTATAATATAGAAAAGTGGACAGTTAAATTACCATAACACACCCAAAAATTGTGTCGGTAGAGGTCAATGATCTTTTAAACTTTTGTTTTATATAATATCATTGGTAGAGGTTATGTGTCTTCTATCACTAAACAATGAACAGCAGTTCCCGCCAAAATCAAAGCGACCTAAAAATAAAAATCCCCTGATTTTGGTCGTCTCGTTTTTGATATCCTGACCATTCATCTGGCCATTTGAAATCTTTGATTTTCGCTCACATCCCTACACTATTACACACACACACATACAAAGGTCTTGCACACACTAGTGGTCACAGTAATTGAGGGGTGGTAGGCAGCATACTACTCACATTGGATTGATCATCTAGTAGTAGTACCTACTAACTGAGTTACCTACTACTTAACCTACTAATTAAGGTTGAAATTTCAATCAATGTAAATGACCAAAGGGTAAAAAGTAATTTAATCAAGTACGAGTAAAAATAAATATATCTTCTAACTACATAATGGACAAAATAAAAATCATTATTTTTTACTTACTTCACTTTATTTATGTAAGTACATAGATACTATAATCACTAGTATGTGCTTTTAAATCATTTACTGAGTCAGTAAACTGTTGGATAACAGCTTTACATAACAGCACGTGGATTGTTATCAGCTGACATGATCACTGATCAAGTTAATCATCAAACCCGTTTTAAATCAGCAGTTTATATACTGCGAACATATCCCTCGCGTTATGAATATAACAATTATCGTGTTGTTATGATATTATGCATCTTTGCAACTATAAATAATAACATTACTTTGATTAGGACTAGAGGAAACTAGTTCAAAGATTTTTTTTCAATGCCCAATTCAATAATCTCTCATTATATGTATACGTCGCGACACAGAAACATAATTATGTATTACATGTAGGTACATATACAAATATCACGCGAAAGCACCGTGCGTCACCGCACACCCTATTTTGGTTTTTACTTGAATACAATACAGGTTTAAATGGCATACAATTGAATTGAAAATAAACTTGGTAGCAACGCCGGTTGGTGTATTGTGATCGAATACAATACAATACAATTAAAACAGCAGAGAGAACATTTGCTAGCACTGAGTAAGCGCAATTTGCATTGCAAATTGATTGCCTGACCCGTGACGTAGTGTTACATATTAGAGGGATATAGGCCTTAGTCCACCGACCCAGGCCAGCGGTGGACTAAGGCCTACGTTCCTCTCATTATGAAAGGATACCCGACCCTGTAGTGGTACGTGTTAGAGGGATGTAGGCCTTAGTCCACCAACCCGCATAAGCTATGGTGGAGCCTACATCCCTCTTATGAGACCTGTAGTGGGTCATTAATGGGTTATTGACAGTGGTCTTACGTTACCTACTAGGTTTTTAGGTACCTAAATTTGTCTGGAATAAAGCGCATAGCCCCGCTGCTTGAGTAGATCGCAAGCGATCGAAAAAGTTAGCAACGTCGAGCGCGGTCAGTACTTGGATGGGTGACCGCTAGTGTCGGATTACATGCGCGCTTCCTTTTGGAGGGCACATTAAGACGTCGGTCCCGGTTGTTATCGATACGATAGCAGTCGTTAAATCTTGTCGGAGGCCCTATGGGCAGTTTGAAAACACCCGGCACGGGTTGGCCACTAGCCCGTTTCTCCACCAAGCCGCATTGGAGATGCAACTGCGTGGTGGAGTACGCGCCAGGCCTCCCCCAGCCAGGAGCGGGCCATGAAAGGGTAACAGCCAACCAACCCCATAAGCTGGTAGTCTTGGACTACTGAGCGTCGAATTAGCTCTTTCTATTTCAGTGGGGTCTTCCCCATAGTTTCTCCCCTGAACGAACGAATCCAATGGCTCTATTGCGTATAAGACTTCTTGGTAATCATTACAGTAACAAGGCTAGTCGCTGCGGAGCCGTTCGTATTAATATTTGAGCAAAGAGAATGGCAGCCCGCCAGCGAATCGGATCGATTTACCAGGCCAATGCTCCCGTTATAAATAAAAATAATTATTTTTTACCGCAAATCATATGGGTGGAGTGAATCAGCTTCTTACTAAGCTTTAATTTACGCGCAAATTTACGCGCACGGCTTTTTGAAACAAAATTCTTTACACGACTAACAGTCTGCCACCTAAGTAGCACAAAGTAGGAAAGATCGAAGTAATTCCAGCAGAAGAAACTGGCAAGAACGTAGGTACTACGAAACGCCTTTTCCTTACGTGCGTCGTCACATAAGAAAAAAGCTGTACCTACATTAAGCGTTACAGGTGACCTTGCCCGTAGCCTTTCTCTTATTGATACGGTATCGTTTTAAGATTATTTTGGGGTGAATATTATGAAAAATTATTCATTTATAAATCCAAGATTTACGTCAGCTTATGATTCAACCGCTCATTGCACTATCTAGGGGTACGTAGCCCCACATAGCCGTTCTATCTATTTCTTACTTCTACGAGTATGTGAAATATTGAAATAAATTGTAAATGACAATTATGAAGAGAAAATAAAGTTGTTATAACGTCATTGTGATTCCATTGGTCTCACTACAATCTATCTACGACCTATAAAAACACCCACCTATAAGTTGAAGGGAATGACCTAGCGCCTTTATTAATAGCAATTCAATTTAGGGGCGACAGCGAAATATCAACACTTCGTGCTAAATGTATTCAACAAGTGAACTGTGTTTGTTTGTTTACGTGAAAAGCGCCAAGAGCGAGTTTACAGCATAGATATAGATCGAAATAGATAACGAAGCGCACATATCTGCTTGAGTAGATTGCAAGCGATCGAAAAAGTTGAGCAACGTCGGGCGCGGTCAGTACCTGGATGGACCGCTAGTGACGAATTAAAAGCGCGCTTCCGCGCTTCGGAGGGCACGTTAAGCCGTCGGTCCCGGTAATGAATCCCGATAGCAGTTGTTAAACCTTGTAGGAGGCCCTATGGGCAGTTAGAAAACTTTAATTATGCCAAATTTCAAATTGCTCCGTTCGCGTAGTGAGTTGTAAATTGTACTTAAAAATTTTCAAGTATTAATATTAGTGAAGAGCTATTGTAGGAAGTCTGTGTCTTGTAAATGTGGAATAACCGTGATTTTTAAAATTTGAGAGGTGTATATACGTGTAAGGATAAGATTGAGAAATCCTACTTTAGTTTATCGATTCCAATAGCAAGCGACATTGTATTGAGCTTTCACCGCTTGCTGTAAATTGCGTAGTCACGACTTTGTGTGAATTATGCGTCTCTCCAAAGGAGTGATGGCCCAGTGGCTAGGAATTCAGATCGAAGTGTTCGGGTTTGAATCCCAGTGGCACGCACCGCTAACTTTATTTAATTATAATCTATATCTATACTAATATTATAAAGAGGAAACATTTGTATTTTTGTATGTTTGTAACGAATAAACTCAAAAACTACTGGGCCGAGATCAAAAATTCTTTTACCATTGGAAAGCTACATTCAGCCTGAGTAACATAGGCTATAAAAAAAAATAAAAAAATAATAAAAAAATTCATTGGCAGAGCGAAGCCTGCTGGGTCAGTCATTAAATAAAGTTAAATTAAAAATTCACCAACCCGCTGTAGGCCAGCGAGATATCTTAAGGTCTATACTTATCATTCTCATCTAAAAAGAAGTGAGGAACATAGTAAAATTTTTTTTTTAAATATTTGATAGAACGATGTGTGCCGGGCCGGGTCAGCTAGTATATCAGATAGTATATAAGCATCAATATTATTGCGTTTATCTATGAACAGAACTAGCTTTCACCAGGTTGTGAAGATTACGCAATGGTCTTGTAGTGAAAGGAAACTGCTTCAATACTGCTATAATAATTATATTTCATTATAATGTAAATTGTAATAAGCTAGTTTCTAAGTGTACCAGCGCCGTGTTCGGATATTACAGCAGGCTATTATATTTTTGCCGGCCAAGCACGAACCAACGTCTCCACTAACCCACATTGGAGCAGCGTGGTGGAGTATGCACCAGGTCTCCCCCTGAAGTGGAGAAAAACCCGTGCACAACAGTGGGCCAAGAAAAGGTTTCAACCAATCACGAATCTAAATTTATAAAGACTTCGGATTTTTAAAATTTCATCATAAGATCCCAGACTCGAGACATTCGATTCGATCATTTTAATAAAGTTACGGCCATTTGAAAAATCGCTAAAAATTAAAAATAAAATATGCTTGACTCTTCCCAAAAGTCTAGAAGAAATCGCTCTAAAGCGATAAGACCGCCATTTTGTGTTTTATCTAAATTGCGATGTTTAATGTGTATGTTTCTTGGATGCAAGTAGAAAGTATTTTTATGGTATTGTATTTTAGTCTCATTCAGCTTATGTCACGTTCTTAACTCGGTTGTTCACTCGCTATTTTTAATGGAACAGCCGTTCTGCTAATAAATAAATCCGATTTCTATAAATAAATGTAACAACGTAGGTAAATAAAACTGCAATAAATTTTATTAGCTGTAAAAAGCTTGTTTCACCACTTTGTTGATCCGTTTCTTCAGTTTTTACGTGTGTTGTATGTTTATATGTGAATGACGAACGTGAAAATGATTGTATGAGATTCTCAGATTTGAGTATAAACCAAAGCATTCATACTGGTCTTCTACCAATAATTATTTCTATAAGGGCTGTTCAGCTGTTCTCCTTGAACATTTGGATATGACAGCAAGGCCTTAACACGTTATCTTCAGGTACAATTAATTTTACATTCTTTGTTCGTTGTTTCTATATTCTGAATCTGAAAATAAATATATTCAGGATATACATACAATATACATACATTCATACATACATACGATACAACAATTTCAGGTATTTACGGAGCTACAAATTTAATAAGGCAACGAATTGATAAAGAAGCGAAGGAATCGAACAAAACGTTTTTGCCACAAAATTTTTGTAGTTAAGCTTGAACTTTAGATTGATGGATTATTTTTAACTTGTTGCGTGTTTCGGCCTCAATACATTGGGGACCGCTTTACTATGTGTTAAGTGTAAAGTCATGAAATGTTTTATTTAGACACTTTGTCAGGCACAGTTTGTAAGAACGATTTCTCTTTCAATTACTCTAACTGCTAAAAACGTTACATCTACAATAAAGAGATTTGTGGATTTAACGTTTTTTGCATTTAGAGTAATACTAATAAACTATCTAGAGAAAAAGTAAAAGTTAGCTCGACCTTTAACACTTTTAAACAATAAATAACCATCGTAAAAAATTACCATTTAGGAAAAAATTTGTTAGTAGCGGTAAAAGTGACAAAATAAACATATGTTAGTAGCGGTAAAAGTGACAAAATAAAAATATGTTAGTAGCGGTAAAAGTGACAAAATAAAAACCATCCCAACCCGGTGTCCCATTATTGATATCCTGACACTCCAACTTGACATGTTAAAAATAAAATCTTTGTGTTTAGGTTAGCTGATACCCTATTATGGCCCACTGTTGGACACGGGTCTCCCCACAATAGGAGGCCCGGAGTATACTCCACCACGCTGCTCCAATGCGGATTAGCGGAGAAAAGTGCATTAGGTTGTAGCGTAGTAGATTTGCTGCAAGTCCTTGGCTTGCATGAATGAACTGATTATATTATACAATGAATATCTACTGCACTTGAAGCCGTATAGTGTGTCACAATCACAGAGCAGGCAAGCTGAATGCAGTGGCAATACGTCAGCTGTAGACGTAATAATGGGAGATTAAACATAGACTTCGCTAAGCCACTAGACTACGTGCGTGTTGCCGCGTAGTCGCTAACTAATATAAATAATAATTATGTTTAGTTTGAATAACTTTCAAATAGAGGCCTCGATAAGGCGATTTACACACTTCCCGTAGTGCGTAGTGCGGGGGAGCGCGTCCACTTGATTTTGTATAGAAAATGCGACAACGCGCATACATGTAGATGCGTGTTCTGTGTGTTGGACTGTGTGTGTTTTCTATACAAATGGAAATACTTACATACAGCGTTAGATTACGCATTCCTCATTTTCGAAGGTCCTCGAATAGCGACTAAATCTTGGCAAAGAGACAGTGGACCGACCAGGTGGACTAGTTAATGACCAGAAAACGACAGTGAGCTACCGTTATTATCCAAGGGCCCAGGACCTAGCGGAGTGGTCTATGAGGAGGCATTATTTGCTACGTTCACACATAAAACCTTTCAGTATTACCAACGTCATAAAAACAAAGGCACACGAATGTAATTGAACTTGATCGTTGACCTAGCGTGACCTACCGTTACCATTCATTAGCCAACGTTTTAGCCACGAATGCACTGGAATGTCGCCAACACTACAATGCGAGGTAATGGATTTGGATAAAACTTATTTGTGAAATACTAGCTGAACATACTTCGTTCTGCCAAATAAAGAAATTTCAACTATTTTCATGGCATTTTTTCAGATTTTCTCAACGTAAAAACTTTCGTTGAACTTATACGAACATATCAAAACTAAAATGACCCAAATCGGTCCAGCCGTTCTTGAGATTTAGCGAGACTAACGAACAGCGATTCAATTTTACGTATTATATTATAGACTACACTTTTCCCGCGGTTTCGTACGCGTGGACGGCGCGGCGGCGTTGATTTTAGAATTTCATGAAAGAGTTGTAAACATCCATCCATGCACACAAATACATAATAGTAGGCACATTTATAATAGTGGATTATAAAATATATCTTTTAAATATATGAGTAAATCCTGGTGTTATTCAAGATATTTGCTCTAAATATTAAATAAAACTGTTCACTTTTATTATACTAAGAGGTTTTACTTAGATTTCAAACGATTCATTTTAGTCCGTAGAACGACAAGCACCTACTGAAGAACTAGGGAATAGGATATAGCGCGCGCCGTTTTAATGAGTGATAATAGTAAAGTAAACAAATAGAGGTAAAATATACTTAACAAAGTAAATAAGCTCTTTAACAAATTTGATAAGAAAAATGAATACCTATACCTACTACTTTTATTTTTTTTTACAACTACTGGCTAAAGAGAAAAATATGCTATCTTATAATATAGTAAGTGTTTAATATTTATACAAACAAAGACTAGGGTTATCGAAGTTAATAAACATGAAAAATTGGCACAATTTTAATGCCAGGCGGGTTATTATCAATTACGTAGGCGAACCGAGATAAGATACGAGTACCTCGGCCTGACTCATAGAACTTTTATAATGTTTCATCACCAGAATGAGATGCAAAATGTGCAAGGTGCAAGGGTCAAAATGTTGAGTGAAAACTATTTCTACATCTGGGCCCTGGTCCTGTATGGGCCCTGGTCCTGGTCCTGGTCCATTCAGATTTCGTGCCGATAGCGTGACATCAAAACGACAATAGATTGTCACGATATTTGACTTTTAAGCCTTTTTGACTTTTTATCACGGGTAAGACACGACATTGCCGCGATACGAGTGTGAATGGTCACACAGAATCAGGGCCCTGTCTGTGACCCATTAACGTCCCACGGTAGGGTCGGGTCTCCTCTCACAATAAGAAGGCTGTATGCGTTAGTCCGCCGTGGCCTAATGCGGGACTTCACTTGGCTTGAGACCATTTTTTCTGTGAACTCTCAGGCATGCAGGCAATACAAACAGTCGTATGTGTTTAGTGTGGTCATATGTGAGCAGTCATACCGACAGGACAAATAGTTCGAACCCGGACATGTATCGGGGCACAAGGACGTATTGCAATCCTTAGATAGTAAGAACTAAGAAGTGATCGATATCGTGCGTCACGATCTTACAGAACAATATTTACATCAGACGTTTAATAGGTAGGAACGAAACCGGTTCTGGGCAATTGCGCCAAAAAAGGATTTAACCACATGGTCGATTGTAAAGTTCACTCGTTTTTCGCGACGACCCAAGTAGCACAGAGGCTAAAACTCCGGTGGTCTGCGCGGAGGGTCCCGGCTTCGATTCCCAGAAGAGGAGAAATTTGAAAGATGAATACGAATTTCTGTGTCTCTCTGTGTGTGTTGCGATCTTGTATTATGTGAGTCCATGGCACCCACGACACATGGAATCCTAGCGTGGAGGTTTGAGTGTGAAGCGTTATTTATTTATTTGCAGTAACCAAAATTTCGTCCATAAGTATCTACGAGTACATGCAAGTTCTATTCTATACATTCTCGAGCGAAGAAAAATTCGACAAAGATGCACTCAAATGCAGCTTTAAGGATGGTATTAGTAATGTGGTAGGTTACAGCAGTCTCATCTTAATGCTTAGGGACGTACGACTTGGCATCCAAAAAATCATTTTCGAAGACATAATTATTATCGACCAGACGTTGAGACGTTAAAGAAAATAAAAGATTTGAAAAGTAGTTTTAGAACAAAATCAAGTCGAACAAAATGCGAACAAAATCAAGTTAAATATTCATAAATGCATGACCAATTAGGGAAACAGACTTTATTCTGAAAAATAATTATCCACTCGACGTAAGGGCTTCTAGCAACGAGACAAAATCTGGCACGCTTATTCGTTGACCCAAATCTAGTGTTTAATTGCACTCAACCTTATAAAATGGTTTAATTTGAAACAAGTGGCAGAAATCACTCGAAAGATTAAGAGCACCTATGTGAATTGGACATTAAGATTTGCTTTTAGTTGGGGTCTTTGTATGTATTGTTAGTAGGTATCGTATTAGTGTTTCTGAATATGACGGTTCCAGTTGATTTCGAAACGATAACAGTAGTTAAACCTATGTGCGGTTTGAAATCTTCGGCCCGAGTTGGCGACTAGCCCGTTTCCCCGCTAGTCCGCATTGGAGCAGCGTGGTAGATAGAGTATGATCCTGGGCGCTTTTGCGTTGGACGGATAGTGCCCCACAGGTCAAACAGGGTTGCACCCAAACGATAATGGTTCCAAATATAAATAAACAATCAACACTATGTTTATATGAATAAAAAGTTTATCCGTCATTCGCGACGATAACGAAAACAACAAAACACAAGTAGATTATAAAAATTACCTACGAGTATATACGTAATTGACCTCCAAATTTGTCCAGAAATGCGCCGAAAAATTTCCTCTTATCACTCGAAACGATAATTAGCTACGTAAATAGGTATTAATTGAATTATCTCAAAACACATATTATGTGTAGGCTGTCTTAGTGCCAATGTATTCAAATGAAGCTGATAAATTTTATACAACTGTTTATTTAATTATTAATAAGACAGGCGAATTATAACAATTTAAAGCCTTGAGTTTCGATCATTTCAAATACAGTAATACCCCGACTTACGTTACCCCGTTTTACGCGAATTCGGAGATACGCGGTTTTCATTTTGCTTCGCTAGACCCAGTTGAATCGGAACATCAAATTACAATTGCAAACTTTAATTCAATTGAAAAGGGGTTACAAATTTAAGAAAAAATAGATTCTAATGAAGAACGCGTTTCAACTACAAAACGGGGAATAACAATTTACTGGTATGCTACGAGGAAATTTTGCGTGAGAAGAAGAAAAACTTAACTCGTCAGGCAACATTGTTAGAATATCTGAAGCCTCGACATCAAAGTAACTTCGGTTTAGGTTACTTTATACTCCTACTACAACCTCCCCGAATGAGCTACTAAGTACTACGGCTCCAGCACCTAAACTAGGAACTATCCAAGTTATATCTAACTACATATTAACTAACTAAGAATATTTAAAAAGTGCACCTTTGCACCAAAGGTTTGATAACTGAATAAAGTGAATGAATAGTTTTACGACTAAATGAAACAAAAACAGTTGAAACGTTTCCTGCTAAAAACATTCACTTCCGAAACCCATTTAATTTAAGTGTTACGTTACTCGTGTAATGTACTTTCTTATCTAAAACAAATACTTTCTTCGCTCTTTTGTGTAAACCTAAATCTATGTTAGTCGTTGTCAAAAGATAAGTGCTATCAGCAGTGAACCTAAGAATGAGTACAATAACATATTCACTTCATTTAGGCATTTGTCAAGTAATATTTTTTATCATTGTAAGTATATGAGTAGTTAACGGCCATGTAGGCCCCTGATAAGTGCTCACTGCAGCCAAAGAGACGTAACAAATTTTATTTCATACTTTTTTGAAGCCGGTTTATTTTTTTTTCAAATTATTTTTATTTCCAAATTTTTTGTCAATATCATGAAAACTACTGAACCGATTTTGATGAAACTTTTACCATTCCTTAAGTTGGTAAAAATGCAAACAAACAAAAAAAGAACGATTACGATCCGTCGATTAGTTTCGGAGATATGCGAGGACAAACATATCTACAAACATTCATACATACACCTCTGATAATATTTGGTATTCTTGTTTGGAAGCCGTAATAGATCAACATAATAATATGTAAATATTGTGCAGTTCGGTTGATATTACATACATAGGTACGTGTAGAATTGAACCTCCTTTTTGAAGTCTATAATAAAAATGGAGCTCACCTCCGAAGTCTCCGTATACGTCTCCCCGTGCTCGTCTTCATACGTGATGTTGATGTTGGCTACCGTGTAGGTGTCCAGGGGCTTGTCCTCCGACGGGCCGTACCTCACCGACTCGAGCTCACTGCCCGGCGCGATCGCATCACTATGACACCCCACGATACTCACTACCCACCCGAAAGCCGTCAGTCTAGAAACCAACTCCTCCACACGCATGTTGTAAACATTCGATTACACTTGCGCTTTAAATATATTGTTATGTACACTGCGTGTACACATTCATGTACACGGCACCGAACGCGACTCGTTTCGTACGCTCGCACGGACGATGTGATCGCGAAAACGATGTACGGATGTAGCACACGCGCTATCGGTTAACTGAAAACACGGATTTGTCGAACGCCTTATCGTTATCACTGGCGAAATGTCGCGCTAGACTCCGAATTTCAATTTGTAACTTCTTTTCCTTCAGCCTTCGATATTCAAACGTCACTATTTCGATTTTCAAACTTCAATTTCTTCTTTTTTCTGTCTTCCTGCCTTCGATATTCAAACGAACTGAATTGCTTGGGAGATTGCAAATGGCGGAGCTTTCGTCATGAAATCTTAAACGCAGTCTCCATCCGCATCTTCTTTTGCTATCCACTCATGAGATAGAAGTCAATTGCCGCCCCATACCCCGTCAGGAACTTGGCTGCAGCGTGCGACTGAAACAATAAAAACGTTCGTTCAATATTTATACCATTTCAGTTCTTCGTAAATATTTTAATCGTTAAAGGTGATGTCTTAACACTGTCTACGTTTTTTACTTTGTCATCGACTCGATAATTACTTCGCATTGTTAGGTAATCAGCCGTTGTAATGTTTTTTTTTCATTTCCTTTGTTTTGATAGATAAAAAGCCAGCTTATGTTAGAATGTCTATTAGAAGAGCTAACGATCGTGGAACATGGCTCCGAGTGATTACTGTGGAAAACCAACACACGTCACCAACCTAAAAAGATATCTCATTTATCTATGCCTGGATAACAACAATCGTAAATATATCAGACTATATCAGACCAATAAAATACACGAATCTGATAATTTATAGAATCTACACATTCACCTTATTCGTCATCGTTCTTTATTTACATTACTACATCCGTGTAGAAATATTTTTCGTAAATTTACGATTGCTTTTACATGAGACACCTGCTTTTTGCGATGTTTGAAGTCTACATATAAGTCTCCAAGATATCTTTTAAGTAAGCCGTATACAAAGAGGCCACAAAATCCCATTCATTTGCTATTAAAGATAGTTTACCATTCAAATTCAGTTATTATTCAGTTATAGGTATTTCAGTTTATATGAACCGAAAATTTATGGACATTTCTACTTGGCAGAATAGTCAAAAGTTTGTTTAACGAGCGCTGAAAAAAGAAAGGCATTCGAATTTTAAACTGCGAGTTTAAAATCTGTAAAAGCGAAAATGGGCTCCACTCGACAATAGACGTCCTCGACCGGAAAATGCGAAGATGGACATAAACTAGGTCATGTATGACTAAAAACCACAATAACAATAATATTAGAGTACGCAAGGCAATTTACGAGATACGTAAATAAACATAGCGGTCATTGACATGCGGTCGTCGACCGGCATTCTATAAAAATCGCAATAATAACCGCAGATCCCGCCAAATCAATAAAACCACCAACCGCGTAAGGTTTGCAAATATTTAAATTTGGAATGGAACGCGGTGTTTCATATTTCGGCTGTAAATTTTTCTTTTTTAAACGCATGCTTCATTTCCATACCTACTTTTTTTAAATGTATACAAATATTTTATTTTTTATCTCTACTGCCGATCACGACTAATATTACCAATGACAAAAATCTATTAATAATCGTCACGACGCTATAGTTACTGTCTGTTGTAAAAGAACTAAGTAGGATTGTAAAGTAGTCATGTACCGAACTATTCAACTCTTCTCAGGAACATTTAAACAACTTACGGATTTGAGCAAAATTTGGCACACAGGGTACTTCCCACTAATACTACTATAATAAATGTGAAAACCTCTGCTCTGCTGGGAATCGAAGCCGGGATCCTTCGCGTAGCGCACCGGTGTCTTAACCACTGCACCACTCGGGTCGTTTATATAAATATTTATAAGTATTATTTATTTTATTTGCTAACTATTTATTATTAACAATAATGAGTACAATTTACACGTCAGGGGTAAGCTGGTGAGGATGCAGGTGTGCACTAGGGTTTCTTGTATCGAAGCTGGTGATGAACACACACAACACAAGAACACACACGACACAAGAACACAGACAACAGAAATTTTAAGTCAAAAAAATTTTATTGTAGAATTCACTACAATTTTTGCCTGATTGCAATTCGTTTACTCAATGGCCGATAACTAATTATGGTCAATGACCGTACGCTTTGTAAAGAAAGTTACGATAAGATTACGTACGAGTACTATTAGGGAAATTAGAAAACCTATTAGCGGCACTGTTCTTTAAATAAATTGTGGTGTGTTTAAGATAAAACGTTTGTTCTTCAAAAACGCATCCCTCGCTACGCATCCTCGCACATTTCTGGCGGAAACGCAGCCTTACGGCGGGTTAAGGGGCGGTGAGCTAGCTTAGGTACCTTTGTGGCTCTACCAAGCTTAAATAGTATGGCTTCAAAATGCTTTCCTCTGAGCTTAAAATGTTTTTAGACTTTTAGCAAACTTAAACTCATTGGTAGCTACGTAATACCTAACTACAGACCTACAAAATACGAGTAGCTGAGACTTTTAGCCACTAGGCATTTGCCAGTAACCCATTAATGACCCACTACAGGGTCGGGTCTCCTTCTCGTAATGAGAGGGATGTAGGCCGCCGTCCACCACGCACCACTACTGCGGGTTGGTGGACTTCACATACCTTTGAGAACATTTTTTTTTGTGAACTCTCAGGCATGCAGGTTTCCTCACGATGTTTTCCTTCACCGTAACAGCAGGTGATATTTAATTTTATAAAGCGCACATAACTTTTTTACAAAGTCATTGGTGCGTGCCACTGGGATTCGAACCCGGACCCCTCGATTCGAGGTCGAATTCTAAACCACTGGGCTATCACCGCCCATTGCCACTAGGTATAATAGTTCAAATTATGCTGGTCATCGCATGTGCTTACGAGTAGCTCCGTTTATAGGGAAACCTTCAAATATAGCCACATCACTGCGCCAACGCGGTCGAAGGTACCAAGGCGGTCGATTAGGGCCTGTACCAAGGACAGGACTCAGTCAAGGCTACGACACGACCTTATAACGGCATTGCGTATGAAACTGTTGTAGGTACATAAAATATTTGAATGTCACGCAATATGAAGAAACTGATGAACATACATACATTGATGAAGAATTTTGCGGAGATTTTTGGGATTTTCTTCACCTTCCTCTCCTTCCTTCCTTTCAGCCCTTGGTAGTCCACTGCTGGACACGGGCCTCCCCTAATCGACGCCACTTCACCCGGTCATTTTCTTCACCATAGTTGGTCAATACGAGTAAACAAAGGCGTAAAATTGTTTTTCGGCAATTTCAACAAAATGGTATGACAAATTAAATAGGTAAGTTCAATCGGCTGTTCGGCTTCGTCGACGGACAAGGCTACGGCCGTGACGGAGTACTAAGGTCCGTCCTTCGTCGCAGCCAGGGCTATATGCTTTTATAGATTAGGTGATGCGCCTTAAGAAAACAAACGGGGGTATCGATGTAGAAGAGTCGATAAAATAGGGCTATTCTGATTTTCCGCATCAGTCAGATACAGAGGATAGTAAGATTGTGCGGCATTTACACTGTCATTTAAGATATTGATACAGATATCCTACACTGAAAAAATTCACTAACATATTTGAGTGCTCTTATTTTAAGAAAGAATTTTCAGTGACACCGCATATTATATAACAAAAATTATTGGTTTTATAGCGATCAAAAATATAAGATAACAGTTAACGGGAATGCCTTTCATGTCAAGGTTGACTTGATATTGATCAAGTATATTGTTTGGAAAGTTGTTTATCTTATCATATCTTCATATCACCAAAACCAATCACGGGAGATAGATTTGAAACCCAAAATTAAACCTGTTGAATCTGGACCACTCTTCTTTCACCCTAAAAATTTAATAAAAACAATAATTACGTATTCGTGCTAAATAAGCTTGTTTCCATATTTAATTAATGATCTGTGTTTTTTTTTGTGTTTATGAATTTGTGTTTAACAATTTTTGTTGAGACGCTGAAAGAACATGTTGTCTCTTTTTTATAGAAAGCTTATTAATTAAGTTCATTGACCAAAGACCGAAGAGGCTTTAAGAACTCTCAGTAATTACAAAATTTAATAAATCTACAGTGCATAATATTATGCTAAAAGAGTCAACAAATAAGCACAAATATTTATTTGTGCTAATTTATTATCTATTTCTCTCTAATAATCTCGAGACAGTTACGTAACTTTTAATGTGACGTAACAAAGCATCGACAGCTCTAGCAGAACATCACTAAAGGGGTTGGTCTCCCCTAGCGTGACTGGCTACGAACTTCAGACGCCATTACCCGAAGGCCGCGAACTTGGACCTTAATGGCCGCGGCAATGACAGTGTAGCCCAGCCCTGTGCCGACCATACATCAAGCCATCGTTGACATCCACAAGGCTCCAGGATAATAGCTTTTGAATACATTCCACACACTTTTGGTGCTTAAGTGTCAAGAAAACTTTTTAACACTTTTATAAGTTTGACAACAAGCCTATGCTGGTACTGTCGTGAGACGCCTTACTAGTGAAAACTTGAAGTTTCTTGAAATCGAATTAGGACAGATTTTTTACACAAATTTTAACCGACTTCTTACTTTATATGCAAAATGTCTAGGCCGCGAACTTGGACCTTATTGACCGCGGCAATGACAGTGTAGCCCAGCCCTGTACCCAATCGTTAACAGCCACAAAGCTCTATATTTGAATAGGTTCCACATACTTTTAATATTTAACTTATTTTAAGCCAATTTTATCTCTTAACATTTTTATAAATTTGACAACAAGCCTATGTTGGTACTGTCGTGAGACGACTGATTAAAAACTAGTGTAGTTTTGAGCTTTATCATTTCATAAATTCGAATTACACAAATTGATTACACTATTTTTTTATGCACAATTTATGTAGAAAAGTTAATATCAATGGGAATTTGGACTTACTACGAACAGTCGAACAGCGTTCTAGTACTTCTCATCTCATTCGTCGTTTTCCCATCATTTCCACCATCAGTCAGTCAGAACGGTTTCCCGATTGTGGTGTTTTTATGCAATCAGCGAAATGGAGCGCGGACGGTTTTAATTGATCGTTTTTGTACCGAGCCGCTTCCGTACTGAAGAACTCAATCGAATTGGTTTTGTTGCTTGATGAGTTGATGACACTACTTTTAATTCAATATTGATGTCCCCTTTAAGTGATTAGGCTATTGTTCTTTTAATTAGAGAGCTGTTTGTTTACGCACGGGATAACGCCATAGTTTTTTCGAATCAACTGACTAAATTTTTATTACTTTCGCGTTAAGCAAAATTCATTTTTTAAACATAGTGGAAGGTGTGCTAGATTCAGATGATCGTGAATGCAGCTTTTTAGCACAATTTCATTTTGAAATTAATTGTGAATGGTGGAAACGTCCCCATTAGGACAATACCTTAAGGGTGTACTCACTCTCAGTTGGAGAATGTGATGGACATCATACAGAACGCGGAAGAAACATATCCTGAAGTTGTGAAACTATTTACAAACAAAAGAAACGAGGTACATTAATCAATTGACTTGACAATGGGAGTTAATGAAAAAACAAAATTGCATAACGTAAGTACAATGGATGCTGTTGCATACAATTACAAGACAATGTGCTATTACGAAAGAATTACTTGACAATTATTAGCTTTTTTGCTCATCGATAACGTTTGGTGAGTAACGATGCAGTGGCGCTGATTGCCACTTTGAAGAGAGAAATTTGAAAAAAGTTTTAGTTTTTCTGTTTGTAATCTGGAATCTGTTTTGTCCATGGCAACACAGGACTTTATTAAACTGTCCTAATAGAACATGACAAAGACACGCAGCTTAACCTTATTCCTTATACCTTAACCACTCATCGTGAGAGGAGACCCGACCTTGCAGTGTCATTAATGGGTTACGAAAACAATAACAACAACAACAAGAACAACAACAACAAAACACAGAGAGACTGAGTGCAACGTCTCTGCTGTTGAACCTAGCACATCGGCTTAATTGAGCAATTTTATCGCTAGAACCGGTTCTGTAAGGAAGCTGTAAAAAGCGTAAAATATAACCCGACTTAGGGATTCTTTTTGATAGCAAAAACTTGTTTGTATGGTAATTACAGAACTGTAAAGGTAACAGTGACATCATCGTGTTTTTAAGTAAAGAAACTCGCAGAACTGTGACATGGGGTCTTAAAAAAGGGCGTAAAAGAGCTCTCCTTCAAAGCCGACAACGAACTAGTCAATGATATTGTATAAAACAAATAGTGAATCCTTCGTTCTTAATTAATTTGGTTAATTAAAATTCAATAGCCTATGGATTCAAAAGGCTGACCTTCAGTTCACTTTTCTGTTACTGTTTTTGAGTTTTATACTTGTGTCAAAAAACACGTACAATAAATGGTCTGGTTTCAGACACCGTCGGGTCTCCTCTCACAATGAGAAGGATGTAGTAAAAGCCCGTACGATTATTTATAAATAGGTAACAAAAGCTGGGTTAAATGTTTTTACACAGGAGAGTCTCAACAAAACGTAAGAAGAATACAAAAGAAAAACTTGTACAAATACACCATTGTTATGATTTGTTTCCGCCTGTGTCACCTTGGCTGCGTTTTGTGACTCAAAACATGAATACTTAAGAATACTCGCGACCGTTTATAATGTGTTAACGTTAACGTTAATTAGTTAACGAATTTTCTATTTTCCGGCCTTGCGCGTATACTGCAACGAACGATAGGATTTATCTACATTGTATAATTATCTATCTAGAGATCGCTAAATAGTCGAAATCTCCTTATCTTATCATATGTTGTCAGTAACCCATTAATGACCCACTACAGGGTCGGGTCTCCTTCTCGTAATGAGAGGGATGTAGGCCGCCGTCCACCACGCTGGCCCACTGCGGGTTGGTGGACTGCACATGCCTTTGAGAACATTTTTTTTTGTGAACTCTCAGGCATGCAGGTTTCCTCACGATGTTTTCCTTCACCGTAACAGCAGGTGATATTTAATTTTATAAATCGCACATAACTTTTTTACAAAGTCATTGGTGCGTGCCACTGGGATTCGAACCCGGACCCCTCGATTCGAGGTCGAATTCTAAGCCACTGGGCTATCGCCGCTCTTATCTTATACATATATAAAATTCTCATGTCACAGTTTTAGTTACCATACTCCTCCGAAACGGCTTGCCCGTTTTTGATGAAATTTTATATGCATTCATTAGGTCTAACAATCGGCTAACGTCTATTTTTCATACGCCTAAGTGATAAGGGTTGTCCACACCTTACATTTTTGTTTTATTTTTGGGCATTTTTTTTTATTTTTAATAATGTGACATTAACAAATACATACAACCCTAAATTTTCATCCTTCTATCACCAATCCCTACTTTTAGTAGCCATTTTAGTAATTTAATAATTTTAAAATACTACTTTCCAAATTTTGACATTTGAAAATGAATTTATACAAAACCATAGAAAACAGAATAAGTAAGAAAACGGATAATTTATTTTTCAAACATACAAAAAACTTTATTCGTGGCATTTCATGATCTAAGGAGCTTATTACAAAATGGTTAAAGCGGTTCTGACATTTCAAAACGAAGGTCGTTGCCCTTACTCGAAAGTTCAGTCTCCACTTGAAGAGCTTTCGACAAAGGGAGCTTTGTGCTTCAAAAACTTTCTTTGATCAAGTTACGTGAAGATACGGCTTCAAACTCGACTTACTCCACACAAGACCTTTTTGGTTGAGGAGATGCTAAAATAATATACGATTTCAGTACTGCAGTGGTTAAGACCTTCGGTGCGCTGCGTGGAGAGTCCTGAGTTTGATTACCAGCGGAATTTAGTTCGAGTTTGAGTTTCTGTTTCTGTTCTGGGTGTGAACGTTCTTGTCTTTCGTGTACATGGAACCCACTACACAGAAAATCCTATGGTGGAGTTGCGAGTGTGAAGCGTTATTTATTTTGGCATACATACTTTATCAAGCGGTCCATAATCCTAAAAGGATGAAGAGACCGACACTTGACACCGTCATTCTATGCCATTATGTGCCAGTAAAAGGGTTCCGTGATAGACAATAGACGAGAATCTCATTGTATACTACTTGAAACAAGACACGGCTCCGCTTTCTAGCTTGCAAGTGTTGTAAGTGAATATGGAGACAGTTGTTACCGGATTGACAAATATAGAAATAGATTATTTATATAAGAGTAATAGAATCTTCACTTACGCCTACATGTTTCTCGGTGTGAGAGGAGACCCGACCGTGCGGTCACTAATGAGTTGTAAGGTACAACGAAATTAAGTCTTATCTTAGGTGACATTAAGTTTTCGTCTGCCTTAAATCTGGCCCTTATATATGTAGGTATTAATAGCACCCACCTTATAAATTATGTATTTAATTGAACCCACTTACTGCTAGCAGCCGTTAGGATCGAATAGGCTTCTATTTAACTAGGTTAAACTGCGCTAACTTCGGCGTAGTTAGAAACACGAGCATGAGGAGAATTTCACTAGTTCAAATCTCCTACCCCAGAATTTCTTCCTTTCAGCCCTTCGTAGTCCACTGCTGGACATGGACCTACGAACACCTTAATCGACGTCAATCCACACGATCCTGGGTCCTTGAAATCCAACGGTATCCCGCCGTCTTCTTTGATCAGTTCACTTGGTCGGAGCATTATATCTGTATCTGATTTACATTTGAAAATCTATAAAAAATATATTTATAAAACAGAATACTTCAATAACTTTCATACCTGCTATAGTTATAAAACTATTACTTAAAATTTAAAAGGAATTTAACTAGGCCAAGAACGACAAACGTGACTTGAAATAATCTATCTAGTCTAATTGTCTCAAACAAGCTAAATAAAACTGTTTAAAACAGGAACTTTACACAAAAGTTCACATTTTATTAAGACTACAATTATTTGATCATTTGCTATGCAAAAAGCGTGAAAAAGTGACATAGTTAGCTCAGTGAAGTGAAAAAACTGGGTGCTATTCAATAACGATACTGTACTAGGCATAACATGTGCGTAACAAACATATTTATTATCCTTGTGTTCTATATTTAAAACTTTTCAAGGTTTGTTGCCACCTAAAACAGCAATAGTTTTTTAATCTGAAAAGCAGGCAAACACGCAGACTGGCCACCTGACGGTAAGTGGTCACCGTCGCTTACTAACGCGAACAACACACGTGCAAATTTTGTAACGGTCTTCCGTCTGATGAGGTTCTTCAAAAAGGGCGTAAAAAGAGCTCTCTCAAAGCCGGCAACGCACTGACGACTCCTCTGTTTGCACGTGGTAATAGGTGAGTGATCACTTACCATCAGATACCCCGCCTGCATATTTGTTCCTGCTCTGTTTATATATAAAATCAGTATTTTATACCAATGACAAACTGTAACAGGTGTACCGATTCCTGTAGAACGTGAATCGATCATTGGAACGTAGAATTATTAGCATCGATTAGCAACTAATTACCATGTCTTTTGCTTTTGTTCAACACACATCGTGACTCATACACTCATAAACAGCGAACTAATGAAATTCACACAATTTACATGAACATTTGGAATGAATACCTACCTAATAAAAGTAATAAAAGACTGCTGAAATAAAACGGTTTATGTGTGTGGTAAGTTTATTTAATTAGTGGGAGTTGTTTTCCAGAGTTTGACGCTTAAAAGAGATGTGTCTGTAACCAATGACCCAACTGCAGGGTCGGGTCTACTCTTGTAGTACTAAGTGTAGGACAATGCGTAAGTGGTGAGTGGTAGAGGTATTATACATTTTCGGCCAATCAGTGTCCAGCGCTCGAAAGTCGAAAAACGCGCGCGCCAATAGATGACGTGCACTGATTTGCGAACCAATCGCTTGAATTAACTGCGCACACAACGGACAACCGACCAATAAAGATTGTGCTCACGACTCGTGCGGACTACTGTTGCGCAGACGACGTCACTGACACATAATACAAACACAGAACCGCTCGCCAAAATGAGAGTTTCAACATTTATAATACAAATATAACCTTCTACCTATATAGAAATTTCATTTCGACAAGAGTTGTTCCTACTTTCGTAACGAGAGAAGCGAGAAATCATTGAATAGTGTAAAAATTCTCATTAATTGCAGCATAGTGTGCACGCACAATGATTGTAGAACAAGTAGAAAGCGCTGGCTACCGGTGGTTCAATCAGTGTGCCATCTCACGGAACTTGTTCAGAGGTGCAATTAAGTACGAGTACAAGATTACGTACACTCAAATATATCGGTTACGTACCCGCTTTAATTAATTCGGTTCGGTTCAAATAAGAAAAATGCGGTGAAGGCCCAGCGGCTTAGAATTTGGCGTTTTATTCGAGGGGCTCCGGGTTCGAATCCCTGTGGCACCATTGTCTTTCTTAAGAAGTTAATGCGCTTCATAAAGTTAAATATTACCTGCTGTAACGGTGAAGGAAAACATCGTGAGGAAACTTGCTTGCTGAGAGTTCTCGATAACGTTCTCAAAGGCATGTGAAGTCCACCAACCCGCATTAAGCCATTAATTAGTGTGGTGGACTAAAACCGTAAACTAATAACCGATCTCCAGATTATAGATTGAGATTGATATTGTTTCCGACAATGCAATGGGTCATTAACGGGGTAAAGACTTAAGAAAATGTTTTGATTCAGGTGTTCTAGTAGGTACTAAACATTCAAATATTGAACATTTTACTCAGATGGAGATTGCAATGACATCAGCTACCGTCTAACAGCTAATCCTCATGTGTAAGTGGCTCCATTCGCTTATCAGTTACGATGTCCGGGCGACACTGAGCGCGAGTAGGTACTTCCTATACATTACACGTATTATTAATGCCATAACAGTTATCCACGACATTGTAAGTGGTCATAAATATTGCACACGCTCATGTGTGTTCATTTCATGGCAGCAAACATGGCGTGTTGCAGGTAAATACGCATACAAACGCGTATATGTACCTACGCGCATACGCGGTTACACTCGGGAAGGTCCTTGGATTTACAACTAGGAAGAGAAGTGTTAGGTGCAGTGGATATGGCCATGCGTGACCGTATGTTGAGCTCATGAAAGCCCGAGAGGCCGGCGACCGAAAATTGCAAGCGTTTTCTGAAATATGATATTAAAATATTAAATATTACTGATGACTAAAAATTTACAATTAATATATAGTCCAATTGTATTCCCTTGTCATATTTTGGTAAACAATCTTAGCATATCTTTTTATTTTAATTTGCGATAAAAAAATAATTCAGACAAAATTATAAAATTTTAAAAACAAATTGTCATTTAATACAGGCACAGATTTCTAGAAACTATAATTTATTTTTTAAAGCAACTTTAAACTTTTTTTCAATAAAAAGTAGTGCCAAGATTGTTTACCAAATAACACAAGAGAATAAAAATGAACTTTAATTTTATTAGTCGCAAAATAATTTTCAGTTAGAAAATAGTTGTGGTTTTTTCATATAAGATTGATGTTTGATTAACAATAGCTGATTTACGCAGTGAGTCAAACTGTAAATGTCCATAATCCGTTTTAAATATAGGAGCATCTTTGAGTCACCCACGGTCGTTGTGGATAATGGGCTCGCTTGTTATTTAATGTCTGTTAGAAGTTAGAACTCAATGCAAATCTGGTGCGATCGATTTTATCAAAGCGAGGTAGCCCGTTAATATTAAATGGGTATATGTAAATTGTTTAACGTGACTGTAATATTTTTTAATGATTTTCTCCAACAAGTTTAGGTATAGCTATCTACTTAGTACACAAACCTACATACAATATTAATTAAATTTCAAGTCCGAAACAGAAAGTCAGAAGTCCAAGACAGAAATTTCAAAGTTTAACTGACAACAAGACAGTCGCGTGTTCAAAGTTGTGAAGTCGAAACGGGTGAACGAACCTGACTGACGAGAAAATTAACCCCCTATAAGAGCGCAAGCAGACATGCTAAGGTGTTTTAAGAATCATTGTTAGATATGGAAACGCGCATACTCCCACTGCTCGAGTAGATTGCAAGCGTTCGAAGAAGTTAAGCAACGTTGAGCGCATTTCGTATCATGGGTGGCCGCTGGTGGCGAATTAAATGCGCGCTTCCGAGCTTCGGACGGCACGATAAGCCGTCGGTCCCGGCTGCTATCTATACCGATGCCTTGTACGGGTTGGCTAGCATCTGCATTGGAGTAGCGTGGTGGAGTATGCTTCAAGCCTTTCCCTGTTGTGGGGACACGTGCCCAAACGTGGGCCATGAAAAGGTTGCAGCCAGTCATATAGGAAGCTGTTGGGTTATTGCTGTGTGGTTTCTCCAGCCATATCGTATAGTCATATAGGAAGCTGTTGGATTATTGTTGTGTGATTTCTCCAAAAGTTGTCACTGCAGCTGGCTTATAAGTGTGCTGGATATAATTATATAGATAGCGATCAGTGATTGTGTGAACTTCCTACACGACGCCATTCCTACGATAGGCGTTTCAAGGCAATCTTAGTGTTCTGACGTTCTAACGCAATATCGTCGATTGCCGATTTAATTTGCGTGTCTTCTAGAACCCTACGCTAAATACACTAACTGGAAATTATGCGTGTCCCCGTGTCGTAATATTGCCATGTCGCTCGCAAAAGTTGCTCGTACGACAGGCATTTCGTATTTTGTTGCATGTCAGTATTTGCGTGCGTAGGTATATTGCATGGTGATAAATTTTACTTCAACTATGAACATAGGGCTCTCCCAAAGTGCGCCACTGTTTTTCTGTTACCCTCTTCCACTTTAGTACCGAACCATAAGAACTCGTAGAAATTACAACACCAACATTTAAATGAGGCGTCTAATCCGTGAACGGTTGCAGCATTCGTTACGTACGATTACTGAACTGCGACAGTTCAACAGGTTATGGGCGAGATTATCATTTCACAATGCAGACGTAAAGATCATCTTATCTTTAACTGAACGATCACCAGGGTCCTAACACGCAAAGTAGGGGCTTAGAGGTAAACATACAAAATGGAGCGTCTCATTTGTCTTGTTAAAATGCGGGATCTATTCCCCAACAAATGCATTATAATATGTACTTCCGTGCGTGCGGGGATTTTTGACTAGACTGACACTGACACGCTCTCATCTATCTACCAATTGCGCGAACAGTCACGACATGGGTGGTGTGTGGCGGGAGGTACACGCTTTAAACAGGACTACACGACTGTACTGTAGTGCGTTCACGTCAATAACAAATATTTATTGCCACGCGTTGAAACCATAAAAATTGGTGAAGGGCGTTCCAACTAGGATACGAGAACTATCCTTATCCATATGCTGACAAACTGCCCAGTGCGAAGAAAATCACCGGTGTCACTGGGATTCGAACCCCTAGAGTAACAGGCCGAATTGTTAGACAGGGCCAAATCATCTTAATTTTAAGGTCTATATTTTCTTTGAGCTGAACTGAACTGTTTTGAACTTCTTTCCTTCCTATTTGAAATGGTAATCAAAACCTAAGTACAGAGCAGTCACGCAGGCACTTAGCATTTGTCACGAACGTTCGACGCGTACATCAACCTAGTTATCAGGCTTAGGGTTGTCATACTTCTGTGCTATGAGCATCTCTCTACGACTCTATAGTCAAAGTATTCGTACGGTAAACGTCAATCATTAGTATATCATGTGTCTGTCAGACATCTTCCCATACTAATAGCACGACGCTAACTATGCGACTACTTTGACGAACGTATCCATGTGCCGAGTGTAGCCTTTTTGTCACTGTGATGCAGTGGATCTAAGATTAAGTCACTTTTCCTCTCTTTCCTTTCTAAATACGATTATTAAGACAGGTTGTTCTACTTTTGTGCCTGATAACCCTACATCGGATTGCATGTAGCAACCTGGTAAGCTGGTAACACACACTGTACATGGTCGCGAATGGCCTAGATTGACGTGTACCTAGTGCCTAGTGCCTAGGACACGCTGGGTACAGCCACGGTAGAACCTATTGAACGCACTTTCATTTTAAATTAAAATAACCTAGGTATTGGTATCTCACCGATAAATTTTAATTTTTTGAAGCAAGTAGGTATTTGTCATTTAGTTAAGGTGCAGTTGCCATAACCACTTTCCATAACAATAAAAGATAAAAAAGATAACAAAAGGTAATATTAACAAATATACACATTATTCTATAGTATTTTTAGACATCTACACTATTGGTTTACGTCGCAAGGCAATTACAAAACATGTTATTATCTTCTTAACATTGAAGTATGAAGTTAATAACACTGTTAAATTTTATGGCAGAAACTAAAGTTTATCGCGGCAGTTTAAATACGTAACTTGTGGTTCAGGAGCCTGTGCCCACGTCAGCCTTACTGCACTGATGATCAGTTTAAAAATACACTTTATATCATAGGTGTATAATAACTATAGTTATAACCGTCATGAGTCGTGAGCACAGATTATCGGTGGTAGGGATATTGTATACTCGGCCAATGAACAGCAACCGAAGAAACGTGCCAGACCAATAGATGACGCACACTGACGAACTGACAACTGTCGAACCAATCGTGTGCACCGCAGCGCAGCAATGTCAAACCAATGAAAGTTCTGCTCACCACTCGTGACGGCAACTATAACTAACGTTAGAGATTGGCAATGAGAAAGACAAAGACTAAAGACACAGTATAATAGAACGAGATAGATATACGAGTCCCGAAAAATCTTACTACGAAAATGAGTCACATATACAAAGAGGGCTATTGAACCCTTAAGGACACGCGTTGTTTACTGGAGACAAGAATATCCCTTCACGATACGACGTTTTGTTTTACTTTCCCACACATACGTACACTGTGACGTTAATTTGGTCTGTGGTTTCCTTTCGAATAGGTCTGCATAAAATCCGGTAAAGATTTTGAATCAAATTGAATTATTGGTTCAACGATGGTTGGTCCTATAAAGACAAGATTTGGGAGTTATAATGACCCTGATCTCATTTTGACCATATCTGCAACATTTCTAGTACTTATTTAATTTTGCTTATTTATTTACTTTATTTGCCTAATTTGAGGTCAGAAAGTCGTGCGTGAGTTGTGTCACAATATTTAGTTATTTCTACGAAAGCCTAGTAATAATAAATATTAAGGAAAATTTGGCTTCCACCACATGTTTATAGATTTAAAAAATATAAACATAGGGTAATTTTTTTTTATCCTGATAAAGTAAAAAAAATTAAATGAAAGGGGTTTTTACTTAAAAGTTGATTGCCTTACAATGTCAGATTTTTATCCATGGGTCCTTGAAAACGAACGTGTAACTGAAAGGTTATAGGTGCGTAATAATAAAGCATGCGGAAATGTTTGAAATCACGCAAATTAGTACCTTGACCGAGTTGAACTTGGTTAATTTTTTTATAGTCTGTGTCCCATTAGTGACCCACTGCAGGGTCGGGTCTTCTCTCACAATGAGAAGCACTTCAAAAACGTCGGTAAAAAGCACGTTAGGTGATTACCTTGACCGATGTGAAAGCGTGGACTTTACAGCGTCCTCATCACACCCCTGCCCGCTTTGTTAATTATTCATCAAAAGAAAGTGAATTCCTGCGTTTTCGGATTAACCCAGATTGCGAAAAACTGGGGCGAGCATGTTACGTACGCCCTCCACTACATCCCATAGTCCTAAGATAGTCCTAAGATATACCTACCTACTAACAACTCTTTGTCTACTCATTTTATTTACACATTGTTATATACTAACCCTTAGACTCATAAGCCTAATAAATAAGCCTTATGTAATAAATAGTAATTAACTCATTAGTTAACAACCCTCACACCCCTCACCGCGCCGCTCAGCTATCCCCTCCTTTCCCAATCATATAAATACTCGCGCATCCCCAAACCCGACACATTCTATCTCCGATTCCAGTCCTCACTATTACTCTGTTTCTTTGACTCTTTCTTTGTGTTTAGTAATAAGTTTATAATATAGTTGTGGTAATAAAGTGATAAGTTTTTAAAAAAGACATTTATTTAGTCCCCCACGTAACAAGTTTGGCGCAGTCGGTAGGATTAAATTCGCGAAAAAGACGTACAAACGGGCATCGAAGAAGATCGACGTCTGGTAGCTGAAGGCTTTTGAAAGTACGCCGAACCTGCGATGATCCTGAACATTATCCTGTTACTGTGGTAAGTGGCTTAATTTGTCTGCTCGATCCTTTGTTACTCCATTACTATTGTGTTATTCTATTTTATTACAAACTCATATATACCATATATTCCCTATGCCTCTATCTATAAAATCCGAACAAAATTCTGAAAAATCTGACGAAATTTCTATTCCACACACATCAACCTCAAACATCAAAACAATGAGTCTAGACATAAACACCCTACTCAAACTCATACCATCATTTGACACCACACAACATAACCAGGTGTATAGATTCATTAGATCATGTGATTCCGCGTTTAAATTAGCAAGCGAAGACAATAAAGCTATATTATTAGTTTACGCGTTAAATAACATAATAGGCGCGGGCGCTTCCGACGTCCACTGCAAACAATATGCTTGTTGGAATGATCTCAAAACATATCTCATAGAAAAATTCTCGAATGTTAAAACCATTGCTCACCTAAATCTTGAATTACAATCTATGTTCCAAAAACCCGGGGAAAGTCTAACAGATTATTTCCACAGGGTAGACCTTTGCCGAAGTAAAATAATAGAAAAATTAAATACAGAGATATCCGATAGTACGTTGACCGGTAGAGTAACAACCACAGAAGAAACCGCCTTAAGCGTATTCATAAACGGTGTTAGCTCCGAAATAGGAACCATGCTTCGAACAAAAGGATTTTCTTGTCTCTCCAATGCAGGAAGGTTTGCAATGCAAGAGGACAAGATTAGGATGATGAACGCAGCTAGGCAAGCCCTATTCAAAAATGCCAATACAAACCATGCCAGAACAAAATCAATTACACAATACAATTCATCACCACAAACATATAATTCTATTCCTTTCCGTCCAGATAATTCTAGATCAAACACTAAAACATGTAGCTATTGTAAAAACATAGGACATACTATTTCTGAGTGTCGAAAAAGGGCATACAATAATAACATCCGTGGTAATTCTCAAACACACAGTCTCCCAAACAACCCAACGCGTTTACCCATACAGCGTGCCTTACCAGCACCACCTACGCGTGTAAATCATTTAAACTCCGAAGCGACCAACGAGATGAGCAGCTCCTTGGAAACCGCTACAGTATCCTGCTCAACGACCGATCAGATTTCGTTCCCGAACATGGAGAACCTCCAACTAGAATAATAAATAAATACCACTCTACAACAACACAGTCTCAATCAAATAATAGTTTATTAAATCAAGTCCATCGGGGACAAACAAAAGCTGCAAATAACAAGCATAGTGCGTCACCAGTCTATCGGAGACAATACAAAGACGCAGCTACGCAAACTGCGGCCCCAGTCTATCGTAGACAAACAAAAGATGCAGAAACGCAGACTGCATTACCAATCCCATCGGTAACTCACGAACAGGGTAACCAGCCCCAAACCCTCAGTACCGACACTACCAACCCAATAAAACCTACTATTTCTACTAATTCTACTATTTCTACTAATTCCACTGACTCTACTAATTCTACTATATCTAATAATTCTACTATTTCTACCAATTCCACTGACTCTACTAACTTCACTAAGTCTAACAAACCTAATAAGCCTACAATTTCTACTAATTATCGAAAATACACTAAGCGCAAAATCCTTAAACCGAAATCTAAAACTAACTCAACTAACTCCGAAATCCAGAAATTAATTCCAGATAATTCAAATCCTAGTATTCAATCTTATGCTATTTCCCCTCTAAACGATATCCCTCCTGAAAATCTACTCCACTGTACTTTCTATATTGAAAAACACCCTGTTACTCTTCTCATTGATACCGGTGCGGGAATTTCTATTATAAGACGAGATAAAATAGGCTCAGCTCATATTAACGACTCAGATATAGTTTCTATAATAGGCGTTTCAAGTTCACACGCAACTACAAACAGTTTTGGCTCCACCGAAATATCATTAGATAACTTCCCTAAATTCAAATTCCATGTAGCTAATCTTAATATAAAAGCAGACGGTATTCTCGGTAATGATTTCATGACAAAATTCAATGTGAATATTTACATACAGTCGAAAACGATGCGTATTCAAGATAAAACCTACAAACTTCACTATCTTAACGAATTGCTTCCCAATAATCAGAATGACAATACAAATAAACAATTCCTTGCTAATCGATCCGAAACAGTAATTAGATGTAAAACTAATAGTCTTAACTCAGGCATAGCAATAGTCGAAAAACAAACATTAGATAACGATGTTATTATTCCTAGCGCATTAGTTAACATCGTAAACAACTCATTTGCTATAACTTGTGTAAACACTTCTAAGACCGATAAGTTAATCACCACCCCTATTATTAATGTACACCCTTATGACTATGATAACCATATTGAAACAATTATCGACCAACCCATTATGATAAATAATTTAAACTCCGTTGATAAACAAAACAAAGTTATGCAGTTGATAAGAAAAGAACATTTGAACTCTGAAGAAACAGAATCATTAGATAGAATTATTACTGAATACTCTGACATATTCTTTATAGAAGGCGATTCCCTTACATTCAGTAATCATACAAAGCATCGAATTCCTACAACACCAAACGTTCCCATTCATACTAAGACATACAGATTCCCACAAGTTCATGAAAACGAAGTCCGAACTCAAGTTCAAAAAATGCTAGAACA